>BLSH010359798.1:989773-1006893 GCA_018402905.1 Glandirana rugosa
ACGTAATCTGATCTACGGTCTTGCTCAGAGAATTAGTAAGGACGTGACTAAATTTTCAAACATAGTATTATGAGGTGTAGAATTCTCGGGAGACGTTCCGCGACGTTTTAGGACCTCTCTGCCTGTGCTATATCAAGGAAGGACGAAACAACTGGGTCTTGACTAATTGATAAAACCCGTCGTGTCACCACATCACCAATCGTGAAAGTGGACCGTCGTTTTCCCAGCGACCAAACTTAGGGTTGGTGCTGTGATGGACGAACCTCAAACGTACAAGAGGGACACGGACGCACCCAAAGGAGACCCATGAGGCCAAAGGAGGAAACCGGAGCACCCGGAGGAAACCCACGCAGGCACAGGGAGAACATGCAAACTCCAAGCAGGTAGTGTCGTGGTTGGGATTCAAACCAGCGACCCTTTTGCTGCCAGGTGAAAGTGCTAACCACTACACCACTGTGCTGCCCAAAATAGTTAATCAGTTCTGGGTCAACAAAGCAGGAAGGAACTATATCGTGTCCGTCTCTCCAGGATTTTGCAGCGCCTTGCAGAGGGCTCTTAAGATGTGGAGTATTATGATACAAACTTTTAAATCAGTGCAGGAATGATTAAGAGACTCGTTCTGGCATCTAGTCTAATGCACATAAATTATCTTGGCTGATCTAATGGACTTTCTGCAGAACAATGCAAAGAGATTGCACAGTGTGTTTGGAAGGACTCTATAAAACAGGCACAAAGAAAAACAGTACCTGGTAATGAGGGCCCAGCATTTCAGGTCAGCTGTGACGTAAGCTCACCACACACATTTCAATCTGATTGTACAATCTCCCTTTGCTACACAACAACTAGGTAGTATAAGGGCCTGCCTGATTGGATAGATTAGGTAGGTCCTAAAGTTACAAAGTTTTGGTAACCCTAAGGCAGGGTCTTGTGCCGTCTTTGGCTCTGTTTCAGGTCCGAATTCAGGCAAAAATCCGGACCTCAATTGGTGAACGGGGACGCCCCGGACCCCCTGCTGCGAGCCGCGGCTGCAGATAGTGTGAACCCAGCCTAACGTTAATGTGCACAGATTGTATGGTAAGATACTTGTATTGGATCAACGTTCTACAGAGTATCAAAGTCATTAAATCAGCATCATGGCCAGGCAACTAGTATTTTCAGAAGGTGAGGTCAGTACAGGTTCCTTTCAAAGTTTGTCCAAAACCAAAAAAAGATTTTCTGAATTGACAGAGTGAGGGAATACTGGAACCCCTGTACATTTTCACCAATATCTGTGGGAAATCTGCAACAAAAACAAAGAGATAAAAATCTGACAAGGTTTCTAGCCTTCACCGACTATTCTAGAAATGTCTGTCTGTCTCGGTTGGAAAGGTCCCCTCACTTCCTGTCTTTAAAAATGTTGTCAGCTGAAAAGGAAGTGAGGGTAAATCCCTCTGGCGGAGCCCTGCATAGCAGTAAAAACATAGCAGAGACTCTAACCTGGCTTTACCTAGTAAAAATGTTTTGCTGGACATACTTTTGATTAGGACTGATATACTTGGTGATACTAGAGCAATGATACAATGACAAATAGATACTAAGGGGGTCCCTTAGCAATGACACCATAACACACAGAGGGAGTCAGAGGCCCCAAAACAATACACAAGATACCTGGGGGTACCAAAACAGTGCCACACTAACACTTCTGAGATCTCAGAATAATGGTACACAGACACTTGAGTATCCCAGAATAAAGACACACTTGTGGGTCCCAGAACAATGACACACTGACATTTGGGAGACCCCAGAATAATGGCACGCTGGCAACTGGAGGTACAAGAACAAGGACATGCTGACCTGAAGTTCCCAGGAAAATGACACACACTTGGAGGACCCAAGATAATGACACACTAACACTTAGAGGTCCCCGAACAATCATACACTGACACTTAAGTGTCCAAGAACAATGACACCTAAAGGTCCCCTGAACAATGACAAACTGACACCTGAAGGTCCAAGCACAATGACACCTAAAGGACCCCAGAACAATGACAAACTGACACCTGAAGGTCCAAGCACAATGACACCTAAAGGACCCCAGAACAATGACAAACTGACACCTGAAGGTCCAAGCACAATGACACCTAAAGGTCCCCAGAACAATGACACACTGACACATTGGGGTCTCAGAACATTGACAAGCTGACACCTGGAGGTCCCAGAACAATGACACACTGACACATTGAGGTCTCAGAACATTGACAAGCTGACACCTGGAGGTCCCAGAACAATGATACACTGGCACCTGAAGGTCCCTGAGCAATGACTCACAGACACTTGGAGGTCCAAGAACACTGACACCTAAAGGTCCCCGTACAATGACAAACTGACATTTGGGAGACCCCAAAACAATGACGCACTGATAAATGAGGGTACAAAAACAATGACACACTGACACCTTGAGGTCCCAGAATAATCACACACTGACACGTTGAGGTCCCAGAACAATGACATACTGATGCTTGAAGGTCCCAGAAAAATCACACCTAAAGTAGGGTGACCAGACATCCCCGGTTTCTGGGGACAGTCCCCGGATTGAGGACACTGTCCCCGGACCAAGTCTGTTCCCAGTTTTGTCCCAGGATTGGATTTAAGCAGTGGCCCGGGCAATTTCAAAGATAATCAGTGCTGAATTAAAAAAAAAAAAAAATCAGAATTACAACCCCCCGCCACTCCTACTAGCTTAGGGGGGGGTGTATTTTTTCCATTATCTGTGCCCCTTTCTGATGATCATGTGCTGGTCAGAGCAGAGGGACCATTTCTTCAGTTTCAGGCGCATGCACATTCCGCTCCCACTCGCATGTTCTTCTGCCTTGGCTCATGCCCTGGCCAGCCGCCTGCCTATTTCCTTGCCTTCCCCAGTGGAGTGAAGTTCCTCTGCTCCCCACTCAGTAGTAGCCGGGACCCGGAGAGTGAGACTTGGAAGGCTGTGAGGTGGGCGGCAGCAGTGTCAGGCAGAGAGAGGCAGCTGAGCTCAGCTGATGGCATCCACCAGCAGGAAGTGAGGGGAAGCGGATCCGATTGTGGGGCTGCCAGTGCCTTCAAGACTTCAACACCGGTGTGCTTTGGGGGTGTCTGTGAATAGACTACATTGCACTGGGTCTGTCTCTCTGGTATCATGGATGGTATCAAAACTCACAGGCAGCAGGGATTCTATCATGGCTCTGCTTGTTAGTGCACTGTCACAGTGTGTCACATGACATGGCTGCTGGGTGCTGATTTTGTTAACTTATTAGTCATAAGTTAATAAAATCAGCACCCAGCAGCCATGTTATGTGACACACTGTGGCAGTGCACTAACAATCAGAGCCATAAGAGAGTGCCTGCTGCCTGTGAGTTATCATAATACTGATGATCTTAACCAGTTGCCGACCGCCCCATAGCAGAGTTACTGCTACAGGGAGGTGGTGCTGCAAAGGATTGTGTATATATACGTGAGTATGGAAGACATTGATCCTGTGTTCCTGCAAAGCAGGGACAGGGATCTGTGCCTTCCCTTAGTAAAAGCCCCTCCCCCACAGTGAGAAAACACTTGTTAGGCACACATTTAACCCTTTGATTGCCCCTGATGTTAACCGCTTCCCAGCCTGTGTCATTAGTACAGTGAAAATATATATTTTTAGCACTGATCACTGTATTAGTGTCCCTAGTTCTCACAAAGTGTTACTTAGTGTCGGATTTGTCCGCCGCAACATCGCAGTCCCGCTATAAGTCGCTGATTGCCACCATTACTAGTAAAACAAAAAAAATGTCCCCAGATTTCATTTTAAAAATCTGGTCACCTTAACCTAAAGGTTCCCGTACAATGACAAACGGACACTTGGGAGACCCCAGAACAATGACACACTGAGACCTGGAGGTCCCAGAACAATGACATACTGAGACTTGGAGGTCCCAGAACAATGCCACATGGACGCTTGGAGGTCCCAGAACAATGACATACTGAGACTTGGAGGTCCCAGAACAATGACATACTGAGACTTGGAGGTCCCAGAACAATGACATACTGAGACTTGGAGGTCCCAGAACAATGACATACTGAGACTTGGAGGTCCCAGAACAGTGACACACTGACGCTTGGAGGTCCCAGAACAATGACACACTGAGGCTTGGAGGTCCCAGAACAATGACACACTGACGCTTGGAGGTCCCAGAACAATGACACACTGACGCTTGGAGGTCCCAGAACAATGAAACACTGACGCTTGGAGGTCCCAGAACAATGACACACGGACGCTTGGAGGTCCCAGAACAATGACACACTGAGACTTGGAGGTCCTAGAACAATGACACACTGAGACTTGGAGGTCCCAAAACAATTACACACTGAGACTTGGAGGTCCCAGAACAATGACACACTGAGACTTGGAGGTCTCCGTACAGGTATACAATGGCACATGGAGGTCCCAGAACAATGACACACCGAGACTTGGAGGTCTCCGTACAGGTATACAATGGCACATGGAGGTCCCTGAACAATGATACACTGACTGATTTTGGGTTCTCGGTGTCTCTACACTCTACAGACACCATCAACAGAGCACCAAGGCTGATCTATCAGAGCAAGCAAACATTTCAGCACATCAGCTCATCACGTGACATCATTTGTATTTGTTGTCAGTATATCCTGTCACTTCACATAAGGAGTGATAATATTTTCCAGGTGTTACACCACTAAACAATGTCTGTTTTGTCTGAAAGCATCCTCATCTCCGTTCCACGCAAAGTGGAAATCTTTCCATGCCCAAACCTGAGACGCTCAGCAGATGGAAGTTTGGATGTGTGGGTTTTACTTCTAAACAACTTTACAACTGGGACACGACTAGTTTCTTTATATCTTAAAGGACGTTTCCATCCAATGCTCCATCACAACATTGCCTACTATTGCATTTATTGAATGACACATGCTAAAGTTCTGCAGTGCCCAATGCTGTTCTCTTGCTGCTGCCAAGACTACAAAGATTCCATATCTGCTAAAATTAATAGACATTAACGTTGACTTGTGTAATAAAGACTGGTCACTGCTGCTCTCCTCCTTGTGCAGGAGGAATGGTGTGGTATCCGTCTCCCAACTTTTAGGCCTCATACACACGGGGGTATGTTTAAAAATAAGCAAAACGTCGGGTCCGCTGTCAGGGAAAAAATGTTTCTGCGTTAATGAGCGTTAGTGAGTGTCGGCGTCAATATGCGTTTTTTTTTTTTAAATCCTCAGCTATTTTTCAAGCTAAAAACGTCGGCGTCAAAAACGCTGGTACGGCGTTAGTGAGCGTTTTGCACCGTTGGCGTCAAAAGTGCCAAAACGTTACAACCTCAGAACGCGCTGGCCGTGGGTTCTAGTTTCAGCTCACTAACGCCGACGCCCTATACAGCTAAAAAACTTTGGTGTTTTTATGGGGCCATTGACTAACATGGAGAGCTGCAAAAAACGTTGGTGTCAAAAAACATTCAGTTTTTTTGGATTGAAGAGAAACCAGAAAATGTCATATACAGTACCAGTCATGGCAATGATAGGGTTTATTGATGTTTACTAGTATGATATTATACTGTATAATAATATTTGATTGTATGACTGGAGAAAATAGGATTTTATTAAGAACTTACCGTAAAATCCTTTTCTCTGAGTTCACTGACAGACGCAGCCCTTCATTGACAAGTGGGGTTTATGCTCATCCTACTAGGAGTAGACTAGTCAAATAGAAAAAAAGCAAGCTGAGTCCTCCCAGGGGGCCGTCCTCACTCCAGCATATAATCCCCCAGCTCTGCATAGCATATCAGTTCATAACAAGCCGTACAAATGCAACACAGAGGGGTGGGTGCTGCGTCTGTCAGTGAACTCAGAGAAAATGATTTTTACGGTAAGTTCTTAATAAAATCCTATTTTCTCTTACGTTCACTGACAGACGCAGCCCTTCATTGACAAGTGGGGATGTCCCAAAGCAGTGTCATTCAAGAGGGGTGGGTAAACAATAACAACCGTACCCAACAGAATCCTCTCAGGAGGCGCCAGCCGTGCCTACACCGCCGCCTGTAAAACTTTGCGGCCAAAAGCAGCATCCGTGGATGCTGACACATCAACTTTGTATAACTTAACAAACGTGTGCACCGAGGTCCAAGTAGCCGCCTTGCACACCGGAGACACCGATGCTTGGTGTCTAAACGCCCAGGAAGTGCTAATCACCCTGGTGGAATGAGCTTTGACCGGAAAAGGGGGTACTTGTCCCCGAACAGTATATGCATGGGTCACGGTCTGTCTGATCCAATGTGAAACAGTGGCCGACGAAGCCACCAAGCCTTTGCGTGGCCCATCCGTCAGCACAAACAGTGCATCCGACTTCCTAAAAGGAGCTGTAGCTGCCAAATACACCCACAATGCTCTCACCACATCCAAGGAATGCAGAGCAATCTCCTTAGGGTGAGCCAGGTGCGGACACAAGGAAGGGAGGACAATGTCCTCATTAATGTGAAAAGAGGAGACTACCTTCGGAAGGAATGAAGGAGACGGGTGCAGCACCGCCTTATCCTTATGTAGGACCAAGTAGGGAGACCTACATGACAGAGCCGCCAACTCAGACACCACCTGGCGGATGTAATGGCCACCAAAAAAGCCACCTTTTTCGACAACAAATGTAAGGGAATATCCCTGATTTTCTCGTATGGTGGTTTCTGCAGTACAGAAAAGTACCAAATTTAAATCCCACGGTGCCAAAGGCGACCGCACCTGAGGAGCCACATGTCGTACACCCTGTACAAATGTACGTATCAACGAATGCTTCGCTAAAGGACGTTGAAAAAGAATCGCCAGAGCCAAAGTCTGACCCTTGAGCGTACTCAATGCCAATTTGTTATCCAGGCCTTGCTGCAAAAAAGCCAGCACCTGAGACACAACGTAAGAGCGGGGGTTCCAACCCCCCGCCTCACACCAGGCAATATAGGCCTTCCAGGTGCGATGATATATCTTGCACGAAGTACACTTGCGCGCCTTAAGCATGGTAGGGAGTCAGAGACACCCCTATCCCTCAACACCTGGGACTCAATAGCCAAGCCGTCAAAGCCAGCAAGGGTAAAGCAGGGTGCAGGATGGGTGCCTGAGACAGCAGGTCTTCGTGCAGCAGAAGACGCCAGGGAACATCTGTCACCATTCGCACCACGTTGGCGTACCAAGGGCACCGAGGCCAATTCGGAGCCACCAGGATTATCGGGATCCCCTCCGCTTCTACCCTGCGCAGTAGCCGCGGTAGAAGCTTGATGGGAGGGAAGGCGTACAGGAGCTGGTACCGACCCCAAGGCGCCACCATCGCGTCCGTGGCAGCCGCCAACGGATCCCTTGTTCGGCACATGAATGTCTGCACCTTGTGATTGAACCTGGAGGCCATTAGGTCCACGTCTAGTGTGCCCCACCTGTGGCAAATCTGGCTGAACACCTCTGGATGTAGGGACCATTCCCCCTGATCCAGTGTCTGGCGACTGAGAACGTCCGCCTGCCAGTTTTCTACGCCCGGAATGTAAATGGCGGAGCTTGCCGGCACGTGAAGTTCTTATAAACCAGCTGGTCAAAAAATTCAGCATAAGGATATGCCCTAGTGGTCCGTGATGGCTTAAAGGACCCGCAAACGTAGGCAGTCTCCTGCAACTCCCTGGCCTGGTCCAGCCGCAAAGACGCACGGATATCAGTGATCAGAGAAGCCACCAGCGCCCTTTTGCGCGCCACGGAGGCCTCCCATTTGGGAGAATGGTATTTTTCACTGGAATAAAGGTTTCAGTCATGCATTAGTTTGACAGGTGATAAAGCATTCTGATTGGTTGACATTCAAATGAGGAATAAGAATAATATGACTACTCCTATGTACACATATAATTACAAAATTAATTATTACAAAAACAAAAGTCTTAAAACTGCAAACAGAACTTCAATCAATAAAAGAAAAACAAAATTTAGTGCTGTTATTTCTTTAAAAATTATTTTCCAATACAGCTAGTGTAACTGCCTAAAAACGGTCTATACTGTCTATACATCAGGGACTTCGTTAGAGTCTCCCTACATCGAGGTTCTCATCATAGTCTACCTTACAACAGGGTCTCCATCAAAGTCCCCCTAAACATCAGTCTCCATCAGAATCCCCTATTATATCAGGGTCCCCATGCGAGTCCCCTTTCCATCAGGATCCTCATCAGAGTCGCCCTTACACCAGGTCGAAGCAGACACCAAAAGCAGCCTAACTCAATCTGTGTCATTGAGGATATACCACTGACCCTAGCTGCATGCCAAATAAAATCTTGGAGCAGGCCGGATCTGGCCATCAGGACATAGTCTCGAAATCTGGCCTAAACTGTACCAAACAGGATCGTCATTACATGTATTAATACCAGCTTTTCTATTTAAGGGGTAGGGGTAAAAATTTTATGAGCTGGTAGTGAGAGCGTTTTTCAATTTAGATGTATTTCAATGAGGAAATCTCATTGACAGCTATATAAAAAATGGATTTTTTCCTTTTATTTATTTATGGGACTCCTTTTAAGGTTATATGTTTGGTCAGGCGCCATTAGATAGGACACTGGAATTAAATTTGTGATCTTAGATGGTGGAGTCTTAGGATGCACGAATAAACCAGAGAGATCTGAAAGTTAGTAACATCCCAGGGGATCTGCCCTGCCCCATATTTTTATCATTACTTTTTTCCTTTCCTTCTTAGTGATGATGCGGTGCATTAAAGTCTATTTTGGATTTATGGTAGAGAGCGAAGCTGTGTTTTAGTAGGTCACGTAACGGTATAGAGCGATGTCTACTGCTTGATTTATGTCTGTCTGGAGATATGTCTTTGGGAGTCACAAATCAAAAATCATTTGACAGCTTATTATTACACGGTGGAAACATCAAGCATTAGGTAGCCAGACAAAGTCAAAAGACCATGCACAATGAGATGGTAAAGCAGAACCCCAGCTGAACATATTCAATGTGTGCCATATTCTTCTGTTCAGCTACTCTTGTGACTTATGCACTCTTGACATGCGGAGTGTGACACCACTATTCAGAACCTGCAGCCCTGTACCTTTTTGCACCATCTTGTTGCAAGCAGCCCAGTGATTGGACTTTATGTGAAATCAATACAGGGGTAGAGTGCTGTCCATTCTTCCCCCTTCCTGCCTAAACACCTGTTTCACCATTTACAGGTACCTGAAACATGTTTGGATGAAAACCTTGTGCAATATAACAGAACCTTGACAGGTCAAAGTGTATGAGCCCTCACTCTGAACATTAACAGTAGTACAGCCGTGGCCAAAAGTTTTGAGAATGACACAAATATTACATTTTCACAAAGTCTGCTGCCTCCGTTTTTATGATGGCAATTTGCCTATACTCCAGAATGTTATAAAGAGTGATCAGATGAATTGCAATTAATTGCAAAGTCCCTCTTTGCCATGAAAACGAACTTAAAGCGGTAGTAAACCCGCTGCCAAAAAAAAAAAAAAATCCAGCAAGACAATAGCATAATATGTTAGTATGCATCGCATACTAACATATTATGAAATACTTACCTTAGAACGAGGCCCCCGATGCCCGAGTCGGTCAGCGCTAAGGACGCTGACATGTTGGTCCTCTTCTTTCTTCCGGGTACGCGGCTCCGGCAGCCAGCTCTGAGTTGCCGGCCGCCTCGGCCGGATCATCAGAACGCATGCGCCGCTAATGTCAGCGGCTACATGCAGGGCGAATATCTCCTAAACCATGCAGGTTTAGGAGATATTCTTTTTACCTACAGTTAAGCCTTATTATAGGCTTACCTGTAGGTAAAAACAGCTTTGGGGGTTTACTACCGCTTTAATCCCATGAAAAAAAACATTTCCACTGCATTTGTGAAGAAGGCTTCAGGGCACCCAAGAAAGTCCAGCAAGCGCCAGGACCGCCTCCTACAGTTGATTCAGCTGCGGGATTAGGGAACCACCAGGGCAGAGCTTGCTCAGGAATGGCAGCAGGTAGGTGTGAGTCCATCTGCATGCACAGTGAGGAGAAGACTTTTTGGAGGATGGCTTGGTGTCAAGAAGGGCACCAAAGAAGCCACTTCTCTCCAGGAAAAACCTCAGGGACAGACTGATATACTGCAAAATGTACAGGGATTAGACTGCTGAGGACTGGGGTAAAGTCATTTTCTCTGATGAATCCCCTTTCCGATTGTTTGGGGTACCTGGAAAAAACTTTGTCCAGAGAAGAAAAGGTGAGCGCTACCATCAGTCCTGTGTCATGCCAACAGTAAAGCATCCTGAGACCATTCATGTATGGGGTTACTTCTCAGCCAAGGGAGTGGGCTCACTTACAATTTTGCCTAAGAGCACAGCCATGGATAATGAATGGTACAATGGTAGAGCAACTTCTCCCAACCATCTAAGAACAATGTATTTTCCAGCATGATGGATCACTTTGCTATAAGGCAAAAGTGATGGCTTGGGGAACAAAACATTGAAATGTTGGGTTCATGGCCTGGAAACTCCCCAGACCTTAATTCCATTGAGAACTTGTGTTCAATCCTCAAGAGGCAGGTGAACAAAAAAAAACCCTACAAATTCTGACAAACTCCAAGCATTGATTATGCAAGAATGGGCTGCCATCAGTCAGATTGTGGCATGTTGCAGAGGTGTTAAAAAAGAAGGTGCAACACTGCAAATATCGACTCTTTGCATAAACTTAAAGCGGTTGTCTACCCAATTTTTGAACTTTTACCTACAGGTAAGCCTATAATAAGGCTTACCTGTAGGTAAAATGAATATCTTCTAAACCTATACGGCTTAGGAGATATTCCCTCTCTAAGATGTTGCGGCGTTACGGCGCATGCGCCGTGTATGTCCCGGCAAAGGCCCGGCAATAGGGCCATACCTTGCTGGAAAGACGGGTCCCGTGCGCATGCGCGGGAGTGATGTCCCACAGCTCCGGCCAGTTACAGCGCCGGAGCCAGGTACCCAGAAGCAATATCCAAGGGAAGATGTCCGCTCCCTCAGGGGGGAATGAGCAGCCCGGTCGGATCTTCGTTTCAAGGTAAGTATTTCATAATGAGCTAGTATGCGGTGCATACTAGCTCATTATGCTGTTGTCTTGCAGGTTTTTATTTATTTTAATTTTTTTTTAATGAGTAGACAACCACTTTAATGTAATTGTCAATAAAAGTCTTTGACACTTATGAAATGCTTGTAATTATAGTTCGGTATACCACAGTAACATCTGACAAAAAGATCTAAAAAGACTGAAGCAGCAGACTTTGTGAAAATTCATACTTGTGTCATTCTCAAAACTTTTGGCCACGGCTGTTTACAAACAGTACAGTAACTATTACTAGCAGTAGTTCTACTAGCAGTGTTTCAACTACATTTAATCATTTTTTTCTATTTTATCTGTTTTGTTAAAAAAGGTAAGTGACCTTATGTTTGATAAAGCAATGGTAAAGGTCTTGTTAATCTCTTGGGGTGAACCCATCCTTTGCAACTTGGTTGTATTATAGTTTTGTGTTACGCAATATGACTGTAATTTGCATTTTCTCTGAAAATAAAGGAATTAAAAAAAAAAAAAAAGCAATAGTAAAGGGTCCCTTAACTCTTACCAGCCCACGTAAATGCTGCTCTACTAGAAATTATGGGTGGCCCTCCACCCTGTAATTCCTTCTGCAGTTTTTGTTCGCTGTCCACAATTGCTGACCAAAGGAAACATTTCCCTAAATAAGGGCCAGTATGTAGGCAGGTGCAATATTTTCTCACTGCAGGTGGCGCTCTTTTTCAGCGACACTGTTGTTGGAGAAAAAGTCAAGAGGAACAGGGTTCCTCTATGGTTTCCTAGGTCACTGGAGAAGCTATCTTATTGGATGCTGCCACCCCTTAAGACTCAATCAGCCATTTTGGGTAAGGTGAAGCCTATTTAAGGCTCTGGCTCCCAGGTTTGGTGTATTGTGAGAGTTGGCAGAGTAGGGACAGGTATCTCATCTGTTAGCGACAGTTCTAGTGGTAGGGAAAGGTTCCTGACAGAGGGAAAGCATAGGGTCACTGCTTTTTTGGACATCTTCCCTATTGGGCATGAGATGGCCAGGCTGTATTATGCCCCTCTCTACAGACACTGTCAGGCTGGAATCACACTGTTCATGTTGCTGGAAACAGTGAGTGCAAGTTGTAAACTGCTGCTGCGTTTATTTTAATACAAGTTTTATATTGCTATGGCACCACGCTGCACCCCATTTATAAGTAGAATCCAAATAAGGGCAACATTTTCATGATGACACATACATGCATAAAGGTCAGGCATCCCAATTTCACAATGTAATAAGCTGCTGCCTACTCACCCTTTAAGAGAGAGTGCAGGATCCAAATTCTAGAAAGCAGGCATAGGAAACAAACCTGCTCAGGTGCTGTAATCTGCAGTAAGGGATCCATCTGATCTGTTCACATATAACACACAAAACATGTATATGTATAGCACTTCTGCCTTGCAACACTAGGGTCTTTGGTTCAAATCCCAAAAAAGGAGAATACCTGCATTGAGTGTGGGTTTCCTCTGGGTACTCCAGTTTCCTCCCACACTCCAAAAACATGTTGGTAGGTTAATTGGCATAGTATGGGTATGCATGCATGTGGAGTAGAGGGAGACCTTAAGATTGTAAGCTTCTCAAGGGCAGGGACTGATGTGAATTATAGTATGTAAAGCACTAAGTAAATTGTGGGTGCTAAATAAATATATGTAATAGATAAACATATATACAGTACTGACTCCACAAGTATTGAAGCTAGTGGGTCAGAATGAAATAACAGAACTAGTGTATTTAGAAGTAGTGACAATCTATGGCAGCCTCTGCAGTTCATCACTCCTCTAAAAAATCCAGTCTATAAATGTATACCGCAGTTCCTCTTTAAAGTGATTTTAAGCACTATCCTTCTTCTGCAAATTAATCCATACCCCACACCTCACGTGAAACCACAGTGCCCAGGGCAGCCGCCCCTCCTGCCCACCCCTGCATACAGGGGGACCATTGAAAATGAATGTAGCCATAACAGAAAGTGGGATCACAGCAGTAAAAAAAAAAAACAACAAAGGAATTTGGAGAAGGCTGAGAACAACAGAATGTAATTTTCTGATTATAAAATATATACTGGAATATAATTTTTTTGTGTCACTTTAAGTACCCCAATCTATGCATCCACACAATATAAGCTGCCCTACAGAGCACGTCTGTGTTTTTAGAATACTACACAGCACAGCCTCCGCAAAGGACAAGGACAGCCACAAATATAGAACAATACATATTGCAGTAATATTGAGGAGGTTTGCTGTGCTTTTTGCTGGGTGCATCGTGAAATCTCACTCCTGGGCAATCAGAGCTGGGGATTTGGCTGTCATATCAAATCAGAGGGATGGGCGCTGTGATCTGCCACCTGTTGCCCGTAGGCCTGTGCCTAGAGTGACTTACAACTCCCAAACGCTCACTGACCAGCATCATGGCTGCCTGCAGCTAATCAAGGTGAACAGGTCATCTCGCTGTTTGCAATCAGAGCATGGCCAAAGACGAATGGGAACGCAACAAGAATCCACCCAACTCAGACATCTGCCCTGCTAGAGACAACCAGATTCTTCTGTGCGAGAGACATAATTACAGGACTATAGGAAATATTTAGAGACCTGTCACACAGCATCATATAGAAGAATGTCACAGAAAGCAACATCCAGTAACCCACGGCAACCAGAACGGTCATTGTTATGGCTGCTGTTAACCAATACAATTTAATGGCTGCTTGCTGATTCTTCTTTGCTCAGTAACAGTGCAATGCAGTAACCCATAGGGGGAGATTTACTAAAACTGGAGCACTCAGAATCTGGTGTAGCTGTGCATGGTAGCCAATCAGCTTCTAACTTCAGCTTGTTCAATATCTTTGATCTGGAAGCCGATTGGATTCTAAGCAGAGCTGCACCAGATTTTGCATGCTCTACTTTTAAAAAATCTCCCCCATAGCAACAAGTCTGCATTCAGTTTTCACTGATAGGTACTGCATCATGCGCATTATCAGCGCCTTGCTTTTCGCCATTTCCATAATCCCGTTCGTCCAACTCCTATCAGTAATAAACAGAAGAGAAGAAACCAAGTGACTCCAAGATGTAATAGTGAAAAATGAAGGAAAAGAGGCTGAAGACGGTCAATCCGCCAATTCTACCCCATAGTGCTGTACATTAACAAGATTATATCATGGCGACAAGCCAGAAGGAGATTGGCATAAGCTGTATTTCACTTTAATTGTCAGAAAATCACAGGGCAGGCAACCAGAGAGGAATCCATTTTTACAGTAGTCAATATTTTCTGAGTGACGGTGACACATCCCTACTGCCAGTACACCTATATCCAAACCACTTACCAACCGCTAGTTAGAATGACTAAAAAAAAAAAAAGAGACATCTGAAGGCTAACTCCACTCCAAACTGAAGCCACAGATTTACATTGTTGGCAGGAAACTGAATCACAACTGGCTTCTGTGCCCTTACTAGAATTCCCAGTGAAGACAAAATGACAATGATGGAGTGTCCATAATGAAGAATTAACACATGGCTGGGGAGCCAGCACTGAGGCCTGCATTACTGCCTACATTTTCTTAGGGTGACATTCGACCCACTAGAAAGAGGTGGACATGTAAATGGGGTGACCAGCTTTAGTTAACATTATTCGACATCCTGTGTAGACCAACTATGGGAGTTATGTATCAATACATTTTTACAAGAAAGGACTGCTCTAGCCAGCAATCATTCTGAATCTTTTCAGCTTTTGTGGGGCAAAAAGCTCCTTTTCTAGAAGAAGTACATAATCCTCCACCATCACCCAAAATTTTTGTGCCCAATATCAGCAACAAGAAACACTGAGGTGGCTCCTCTACTTGCATTACAACCACAAAATAAAGGCTTAGAAGGTTTAGCAGCCTAAATAATAAGCATGACTCCCAAGTGTCCCCCTTTTGGGGGAACTAATTTACAATCCAATCCACCTACCCCTTTTTCCTTCTCCGGTCTCATTCTTTTACATGTAATGCATGGGGCTGTGCAAAAAAATATTACTTAACTACAACTTCATAAACCTTCTAAATTATCGCATTAGTTACTTTAATCCACAAGTATGAATGAAGAGCAGACGTGTAAAAAGTATTGGTGGGTTTAAGTGATCACTTTTTAGATTGGGAGTATGGCAAGGGCTTGTCCTTTGTCTAAATAGTGTGCAATGAAAGGTGTCTTTCTTTAAAGTGTCAGAATGTTGGGAGGTAAATTCTCAACTTCATGTCCAACTCTGAGCTCTGCAAACTTATGAGCAACCCAAATGCCAATAATGGGCTCTTCATGGTTGACTAGAAATAGGAGTATGGGTGAGATAAGGCAAAGACCAAACACATAGTTTGACATTCAGAGAGGCCCTGGCCAGTTTATATCATAAGCTCCAATCTGTGATCTGATTGGGTGTGCTTCATGCGTAGGGGAAATATCTTAGACCCTCCAAGCCTCACCTATTATAGCCCCAACTATAATTTCTGTATTAGAGCTATTGCACTGACCCATTTGTGGGATTCAAAATACTAGCCCCATTTATACCGCCAGCTACTCACATGAGTGACACCAATAGAAGAGAGCCTTTCAGTCAAAGCCAACCTCACTTGTAGGCCCTAAAGTAGAAGATGCATGATGTAGGCTTGCTGAGTGTGACTGTAAGCATGAACTAACTGGCAAAGTTAATATAGGAAATTTTCTGAAAGAAAAAGGGAGGTTGACATTGGTTCTTTTCATTCTGCATGTGCTAGTTGTCTGAATGTTATGCTGATCACCTGGCTTTAATGCTTCCAATCACCAACTCATACCAAGCATGCAAATGGGAACTTGTGATTTTCCTCGGTCAGTGCCTCCAAAATTATGGATGCAGGAGGACGTGCATAAAAGGCAGGTAGCTAGCATATCCAGTCTAAAGTTTCTCTCAGTAAAGTCTCATTTTGGGCAATAGCAACAACTGAAACTACCACTGTGTTTATCACTAATTGATTATGTGCTTATTGCAAAATAAAAGTAATATTTTATAATTAATTAATTAGATGTTATTTGGCGATTTACAGTTTGCTTCTCATTTCTATTATTCGCATTGGACTGTATGAAAAGCTTTTTAGCTATTATGGAAAACATGTATTCCCCCTCCCCATTCCACCTCACAGAAAATTTACTGAAAAGGCCCAGGGGATTGTAGATTCAAATAAAGCACATGACTAGCTCCTCCTGCCCCCCCCCCCCATCCCCACACACACTCTTAGTTCTTCCTCCACCTAGCACTTACTCAACCTTGCTTCTGAGCCCCTAGCTCTTACTCCACCTTACCTCCCCCTCTCCCACCTAGATCATCCTCCATCTAGCTCATCCTCGTCTAGATTTTGCCCCAGCTACATTTAACCCCACTTAGATTTAACACCACTTAGATCTTACCCCATTTAGGTCTTCTGTCACCTAGCTCTTCTCCAAGGAGTTGGACAGATTTGGTTTGACCATGTACCTATAGCTTCTCGCACCTATTCCTCTCCACCTAACTACCCCCCTCCTAATTTTTCCCCAACATAGCTTTTTCTCCACCTATGTTTTCCCAATCTAGCGCTTGCTCCATTTAACTCTCCAGACAGCCCCCACCTAACCCAACCCCACAAGCCCTTCCCTCCACCTAGCCCTCCCCCACCAAGCTCTTCCTTTTTCTAGAGCAGTGGTTCTCAACTCCTATCCTCGAGACCCACCAAAAGGCCAGATTTTAAGTATTCCCTTGGGGAGATGCAGACTAGAATACTGCAATCACTGAGCAGCAAATGATATCACCTGTGATGTATTTCAATTATCCTGCAAACCTGGTCTGTTAGTGGGTCCCAAGGACAGGAGTTGAGAACCATTGATCTAGATTTTTTCCACCTAGTTCTTACTTCACCAACTCTTTCCAGGCCTACTACTTGCTCCATCTTGCTCTTCCCACACTAACTTTTATTTTCACCTTTCTTTTCCTCAACCTTGACAGTTCCTTTATCTAGCTCTTCCCCACATCTAACTCTAATTAGCCATTCTGCCACCT
>BLSH010359798.1:1015245-1025363 GCA_018402905.1 Glandirana rugosa
TGGGTGGTCGTCGTGGTCGGTCGTCATGGGTTACCGTCGTGGTCGGTGTCGTCATGGGTGGTCGGCGTCACGTAGTCACACTTTCGTCGGAATCCGGGGAAAGTGTAATAACCAGGCAAGCCCAGGCGGACAAAAAGTCCACCTTGGTTTGCCTGAGAGGTAAGTGAACACAGGAAAATGTGGGTGGACAGAGGTTAGGTTAGACGAATTTTATAGTCTTCCCCTATATAGGGGAAGGTAGACCCGTCTAGCCTCCCGGGAATCCCATCTAGCCCGACACAGGCACAGACGCCTCCGATCTGCCCAGATGGAAGGGGATATATCCCCTTCTGATATTTTAAGCAGATTGGATTGGAGACAGGTGGGTGTAAAAGGACACAAGTGAATGGAGAGTCCGTTTGGTTCCACCTGAAAAACAGGCGGACCCGAACGGACCAATAATGTGAAAGGGGCCTAAGGCTGCTTTCACACTGATGCACTGCGGCTGGTGGGTACTGCTGTGGCTGGTGCTGCCATTGGGTACTGCTGGCTGGTGCTGCTGGTGGGTACTGCTGATGGGTACTGCTCACAGGTACTGATGGCTGGTACTGCCAGTGGGTACTGCTGGCTGGTACTGGTACTGCTGGCTAGAACTTCTGGTTGGTACTGGTACTGCTGGCTGATACTGCTAGCGGGTATTTCTGGTTGGTACTGGTACTGCTACCAATGGCTGGTACTGGTACTGCCAGTTTGTACTTGCTGGCTGGCACTGCTGGTGGGTAATGGTGCTGTTGGCTGGTACTCGCTGGTGGGTACTGGTACTGCTAGTGGGTAATGCTGGCTGGTACTGGTTCTGCTGATGGGTACTGCTGGCTGGTACTGCTGGTGGGAACTGGTACTGCTGGTGAGTACTGCTGGCTGGTACTGGTACTGACAGTGGGTACTGCTGGCTGGTAATGGTTCTGCTGATGGTTACTGCTGGCTGGTAATGGTAGTACTGGTGGGTACTGGTACTGCTGGCCGGTACTGGTAGTGCTATTGGGTACTGGTACTGCTGGCTGTTGTCCCAGATTGCGGGTTCCAGAGTCTCGACCCGCCATCCTCAAGCATCAGTGTGACAGGAGAATGTGGCTGCAGTAGAGAGCAGAGCTGATGCTTCCTGTCACAGGCGGAGTACATTTGGTATTACTCCGCCTGTGAAGGAGCCAGTGCTATACAGGAAGCATCGGCTTTGCTTCCTGTAGTGCGGCTCCGTTGTTCACACTGATGCTCGGGGATGGTGGGTCGGAAACCCACAATCTCGGCTTGCCGCCCCCCAATCCCAGAGCAGGATGTGGCGGGCCACATCAGAGGGCACTGCATGTGGCCCACAGGCCAGCGGTTGGGCACCCCTGCTCTAATAGGACTAATGTATGTAAATACACTATATTGTCAAAAGTACTGGGGCACCTGCCACACACATGAACTTTAATGGCATCCCAGTCTTAGTCCGCTGTGCCTTCTGGAAGAGTGGTCAAACATTCCCATAGACACACTGCTAAACCTTGTGGACAGCCTTCCCAGAAGAGTTGAAGCTGTTATAGCTGCAAAGGGTGGGCCAAGTCAATATTGAACCCTACAGACTAAGACTGGGGTGCCATTAAAGTTCATGTGCATGTAAAGGCATATGTCCCAATACTTTTGACAATATAGTGTATGTATGTGGCATACCTGTGGGATCCCCGTGGAAGCTGGAAATCACTGTAGTTGCCATCACTACTCCAATGCTCTTCACTAGCTTTTGGATGCTGTACTGAATAGCTGCCGGGTAAGGTGGTATCTTGCTCAGCATGGGCACCATTCAGGGAACAGTTTGCACCTTCTCAATGAATGCTAAGCCTTCTCTGATCTGAGAGGTGGAGAGGCAGGGCGTACCAAGGGAGTGACCCCCTGTGTTCAGTAAGCTGCAGGGCAGCTGCTTGGCATGGGACACAGGAGCGGAACAATACATGGCACATGCATACTTTCATAACCTTAACTTCAGCCTTAAAGGAGTTGTAAAGGCAGAAGGTTTTTTATCTTAATACATCTATGCATTAAGATAAAAACCTCTCCAGCACCCACTAATTACTAACCTGGGCCCCATCTCTCTCCAGCGATGTCCACGAATGTCTAAGCCGTCCAGGACACTCCTCCTGATTGGCTGAGACACAGCAGTGGCGCCATTGGCTCCCGCAATCAGCAAATCAGGGGAGAGAAGGGGAGGACCCGGGCGCTTGAATGGATACACAGAGGTCTGACTCAGCTCGGGTGCCCCCATAGAAAGCTGCAGGCAGTGGGGGCACTCAATAGGAGGGAGGGGCCAGGATCAGCAAAGAGGAACCAAGAAGAGGAGGATATGGGCTGCTCTGTGCAAAACCAACTGCACAGAGGAAGTAAGTATAACAGGTTTGTTATTTAAAAAAAAAAAACAAGACTTTACAATAACTTTAAAGTAGTTGTGAAGTTCAATAATCACATACACATTTTTAATCAAGGGGGAAGGGATGGACGGGGGCGTGGTTTTACACTGACCATGGAAGCTACAGCTAACAGCAGGATGGCAAGGGCCATAAACCGACCATGCCAGCATGAATCATCTTCCATGCTAAGTGTGGTCAGTTTACTATCAGGAACAGGGAAACTGGCAGTATCAAGCAGGTAACAGAGAAATACTGCAAGCACAAATAAAATAGTTATATTAAAAAGCTCATAGGAACACCTTTAAAAGACAGATTTTTTTTTTCATTATTTCTAAGGTTACAAACGCTAAAGTTTACATAGGGCTAAAAGCAATTGAAAAGACCCCCTCCCCATATGCGTAACGGGACAATCATGTGGGAGGAAAGGTAGCGAGTCAGTGGCTTCCCCATACCCGGATTCACTATGTGCAGCTATTGGGGGGGTCACCATGTTGCCTTTTCCTGTACTGGCAAATCACTGGTTTGCTTTAAAAATAACAAATGCAAACTTTACTGCAACATAACACTTTAATAAGTAAAAAGTACATGTTTTTATAGCAGCCTATAAGCCAGACAAAAAAAAAGACATCTGAGGGGTAATAGGGATGGTCGCTTGCTAAGGGCTCTTTCACACTGGCAGTCACCCACCAGAATTATAATATTACAGCCCAACAGGGCCGTACCCATGCTGCGGCTGTGATGCTTTGTTTCTAGGCTGCAGCAATTTTAACTCGGGCTGTAGACTTTGATAGGCGGCACCACCTGTCAAACACACCCATTGAGATCTATGGGGCCAAACCTCAACTGCGAGCCAAACACTTGGCTTGCAGGTATGGCGCAATCCTGCATGGGAAAATTGCTCAGCAATAATAAAGCAAAACAATCATCTGTCATTTGACAGCACTAGCACCTGATGAAAGCCTGCCAGCCCCTGCTACACTGACCTTTGAAAAGCAATCGATCATGGATCACTTTTCAGGGGGTGGTAAGCTTTGTCGCCTGTCTGAAAGAGCCCTAAAGACGAAGATGGCACCTGTGACTGCCAATCAATCACAGGTAATTTAAACACTCCTGAGTTTATAGCTGAGAGTAAAAACAACCAAATAAAAGATCTAGCAAGATCCAGCATACAAAGATCTCTATGATACAAGCAGTGCTGGATTTATTACCCAACCAGATCCGTCATGACATTCCGCTGCCTTGCAGCCCAGCCCAGCAAGTGTTAAGTGAAACCTCACACAGGCGCCGGTCCCTTGGTTTCTGTTCTGATTTGCGCTGTACTCTTGTGTTTAACATTTAAAGAGGGTCATGTATAATTAAGTGTATTTTTCGCTGTTGGCAAATATGGGCTGTGGCACGAGCAGGCAGAATTGAAGGATTAGCGGGGATTCTGCTTATATCTGATTATAAGCGGTAAAGGTCGGCATACAAGCAGCAATGTGGCTCTAGTATTCAATAAACAGTAGGATGGATGCCTGGTTGATGTGGAGCGCAGAGGTCTATTCATGCCAGACTACTTATTATTGTGAGATAGTTACATTTAAAGCAACATCAGGTACGCATTCAAGATCTTAAAGGGAAAATCGAGTTTCCTTAAAAAATGTATATAACATATATAACTGCCACACCAGCAAAATGTTTAACCTAATAATGACATTTCCCGTTCAACCGTCAGCCTGCCGATGTTCTATATCTGCCAAAAAAAAATTTAATTTCTCTCTCTTGTAGCCATGGCAACAGTACACAGGCAGAAGACATGATTTTCCAGAATCTTCTATCAATAATTGGTTAGCTGCCTTTCCCAAAAGACAGTGCAAAAGTCAAAGCACAGGCAGCCAGTTGCATAGAGTGTGGCATTCCTGACACATTTTGAAAGTTTTTGGTTGGTTGTCATCAGGGGCATAACTATGTGTGATTGGGGCCCATCGCACACTATTAAGGGGGTCACGGGCTACTTCTCATTTATAGTGCCTCGAAAAAGTATTCATGCCCCCTGAAATTTTCCACATTTTGTCATGTTACAACCAAAAACGTAAATGTATTTTATTGGGATTTTATGTGATAGACCAACACAAAGTGGCACATAATTGTGAAGTGGAAGGAAAATTATGATTTTTAAAATGTTTTACAAATAAATATCTGAAAAGTGTGGGGTGCATTTGTATTCAGCCCCCCCTGAGTCATTACTTTGTAGGACCACCTTTCCCTGCAATTACAGCTGCAAGTCTTTTTGGGGATGTCTCTACCAGCTTTACACATCTAGAGAGGACATTTTTGCCCATTCTTCTTTGCAAAATAGCTCAAGTTCTGTCAGATTGGATGGAGAGCGTCTGTGTAGAGCAATTTGCAAGTCTTGCCACAGATTCTCAATTGGATTTAGGTCTGGACTTTGACTGGGACATTCTAACACACGAATATGCTTTGATCTAAACCATTCCATTGTAGATCTGGCTGTATGTTTAGGATCATTGTCCTGCTGGAAGGCGAACCTCTGCCCCAGTCTCAAGTCTTTTGCCGACTCTAACAGGTTTTCTTCTAAGATTGCCCTGTATTTGGCTCCATCCATCTTCCCATCAACTCTGCCCAGCTTCCCTGTCCCTGCTGAATAAAAGCATGCCCACAACATGATGCTGCCACCACCATGTTTCACGGTGGGGATGGTGTGTTCAGAGAGATGTGCAGTGTTAGTTTTCCACCACACATAGTGTTTTGCTTTTAGGCCAAAAAGTTCAATATTGGTCTCATCTGACCAGAGCACCTTCTTCCACATGTTTGCTGTATCCCCCACATGGCTTCTCACAAACTGCAAACAGGACTTCTTATGGCTTTCTTTCAACAATGGCTTTCTTCTTGCCACTCTTCCATAAAGGCCAGATTTGTGGAGTGCATGACTAATAGTTGTCCTGTGGACAGAATCTCCCACCTGAGCTGTGGATCTCTGCAGCTCCTCCAGAGTTACCATGAGCCTCTTGGCTGCTTCTCTGATCAATGCTCTCCTTGCCCGGCCTGTCAGTTTAGGTGGACAGCCGTGTCTTGGTAGGTTTCCAGTTGTGCCATACTCTTTCCATATTCGGATGATGGATTGAACAGTGCTCCGTGAGATGTTCAAAGCTTGGGATATTTTTTTATAACCTAACCCTGCTTTAAACTTCTGCACAACTTTATCCCTCACCCTCTGGTGTGTTCTGGTGTGCTCATTGGCCTTCATGATGCAGTTTGTTCACTAATGTTCTCTAACAAACCTCTGAGGGCTTAGACAGAAGAGCTATATTTATATGGATATTAAATTACACACAGGTGGACTCTATTTACTAATTAGGTGACTTCTGAAGGCAATTGGTTGCACCAAATTTTAGTTAGGGATATCAGAATAAAGGGAGCTGAAAACAAATGCACGCCGCACTTTTTAGATATTTGTAAAAAAAAAAAATTGAAAGCCATTTATCATTTTCCTTCCACTTTACAATTATGTGCCACTTTGTGTTAGTCTATCACATAAAATCCCAATATATGTTTTTGGTTGTAACATGGCAAAATGTGGAAAATGTAAAGGGGTATGAATACTTTTTCAAGGCACTGTATAAGGTAATTCTTCTAGCTATACAGCAGTAGTCTCCAAACTGTGGTTCTGGGGCCAGATATGGCTCTTTGCTTGCCTTCATCCGGCCATTGAGGCATTATTCATGTCACTGACATCAACAATGGGGGATCATTTCTGCCATGGACACCAACAATGGGGCCCTATTCCTTTCACTGACACCAATGATGGGGCATAATTCCTTACATTGGCAACAAACACAGGGCACTATTCCTCCCACTGACACCAACCATTTCTCCCCCTAATACCAAAGAACGGGCATTGTTTAGCCCACTGGGCACAGTCCGGCCACAATGAAGTCTGAAGGACAGTAAGCTGGCCCTCCTTTTAGAAAGTTTGGAGACCCCTGCTATACAGAATACTTTCAAACACAAGTCAGCAATGACAGCAGGCAGAGTTCCATACTGACATATTAATTTTTAAAAAATTAGAAGCTTTTTATTTATTCCTGGAAACTTCTTCACAAGCAGAAGCATGCGCAGAGCCACTAGACAAGAAACCCACATAATTATAAATAGGAGTATATGAAAATGTCTATTTTGGCCTAGATAATAAGAGTTTAACGCAGACAAGATAATCCTAAATACAAAAGGATCTATATAGCCATGGCACCCAGCGAGGAATTATGCAGGCTTCATGCTGTACACATTATCAAATAACTCTTCGCACTATGCTTAGCATTAATCCCATTACAGAAATGATGTATATATATTATATATAAAACCCAATGACATATATAAGTAAAAGACAGATGGACAAGGTGCACATGTGCATAGGATCCACTACAGGCTGGGTACAGGAGACAGGCAAGCTCAACCTTGCCATTATCAGTAATATTGGCCCAAAAGTTACTGTACTCCAACAGATGTTTTCTCTCGGTACATCAAATAGTACAAACACAATGCTTTCAGGAATCCCTGCCCTTTGTCATGAGCATGAGTAATTTGTGACAACACTGAAACAAGGTAATATACACCATAAAAAGGGAGCACACATGGACACCAGCTCCATATTTATCCTACTTTATTTATGGCAAGTGGCATACCAAAGGATACATTTTATCAGACCAACTTGCAACACAACACGTGACAATGTATCTTGTACTTTTGATCCCATTTGTAACTAAATACCCATATAAAAAGCCAACTATATACAAAGTCCAATAGATCCAAAAATTAAAGTAAATAGTAGGTACTATCGATAATAACATCAATGTAAGTGAGAGCAACTACATAAAAAGATAAAGGTCATGTGTGGATGAAGATGGGTTAACCCGTTGATCCACCATACCTCTTCTCTTAGGAAGAAAATCCTTCACCTATTTTTGGGTACGTCATCCAAAATCATGAAGCCCAAATCGGCCTTCAAATGCCCGTGCTAAATGAAATGCTTTGTTACGGGCAGGGAGATCTGTTTTTTTGTATTGAATGTCTATGCTGTGCCACCTTTTTTCCTATTTTTTTTTTTTTTTTGTTGTTTCCCCTACATATTAGCATTCAGAGGCATATTAAGACATTACATGACAAAGAATGACTGACAAGTATAGTGTTGTTTAATATGATAATGCACTCTCAGATGCATAAAGAGCTTTAACTTGAACATGAAGGAACATTGTATGGGCAAGAACCCATTTTTTGCTGTGTGGATGGTATTGAGATGAAGAGGTGATTGTACTGGTTTTAACCCTTTGTGTTTCTGGCGAATGTCTACCCTCATCTAAATGTGTTCTTTCAGCCTCTAAAATGTTTTTATTTTATTCCCTCTCTTAAAATGTATACATCATCTCATCCAATATCCACTCTAATTGATCTTTATCACTGATATTCCTTTTAATCCTCAAAAATCGACTCTGTACCACAGATCAGAATACTGAAGAAGAAAGATGAAAACTTGCAAACCTCAAAAGTTGGCTCTTATTTGTGTGGATGTTATGTAAATATCAGTGCATATTTTCATCCTTAGTTAATATATATTACTGCCATCATAGAAAGGTACTTGTGTCACATGAACAGTGCTACTGAATTTGATAGAGTTACTATGTGAATTCACAGCATCATCACATTTATAAAGGGATCCAATTATGGTCTGCCATAGTGTTACAATGTCATGAATACTGCACCACTGGATTATTAAGCACTGTTGCAAAAATCTAAATTTAGAAACAATTTAAGTGTTTTCAAAATTATCCGTGAACACCCATGCGTGAAACTAAGCACCACTGGATCCCATGGCAATACCAAAAAAACAGTTTCTGTAATATAAATTTTGCATAAGATTCATAAGGATCCTGTGTTACCACCGGGACGGCACATGGAAACAGTCAATAATTCTATTTTTGGACCTAATGCAACTTTCTTGGATAAGATAATGGCTCTATTGGTACAAAACACCATAGCTTACACTAGGGAAACCAACAATTTTCTAGAAAAATTACACCCTTTCTCAGTCATAGGTAACAATAAATACATTTCTAGTAAGTTAGGATGTTACACGCATCTACACCTCCACTGGTCAGCAGGAGGGAGCAGAGGTGTGTTTGAGAGTGAGTAACAGCAGAAAATACAATGTAGCACAATTGCCTTTGTTCAGAGAATTGCTGAATTTGATTCTTGCCAATGCATTTTTTCAGCAAGAGTTTTTTTTTTTTTTTTGCAGTGTCGTGGCATTGCCATGGGATCCAAAAGTGCACTGTCATTCACAGGGGGCATTTCCAAATCATTTTGAGAACACTTTTGCTTTTTCTGCTTGTTTATATTTGAAACACTGCTTAGCCTAGTGGCGCTATATAGATGACATTTTTGTGCTAAGGTAGGCCAAAAACATTTTTCTTTAAATTTGTTGTAAAAAAATAAAATCTTATTAAAAAAGGTAGGGCGACTCTGGATCCCTATATGAGCATCATGACATTTCGTATTACATAGCACCTCTATTAAATTTAGTATCACTGTAGTTTAGACACGGGTACCTTTCTTAGACACAGTGGTATATACAAAGGACAAATACACACTGACATTCCCCTGAAAACCACATATAGGAACCAAATTTTGTGGATTGGCAGTTTTCATCCTCCTCATGTATTCCATTTGATGGTATGTAGTGTATTTTTGAGAGTAAAAAAGATTGTCAGCAATAAAGATCTTTGGATAGGATGATGTATACATTTCAAGAGAACTGATGCCCTAAAAACCCTTAGAGGCTTAGATGAGGTTAGAATATTACTACAAACACAAAGGCATAAACTCAGTAGAATCCCCTTCTCATCTCATTACCATCCACTTAGCAAAATGTTTTTTCTGTAAAAAAAAAAAATAGGTAGATTCTGGCTCTAGCAGATAAAGGAATTACCGGATGGACCAATGCAGGCTTTTAGAAGCTTGATGGACTGGTTGGCACACGAAAGCAGGCCATACATGGATTGAAATTCCGCTGGTTCAACAGGAACTGCCCACATTTCAATCCATGTACAGGCTAGCTGATTGTACACAAGCTGATCTATCGATCGACTTGTGTACGACCAGTCTGTCAGGATTTTCCCAAAAAATCAGAGCCAGCAACACTAACCATTATACTCTGCTGGCGCCTGGCAGGAAGGCTCCCCATGGCAGAATACAATCGTTCAGTGGGAATGAATTCCCCATGCACATCGAATGTGTGGATGGGGAAATCAATTAGTTTTTTTTATTCAACCTGTTGGTTGCATGAAAAAAAAAAAAACATGTATGGTCAGCCTAGAAGTTTAAAACTCCAACTATCAATATTAAACATTTAATTTTAGAACAGAAACTAGTGGGTTTCTCCCTGTGCTTGGCATGTACAGGATGTCCCTTTAATGTTGAAAGGTAACGTTTTTAAGCATCTCACGATGGGAATGAATGATCATATTAAACAACACTATATTTTTAAATTGTCCTTTGTTAAAGGTAACCATCCTCACCTGTGATCTGTTTGCTTGTAATTAATGTGTGTGTATAAAAGGTCAGTGAGTTTCTGGACTCCCGACAGACCCTTGCATCTTTCATCCAGTGCTGCACTGACGTTTCTGGATTCTGAGTCATGGAGAA
>BLSH010359798.1:1031926-1050230 GCA_018402905.1 Glandirana rugosa
CAGGACTGGAGTTGGGTTACATTGTAGCAAAGTGTCATTTCTTCAGTGTTGTCACATGAAAAGATATAATAAAATATTTACAAAAATGTGAGGGGTGTACTCACTTTTGTGAGATACTGTACATACTAGATTGCCAAAAGTATTGGAACGCCTGCCTTTACACACACATGAGCTTTAATGGCATCCCAGTCTTACTCTGTAGGGTTCATTATGGAGTTGACCCATTCCCTATAACAGCTTCAGCTCTTCTGGGAAGGCTCTCCACAAGGTTTAGGAGAGTCTATGGGAATGTTTGACCATTCTTCTAGAAGCACATTTCTGAGGTCAGGTACTGATGTGGGCAAAAAGGCCTGGCTCACAGTGTCCACTCTAATTCATTCCAATGGTGTTCTATCGGGTTGAGGTCAGGACTCTGTGCAGGCCAGTCAAGTTCTTCCACCCCAAACTCCTTCATCCATGTCTTTATGGACCTTGCTTTGTGCACTGGTCCAAATCATTTGGTGGTGGGGGGATTATGTTGTGGAGTTGTTTTTCAGGGGTTGAGCTTGGCCCCTAAGTTCCAGTGAAGGGAACTCTTAAGGCCTCAGCATACCAAGACATTTTTGGACAATTTCATGCTCCCAACTTTGTGGGAATAGTTTGGGGATGGCCCCTTCCTGTTCCAACATCACTGCACACCAGTGCACAAAGCAAGGTCCATAAAAACATGGATGAGCGAGTTTGAGGTGGAGGAACTTGACCGGCCTGCACAGTCCTGACCTCAACCTGATAGAACACCTTTAGGATGAATAAGAGCAGTGACTGCGAGCAAAGCCTTCTCATCTAACATCAGTGCCTGACCTCAGAAATGCGCTTCTGGAAGAATGGTCAAACATTCCCATAGACACTCCTAAACCTTGTGGACAACCTTCCCAGAAGAGCTGGAGCTGTTATAGCTGCAAAGGGTGGGCCAACTCAATACTGAACCCTCAGGACTAAGACTGGGATGCCATTAAAGTTCATGTGCGTGTAAAGGCAGGCATCCCAATACTTTTGGCAATATCATGTATATATACACATATAGTATAAATACCTGTTTTTTTCTTTTTTTTATCTAAGTGATCATATAATCATTGTTCTCAGCTACATAAAGGGCTTGGAGAGGTGAGGGTGAAGAAGCAGTAATACACTGATCTTCCCAGTAATGGCAGTGTGTCAGCACAAGTCTTGGCTATTGGAGGACAGGCAGGCTGTTCTGTTGGCACAGCAAGAAAATTGACCACCCTGGGATGTATGTGCTCTTATGCCTAGCGTGGTCAAGTTTTATATAGCAAAGCAGGGGGACTGGCAGGATAACCAGGTATTTCACGCAGGTATTTCACGCAAAGGAAGCATTGCAGAGAGAACAGGATACGGTTTAACACAAGTACACGGCATAATAGGGACATACAGTATCAGGAATAAGAAATGTTGGGGTAAAATATTCTTTAACCATTTCAGCCCTGGAAGGATTTACCCCAGGCCATTTTTTGTGATACGGCACTGCGTTACTTTAACTGACAATTGCATGGTAATGCGATGCTGTACCCAAATAAAATGTATTATTTATTTATTTTTTTCCCACAAATAGAGCTTTCTTTTTTGTGGTATTTGATCACCTCTGCGTTTTTTGTTTTTTTTTCACTATAAACAAAAAAAGACCTTCAATTTTGAAAAAAAAACAAAAAACAATATTTTTTTTACTTTCTGCTATAAAATATACTCAATAAAATTTTTTTTTAAAAAATCGAATTTCTTCATCAGTTTAGGCCGATATGTATTCTGCTACATACTTTTGGTAAAAGAAACCCCAATAAGTGTATAGTGATTGGTTTGCGCCAAAGTTATAGCATCTACAAAATAGGGGATAGTTTTATGGCATTTTTATTTATTTATTTTACTAGTAATGGCGGTGATCAGTGATTTTTAGCGGGACTGCAACATTGCGGCAGACAGATCGGACACCTAACTGATATTTTAAACACTTTTTTGGGAACCAGTGACATTATTATTACAGTGATCAGTGTTAAAAATATGCACTGACATTGTACTAATGACACTGGCAGGGAAGGGGTTAGCACCAGGGGCGATGAAAGGGTTAACTGTGTTTCCTCAGTGGGTTTCTAACTGTGTGGGGGGATGGGCTGCTTGGGACAACACACAGATCCGGCTTCCTAAATAGCAGAAAGACAGGATCTGCGTGTCATCCCCTGTCAGAACAGAGATCTGCGTTGTTTACTTTGGCAGATCCCCGTTCTGCCTCTGCGGGGAGCGATCACGGACGGCTGGCAGACATAGAGTCCGCCAGACCCACTGATTGACTCCTCGCTGGCCAATGGGTGCATGCCCACAAATCATCGTGTACAAGCCCAACATACACCTACGGTGATTCGCGCAGCTGAGCCAACCTGCCGCATGATGTATGAGATCTGCATACTTCTTCCAGATCAATGACTCAAAGTATTGAAGCCATTGATTCAGCGTGACAGTTCATTATCCTTTACAGAAATTGTCCTCCTACTCGCCCATGACAGGTCTACTTGAAGAGTGGATGAGTATTTCTGATGTAGCCCCCAGGATTCCACATAGAAATTCCCCCATAAGGACATTTAAATTAGCTACAGCGTCCTGCCATCCTGAGTATGTACAGTATAACACATAGTGTGCGGAGCTCGCCTACAGGCCGTGTCTGATAGTACAGCACATAGTACAGTACATAGTATAGCACATAGTACAGCACATAGTACAGCACATAGTACAGCACAGCACATAGTACAGTACATAGTATACATAGTATAGCATATAGTACAGTACATAGTATAGCACATAGCACAGCACATAGCACAGTACATAGTACAGTACATAGTACAGTACATAGTATAGCACAGAACATAGTATAGCACAGTACATAGTATAGCACATAGTACAGTACATAGTATACATAGTATAGCACATAGTACAGTACATAGTATAGCACATAGTACAGTACATAGTATAGCACATAGCACAGCACATAGTACAGTACATAGTATAGCACATAGTACAGTACATTGTATAGCACATAGCACAGCACATAGTACAGTACATAGTATAGCACATAGCACAGTACATAGTATAGCACAGTACATAGCACAGCACATAATACAGTACATAGTATAGCACATAGCACAGTACATAGTATAGTACAGCACAAAGTACAGTACATAGTATAGCACAGTACATAGTATAGTACAGCACATAGTACAGTACATAGTATAGCACAGTAAATAGTATAGTACAGCACATAGCACAGTACAGCACATAGTACAGCACACAGTACAGTACATAGTACAGCACATATTATAGCACAGCACATAGTGCAGTACATAGTATAGCACAGTAAATAGTATAGTACAGCACATAGCACAGTACAGTACATAGTATAGCACAGTACATAGTACAGTACATAGTATAGCACAGCACATAGTACAGTACATAGTACAGTACAGTACATAGTACAGCACATAATACAGTACATAGTATAGCACATAGCACAGCACATAGTACAGTACACAGTATAGCACATAGCACAGCACATAGTACAGTACATAGTATACATAGTATAGCATATAGTACAGTACATAGTATAGCACATAGCACAGCACATAGTACAGTACATAGTATAGCACAGCACATAGTATAGCACATAGCACAGCACATAGTATAGCACAGTACATAGTACAGCACATAGTATAGCACAGTACATAGTATAGTACAGCACATAGTATAGCACAGTACATAGTATAGTACAGCACATAGTACAGTACATAGTAAACATAGTATAGCACATAGTACAGTACATAGTATAGCACATATCACAGCACATAGTATAGTACAGCACATAGTATAGCACAGTACATAGTACAGTACATATTATAGCACAGTACATAGTATAGTACAGCACATAGTATAGCACAGTACATAGTATAGTACAGCACATAGCACAGTACATAGCACATAGTACAGTACATAGTATAGCACAGTACATAGTATAGTACAGCACATAGTATAGCACAGTACATAGTATAGTATAGCACAGCACATAGTACAGTACATAGTAAAGTACAGCACATAGCACAGCACATAGTACAGTACATAGTAAACATAGTATAGCACATAGTACAGTACATAGTATAGCACAGCACATAGTATAGCACAGTACATAGTATAGTACAGCACATAGTACAGTACATATTATAGCACAGTACATAGTATAGTACAGCACATAGCACAGTACATAGTATAGTACAGCACATAGTACAGTACATAGTACGGCACATAGTATAGTACAGCACATAGTACAGTACATAGTATAGTACAGCACATAGCACAGTACATAGTATAGTACAGCACATAGTACAGTACATAGTACAGCACATAGTATAGCACAGCACATAGTACAGCGCATAGCACAGCACATAGCACAGTGTATAGTACAGCACATAGTACAGTACATAGTATAGCACAGTACATAGTATAGCACAGTACATAGTGTAGTACAGCACATAGCACAGTACATAGTAAACATAGTATAGCACATAGTACAGTACATAGTATAGTACAGCACATAGCACAGCACATAGTACAGTACATAGTAAACATAGTATAGCACATAGTACAGTACATAGTATAGCACAGTACATAGTATAGTACAGCACATAGTATAGTACAGCACATAGTATAGTACAGCACATAGTATAGCACAGTACATAGTATAGTACAGCACATATTATAGCACAGTACATAGTATAGTACAGCACATAGCACAGTACATAGTATAGTACAGCACATAGCACAGTACATAGTATAGTACAGCACATAGTACAGTACATAGTATAGTACAGCACATAGCACAGTACATAGTATAGTACAGCACATAGCACAGTACATAGTATAGTACAGCACATAGTATAGTACAGCACATAGTATAGCACAGTACATAGTATAGCACAGCACATAGTATAGTACAGCACATAGTATAGTACAGCACATAGTATAGCACAGTACATAGTATAGCACAGCACATAGTATAGTACAGCACATAGTATAGCACAGTACATAGTATAGCACAGCACATAGTATAGCACAGCACATAGTATAGCACAGCACATAGTATAGTACAGCACATAGTATAGCACAGTACATAGTATAGTACAGCACATATTATAGCACAGTACATAGTATAGTACAGCACATATTATAGCACAGTACCTAGTATAGTACAGCACAGCACATAGCACAGTACATAGTATAGTACAGCACATAGCACAGTACATAGCACAGTACAGCACATAGCACAGTACATAGTATAGTACAGCACATAGCACAGTACATAGTATAGTACAGCACATAGTACAGTACATAGTATAGTACAGCACATAGCACAGTACATAGTATAGCACAGCACATAGTACAGCGCATAGCACAGCACATAGTACAGTACATAGTATAGCACAGCATATAGCACAGCACATATTAATGTTGTCCTTCCAGAGTTTACAGAGAACAACCAAGTGAAATATTCCCAGAGCAATTACATTTGGAAATAAATCTGGAAGCATTAGAGGATCAATAATACCAATTGATTATATTTATATGTTTCTTCACAAGAATTCTTCTCCCAATCAAACCAATCCATGGTGGATATGCATTTAATTGCAGCCGGACCTTAAAGCTAAACTCAAGACACAAAATTCTTAGGTATATTCCTCAGCCACCTAGAAATCACAATATAAATACTCTATGTGTGCGCTGCATGCCTTTGCAAACTCAGGTATTAGCTTGTAAAATTAGTGATAACACCCTTACTGTGCTGTGCATAGTCTGTGCAGAAATGTGGGAGGGACCCAGCAGGCTCCTCCCACTACAGGCTGCCTGCAGAAAAATACAGGAGGGGGTGTAGCACAAAGCAAACCAAGATCCAAGAATATACACTCACCGGCCACTTTATTAGGTACACCACACCTTGCTAGTACCGGGTTGGATCCCCTTTTTCCTTCAGAACTGCCTTAATTCTTCATGGCATAGATTCAACAAGGTGTTGGAAACATTCCTCAGAGATTTTGGTCCATAGTGACATGATAGCATCACGCAGTGCTGCAAATTTGTCAGCTGCACATCCATAATGTGAATCTCCCATTCCACCGCATCCCAAAGGTGCTCTATTGGATGAGATGTGGTGATTGTGGGGGCCATTGGAGTGCAGTGACCTCATTGTCCAGTGATGAGATGATTTGAGCTTTGTGACATGGTGCATTATCCTGCTGGAAGGAGCCATCAGAAGATGGGGACACTGCAGTCATAAAGGGATGGACATCACCAATATTCAGGAAGGCTGTGGCGTTTAAATGACGCCCATAGTGTGCCAAGAAAATATCCCCCACACCATTACACCACCACCACCAGCCTGAACTATTAATACAAGGCAGGATGGATCCATGCTTTCATGTTGTTTACACCAAATTCTGACCCTACCATCTGAATGTTGCAGCTGAAATCAATACTCATCAGACCAGACAACGTTTTTCCAATTTTCTATTGTCTAATTTTGGTGAGCCTGTGCAAATTGTAGCCTCAGTTTCCCGTTCTTAGCTGACAGGAGTGACACCCGGAATGGTCTTCTGCTGCTGTAGTCCATTTGCTTCAAGGCTTGATGCGTTGTGCATTCAGAGATGGTATTCTACATACCTTGGTTGTGAAGAGTCGTTATTTGAGTTATTGTTGCCTTTCTATCATGTCCAACCAGTCTGCCCATTCTCCTCTGACATCAAAAATGCACTTTCGTCCACACAACTGCCACTCACTGGATATTTTCTCTTTTTCTGACCATTCTCTGTAAACCCTAGAGATGATTGTGTGTAAAAATCCCAGTAGATCAGCAGTTCTTGAAATGCTCAGACCAGTCCATCTGGCACCAACAAATATGCCAGGTTCAAAGTCACTTATATCCCCTTTCTTCCCCATTCTGATGATCGGTTTGAACTTCAGCAAGTTGTCTTCACCACGTCTAGATGCCTAAATGCATTGAGTTGCTGCCATGTGATTGGCTGATAACAATTTATGTTACCAAGCAATTGAGCAGGTGTACCTAATAAAGTGGCCATGTATATACCTCTTATATTCACACAACATTTTCTTATACTAGAGTTCTGCTATAAAGTGGACCTAGAATCCGATATATTTTATGTTCGGTGTAATCATTACAGGTAATATGTAAGTGATTAGCGAGTACTTCTCCGCTCCATCTTTGTTCAGGCATCATACAGGGTCAGCATCTACTTCCTGAAGTCATATGACCGTCATGTTAAATTCTGGTGCCTTTTTAGTTTTTGGCTGCATTCAGAAATCACTAAGGCTGCATTCACACAGGTGCGACTTGCGAACCAACTTGAGTTGTCTCAAGTCGCCCCAAGTCGCTTAACATCTGAAATCCCATTGAAGTGAATGGGAGCCATCTTAATATACACTACTGAAGTTGCTCCGACTTCAAGGCGACTTCAGAAAAGGTTCCTGTACTACTTGTAGGCGACTTCTATCAGATTTGTGCCCATAGGATTCAATAGACGTCGACTGCAGGTCGGAACCCCCATCTAAAGACAAGCGACTTTGTAATAGAATTTATTTGGGGCAGTCCCCATCCTCCCTTTTCTGATTGGCCACAGGAAAAGTCGCCTGGCATAAGTCGTGTTGTAAGTCGCCTGAAGTCACGCAGAAAGTCGTACAGAAATCGCCTAGCAAAGTTGCGCTGAAGTCAGGTCGCCCCTGTGTGAATGCAGCCTAACACACATAAGGGCCCATTCACACAGGGGCGATCCGACTTCAGCACGACTTTGCTAGGCAACTTTCAGCGCGACTTCGGCGTGACTTCAGGCTACTAAAGCCAGGCGACTTTGCCTGTGGCCAATCAGAGAAGGGAGGGAGGGGCTTGCCCGAAATAAAATGCTATTCTTTTCACTGTAAAGTCGCTTGCATTAAGATGGGGATCCGAATTGGAGGCGACTTCCATTGACTTCTATGGGCACAAGTCGGATAGAAGTCACCTTGGAATCGCGCAGGAACCTTTTTTTGAAGTCGGAGCAACTCAGTAGCGTGCATTAAGACAGCTCCCATTCATTTGAATGCGATATCTTTTTAATGGTAAAAGGTGGACTTTTTGTGAAAACGATTCTGTTGCTGTTCATAACACATCAGGCCAGCTGTTCAGCAAAGGACAGTGGAAGTAAGTGGAGATCACTGGAGTAGTGGTGTCTATTCCCAGCTTCCAGGGGCCTTGGCCAAGATTTTACTTGACTCTGTCTCCAGCCTCTTGATTGGACAATGAAGGAGCAGCAAATGAGGTCCTCCTCCTTCTTTTTCACAATGTGCAATGGCATGCGACATGGCACTGCACAGGTTAATGCATAACCTCTGTCCGTAGCTTAAGAACTGACACTTCCTGTAAAGAAACTACATATCCCACAATCCCTGGGGCTCCAAGTCTAGTGCTTTGCAGGTGAGAGCTAAACAGCAATTAGGATTTGGCATGGCCACAAACATGCAGAGCAATTAACGGAGATCTCACCATACTGGAAGAGCTGTGTTTTTATTACATTAGCACTCCCAAATTTGTGATGCGACACAGAGGAAATGGCAAGGCATGGATTGGATGCTGTGTGACCTGCAACAGGAAGTTACCTTTCCCTTTAGCAAATAATGACAAGCTAGGTGAATGAATACATGGACATAGGGCAATCGATCAACCATAACACTACAATAGGCAGCCACAGCATGTGAGACCAACAAAAGGAATATAGCTACACTGATAATCAACAAAAATATATGAAAGTGTGCAATGCCTTTAAAGCAGTAAAGCCCAGAAATGTTTACACTGCTGCTGTATTTTAAAGTGGACCGGTCTGTAACATTCAAATCCATTTGAATAAATTCCTGACATGTCACAACATACAGCAACAGAATCGTTTTCACAAAAAGTCCTCCATTTACCAATAAAAAGATATCCTTTAACTTGGTTGAGACAAAGGCACTGAATGGAGCTCAAGTTATCAGTCCATTGCAGGCAGGAAGAAGTATTTCCTCAGTCTCCTCTATCCCAGTGATCCTTTAAAATGTTCACTGAAGCTTTGCAGCAAAACAAAAGCTGAAAGGCTGCAGCAGGGGCTTATGTGTGTTAGTGATTTGTGAATGCAGCCAAGAACTAAAAAGGCACCAGAATTAACATGACGGTCACCTGATTTCAGGATGTAGATGCTGGCCCTGTATGATTCCTGAACAAAGATGGAGCAGGGAAGTACTCCCTAATCACGTACATATTATTTAAATGATTACACTGAGCATGACAATGTATATCGGATTCTAGATCCACTTTATAACAGAACTCTAGTATAAGAAAATGTTGTGTAAACATAAGAGATATGTACATGGCCACTTTATTGGGTACACCTGTTCAATTGCTTGGTAAGACAAATTGCTAATTTTCCGATCACATGGCAGCAACTCAATGCATTTAGGCATCTAGACGTGGTGAAGACAACTTGCTGAAGTTCAAACCGATCATCAAAAAAGGGGAAGAAAGGGGATTTAAGTGGCTTTGAACATGCATGGTTGTTGGTGTTCTCAGATTGGATGAGATGGGGTGCTTGAGGTCACTGCTCTGCCTCTCCACCTCCTCCAATCAGAGAATTCTTGTACAAATTCTAAAAATGCAAAGGATTTCCTGAATGGCACCCATTCTGAGCAGCTGACTTCCTGTATTCATAACACATCAGGCCAGCCATTTGGCAAAGGATCCCCAAGACTAAGCTCCAGGGGGTCTCTTCCAACATCACACCACACGCATAGATGTGCGGCATTGGGGATTCCTTTCTTCCGCTCTCCAGCGTTCAGCAAAGATTCCCCATGACTAATCTCCAGGGGGGGTGGAGCGTAACACGATTGAGCGTGGCCTGGTGGGAGCCCAGGCTGAGGTTGTCTCTTCCACCATCACACCACATGCATAGATGTGTGGCATTGGGGATTCCTTCCTTCCTCTCTCCAGCATCCAGAAAAGATTCCCCATGACTAAGCTCCAGGGGAGTGGAGCGTAACACGTTGGGGGGTGGCCTGGCGGGAGCCCAGGCTGAGTTTGTCTCTTCCACCATCACACCACATGCATAGATGTGCGGCATTGGGGATTCCTTCCTTCCTCTCTCCAGCATTCAGAAAAGATTCCCCATGACTAAGCCCCAGGGGAGTGGAGCGTAACACGTTGGGGGGTGGCCTGGCGGGAGCCCAGGCTGAGGTCGTCTCTTCCACCATCACACCACACGCATAGATGTGCGGCATTGGGGACCCCTTCCTTCCTCTCTCCAGCGTTCAGCAAAGGACCTGGAAGCAAGTGGAGATCACTGGCGTAGCGGTGTCTACTTTCATTCCCAGGTTCCGGGGACATTGGATAGGTATGGTATATAGGTGGACAATATAACTATGTATAAAAAAGAAATCCAGGCATGGTATATTTTAACAAACTTTTGTCTCAGATACCTCTAAAGGAAGCTACTAACCATTAACTTTAGTGACCCCTGATTGTGTTCACAGTGTTTTATGCCCTAGATAACATACAAGTTCTATGATAGTGACGATTAACCTATTCAGCTTCACTGTGCTTAATTTCACTGCCAACCACTTGTCAGGCCACCTTGTGCGTAGCCATGTGGGACTACTTCCCCAGATTACACAGATTTCAGGGCACATGCAATTCTCCTCCCCCAATCTGTACTCCCCTATGCAAGGATACTGGCCAGAGACAGTACCCTTCTGCCCTCTTGACTATGCCTGCTCACCCCCTCACTCCCAGGGGGTAATCACCTGCTGTGCCCACATTTACTTTCAGGGTGCTACAGCTACAGCCAAATCTAGGCAGATAATGCTTTTCTCAACACCCCCCCAGGTATTGGCTGTGAATAACATTTTTGTTCAAAGATTCACATTGAGGCTAGATCTAGCGGATAACTCTACTGATTGAAGTTAAGAAGTAACATAATAGTCCATATAGCGGTCAATCAATTAGGTTGTCCAAATATTGGCAGCCGTAGCATCAATCTGCTGCACACTTGGAGAGGTTAGTGTCTCTGGCTCAAAATAAAATTATTTTGCCATCTCCTCTTTTCATCTACTCTATCATTAACATCTTCTTTCTGGAGAGAAGTACCAATTCTGCGGACAATTGGCCAATATTTTAACCGTTGATGCCCAGCAAGTAATACCCGATATCAATATCATGAACGAAAAAGACCGACTGATAAAAATGGAAAATTTGTGTCGTATCGTTTGCGAACAAACAATATTCTATGCGTTGTTGTGAAGGTCGGCAGTAAAAAATCTCTTGAACATATCACGCATGAGGGGAACGTTTTTGACCACCGACCGCTCGGCGGTGGAGTGATCGGCCGATTTTCTACCCGTGTATTCCTGCGTTTTCAACCACCGACCGCTGTTTTGTTGGTTGGCGGTAGAGCTATTGGCCGATTTTCTAACCGTGCTATAAGCAGGGCTGGCCCTACCTGTATCTAACCCTCCCACACCATCCCTGCCCGTGTGTAAACCCCACCACCTCCGCCTGTGTCTGAACCCCCACCACCGCCACTTCTGACTGAACCCACCACCGCCACTGTTGCATGTAAATCTGACAAATTTTATTTTAGTTTTAATTGTCATAATATAAAACAATGGATGTGGGGGCCTTTTGGTGGATGTTTTTTTTATGGGGGGGGCAGCATTTTATTCTTGGACCCAGGAAGCACAATGTCTTGGGCCGACCCTGGCTATAAGTCTTTATGCAGGTGGCAATTACCTTCTCCCCAGATGTCCACAAGGGGAGACCCCACCCCTGCAGCCACCCCCCCAGATGAGGGCCAGCAAGAGCACAATAGCAGGCTATTAGCTCTCCAAGTGTCATCCCCCACTGGGGCCCCAGCCTCACCCACCTATATAATGACTCCTAGAATCCTCCATTTAGGAGGAGCAAACCTAACAGGGACCTACCCTCATCTCTACCTGCCTACAAGCTAGTACATTTGTAGTCTGAATGTGCCTGCTTTTATCTGAGGATTCTGAAGCAAGCATTTTGCTAAACTAATCAGGGAATTAAAGATCTCCCCCCAGTAAAAAAAAAAAAAAATCTCGCACAGCTCCCCATGTCAATGAGCAACTGCTGTGGCTGGTGGGAGGGAACACCGAAAACTGATACAGCACTGGAAGTGGATGCCGTTCCTTCTACTTTAAAGTGGAACCCCATCCAAATTTTGTTTTCTCTAGATTCGGTTACATAATCCCTATTTGCATCTCTATCTTGGGGATGCATTCTTATTTCTCTCCAAGTGACTGTTATCATCAAGACAAAAAGTTAAGGGAAATCAATTTTTTTCATATGTCACCACAACAAGAAGTATACAAAAATCTACCAATGGAGATGGTTTCAGGCAAGAACTGTCAAAGGCATGATTTTCACTAACATTGGGGTTATTTCTTTTTGCTTACTGTTATGTTTCAGGGACAGTAAGTGGTAGGAAGTTCCGTACATAGCAATATAAAAACCTGACAGAGGATCTAATTCTTCCCAAATTAAACCAAAACTAGGCAAAGGGTTTAAAATGGAGTGCTATGGGGCCGAGAAGCACATATTCCAACAATACCCATTGTTCATCCAAGACTCTGGTCACACTTATGTGTTTCCATGTCTCACATATATGGCAACCCATTGATTCAAATGGGCTGTCCTCGTGTGAAAAACACATTAATGGAGTGCCTGATCCTTTTCAAAAATCTTGCTGCTCCGAAAGGCATGGTACTTTGTTGCCACACATTCTGGCACACAAACATATTGCTAGATTTGTGGGAGCACCATTAATTAATGGCACTGCCACATGACTGCAAAAGGGATGTGTGTTTTCGTTGCGGGAATGCGCGTGATTTTGCACATGCTCTTGCACGTGCTCCTGCAATGCACGTGTGAATGTAGCCTACATCAAGATTTAATCGATAAAATTATAATGAGGGAAACAAGGTTTGCAGTTGCTATTGTTTCTTGTTCTGCCTCTGACACTGCTCTTTGTAATGTCCCTGGAGGAGCCACAAACCAATGACAGCCCCCCCAGTGACACCCAGATTTCATCAGTTACATATCACACAACTGAACAGAGGATTACAAGTGTAATTTTCTCCTTTCATAAATCAACAGCCAATAGGATACAAGTGACACTGTATTGATCACTTAATTGATATCATATGGGGTATTTGTTGACGTTATCTCTTCCCAGCTGTGGACACAATGAAATCAATAAGTCTCCCAGGCTGTGAAGTCCTCACAATTACGCAGCTCACATCACTGCCCCTTCTGCTCTCTGTGTACATTATGGTTAGAAGTCAACTCTCCCAGGTAAGTGACTGCAGGTTGACTGCTGATAACACATAAGGGTAGCTCTTTTAAAATCAATATTCTAAAAAAATGGTAAGAGTCTGAGGCTAACACTATCTAGCTTACTTCCCAATAGCAAGGCAACATATTTATTCACTTGAGACAAGTGACATTAATAAGACCACATATTTTCTTAAGGAAGTAGCCTATTTATAAGAATATAGCCTATCTCGTAACTAGAGACCAATTACACCACCAAGACTTCAGATTCAGGAGAACAAAGCCTATCCAACCACTAGAGACCAGTGACATCACTGACATTTCATATTCAGGAGAACAAAGCCTATCCAACCACTAGAGACCAGTGACATCACTGACATTTCATATTCAGGAGAACAAAGCCTATCCAAGCACTAGAGACCAGTGACATCACTGATATTTCATATTTATGAGAACACAACCTATCCATTCACTGAAGACCAGTGCCGCCATCAGTGGGTACAGGCAGTACTCTTGTAAGGGGCCCCAGTCTCTCAAGGGGCTCTTACAACAAAGACTTTAGCAGTTTAACATTGGAGTCTCTGGGAGGAGACACCCGGTTTGGAGACACCGTTCTCCAGAACCATAGCTGATAAAAATACCAAATTTGGGTCACTTAGAGAGGGCCCCCATGGGCAACAACTGGTCCAAGTTTGGGACCTCCAGCACCTATGGTTCGGCCGTACCGGGTCCTCAAAATGACCAGTCATTGACCATTGACTTCCAAACCGGCGATAAAAAAAAGGGATTTTATTAAAACTTACCGTAAAATCCTTTTCTCCGAGTTCACTGACAGACGCAGCTCATCATGACGTGTGGGGTTTATGCTTGTCCCACTAGGAGTTAACTAGGCAGGGAAAAGAAACAGCTGGCCCCTCCCATGGGGGCTGTCCTCTCTTCCTACATAAACCCCCTCATAGCATAGCTCTTCAGTTCGTACACAAGCCGTACAAGAACAGAGCACAGAGGGGTGGGTGCTGCGTCTGTCAGTGAACTCGGAGAAAAGGATTTTACAGTAAGTTTTAATAAAATCCCTTTTTCTCCTATCGTTCACTGACAGACGCAGCTCATCATGACGTGTGGGGACGTCCCCAAGCTGTGTCAAAAAAGAGGGGTGGGTAAACGCTAACAACAGTACCCAACTGAACCTCTAAGGAGGCGCCAGACGCGCCTACACTGCCGCCTGCAAAACTTTGCGGCCAAAAGCAGCATCCGAAGATGCAAACACATCAACTTTATAAAACTTAGTGAAAGTGTGAACCGAGGCCCAAGTGGCCGCCTTGCACACCTGTGACACCGAGGCCTGGTGTCTGAAAGCCCAGGAAGTGCTAACAGCCTGGGTAGAATGAGCCGTGACCGGAAAAGGGGGAACCTTGTCCCGAACAGAATACGCATGGGTGACGGTTTTTCTAATCCAAAGATAAATCGTAGCTGACAAGGCCGCCAACCCTTTGCGCGGGCCCTCTAGCAGCACAAACAAGGCATCAGCTTTTTTAAAAGAAGCTGTAGCAGCCAAGTACACTCGTAAGGCCCTCACTACGTCCAAAGTATGCAGTTCAAACTCCTTTGGGTGCGATGGACGAGGGCACAATGAAGGAAAGACAATATCTTCATTAATGTGAAAGGAAGAAACCACCTTCGGAAGGAAGGAAGGAGAGGGTCACAAGACCGCCTTATCCTTATGCATGACTAAGTAGGGAAACTTGCACGATAGTGCTGCTAATTCAGACACCCGTCTGGCGGAAGTGATGGCAACTAAAAAGGCCACCTTCTGCGACAGCAGTTGTAAGGAAATCTCCCTGATATTCTCATAAGGCGGTTTCTGAAGAACAGAAAGCACCAAATTCAGATCCCACGGAGCCATCACCCGAGGCGCCACGCGTCGCACACCTTGTACAAAGGTACGAATCAACAAGTGCGAAGCCAAAGGTCTCTGAAAGAGAATAGCCAGAGCCGATATCTGGCCCTTGAGAGTACTCAAAGCCAGTTTTTTGTTCAAACCCTGTTGTAGAAAAGTCAGGATTCTGGACACGACATTAGAGCGAGGGTTATGGTCCTCCGCCTCGCACCAAGCTATAAAAGCCTTCCAGGTGCGGTGATAAATCTTGCGAGAAGTACACTTGCGAGCTTTTAACAAAGTAGGAATCACGGAGTCGGCAACTCCCCTGTCTCTTAGCACCTGGGACTCAATAGCCAAGCCGTCAAAGCCAGCGAGGGTAAAGCAGGGTGCAAGATGGGTCCCTGAGACAGATGATCGTCTCGCAGGGGGAGCCGCCAAGGGTGTCTGCCACCATTTGCACCACGTCAGCGTACCAAGTGCGCCGAGGCCAATCTGGAGCTACCAGGATTAATGGTATCCCCTCCGCCATTATCCTGCGTATCAATCGCGGAAGCAATTTTATCTGAGGGAAGGCGTGCAGAAGACGATAACGGCCCCAGGGGGCCACCAAAGCGTCTGTGGCCACTGCCAATGGATCCTTCGTTCTGGACACAAAGGTTTCCACCTTGTGATTGAACCAGGATGACGTGATCCACGTCCGGAGACCACTCTCCCTGGTCCAGCGTCTGGTAACTGAGAAAGTCCGCCTGCCAGTTCTCCACACCCAGAATGTAAATGGCTGAGATCGCCGGAATGTGACGTTCCGCCCAATGTAGTATCAGAGCTGCCTCCGCCGCAGCTGCTGGACTCTTTGTGCCACCCTGATGGTTCACATACGCCACTGCTGTGGCATTGTCCGATTGAATTCGAATCGGACGACCCTGCAATCCCACTGTCCAGTGAAAAAGGCACAATCTGATTGCTCTCAGCTCCAGAACGTTGATGGGGAGGAGAGCTTCCTGTGCCGACCAACGGCACTGGGCAGACAGCTGCCCCAGGATCCTTCCCCAGCCTGAAAGACTGGCATCTGTGGTGATGATCACCCACTGAAGGGGCAGGAACGACTTCCCCTGAATCAGGGCCGAGTCCCGAAGCCACCAGGTCAGAGACGCCCTGGTCTGGGAGCTCAGACGGATCAGAAGGTCCAATGACCGAGGGGACCTGTCCCACCGAGCCAGAGACGAGTGTGACTCTGGGCGAATGGTATCACCTCGAACGACGAGACCATGAGCTCCAGCACCCACATACAGAACCGTAATGAGGACCGACGGTGCGACAAGAGGGTGCGCACTGCCGACTGCAGAGACAGCAACTTGGCCGGAGGGAGGAACACCTTCGCCTGCTCTGTGTCTAGAATTAGACCCAGATACTCCAGGCGATGGGATGGAGAGACCGACGACTTCTGCAGGTTGATCAACCAGCCGAAGTCCTGCAGTGAGGTCATTGTGATTCCCACATTCTCCTCCAGAACCGAGGCGGACTCCACTCGCAAGAGCAGGTCGTCTAGGTAGGCTACTACCCCAATGCCTCTCTGTCGTAGCAAAGCTAACACCGGGGCTAGCAGTTTTGTGAAAACTCGAGGTGCTGAGGCCAGAGCCGAAGGGGAGTGCCACAAATTGAAAATGGAGGTCTCCCACCGGAAAGCGTAGGAAGCGTTGATGTCGTGGATGAATGGGTACATGGAGGTACGCATCCCTGATGTCCAGAGCTGCCAGAAATTCCCCCTGATGAAGGGCGGCCACGACCGAGCAGATAGATTCCATCCGGAATTTCTGCGCCCTGACATACCGGTTCAGGGCCTTCAGGTCCAGTACAGGCCGAAACTCCCCCCTTTTTTGGGAACCACAAATAGATTCGAGTAGAACCCTCGAAACTTCTCTTCTGGAGGCACTGGCATGATCACCCCCTGGTCTGAGAGTGCTTGTACAGCCCCAAAAAGAGCCTCCCGGCATTCCTGCGGGAGTCCTAAATTCGATGGGAAGAACCTGTCTGGGGGTAGAGATCTGAACTCTATTCTGTACCCGGTGGACACCACTTCCCGGACCCAGCGGTCGGAAATGTGAGCCAGCTGCCGGCCTGCGAACCCCAGAAGACGTCCCCCCACCCGAAACCCGGGTGGGGGCAACCCATCAGGCTGAGGAGGATTTGTCCTCCGCCTTTTCGGTCTTGCGCTGCCACTGCCGTCTTCCGGCCCCTGCAGCGACCTTACCGGGGCAGGTCCCTTTACCTGCTGCGCCCGGGGCGCGAAAAAACTTCTTCTGACCCGAAGGAGGGGGCCCCTGTCTACGGCGAAACTCACGCCTGCGGGGCTCTGGAAGGAAGGTACTCTTACCTCCTGTGAAGTCCTTAATAATCTCATCCAAACGTGGACCAAATAGACGTTCACCCTGAAAAGGGAGGTCAGCAAGACCCTTTTTGGAAGCATGGTCACCGGACCAAGAACGCAACCAAAGTATCCGTCTGAGTATGACGGCATAAATCGTTATTCTGAATAACATCGGCAGTAAATCAACAGCCGCATCACAAAGGTACTTGAACCCTTGGAGCAAAAACTCAGCCCTCTGCGGCGCATCCATCAGGCGACCGTCTTCCAGATCCTTCAGGAGCTCTTCCATTCACTCGGATAGATATTGTGACGACATGGCGGACGCCCAGCGGAACCTGCCACCAGAAACAGCGACTTTAAAAGCGCCTCTGTTTTTCTATCAGCGGGATCCTTAAAAGAAGGAGTCCCTTCCAGAGGAATGGTCGTCGCCTTACTAAAGCGTGCCATCGGTGGGTCCACCACAGGCGATTCCCATTTTTTCAAACAGCTTTCCTCAAAGGGATAGCGAGCAGCGAACCGTTTTGACAGTGAAGAAGAGTGCTGTGGACGCTGCCATTCACGATAAAGAAAATGATCAAAAAATTCATTGTAGGGGTAAGCCTTGGGGGCCCTA
>BLSH010359798.1:1052171-1068904 GCA_018402905.1 Glandirana rugosa
ACCGAAACGACGATAGTTAGATAGGTTAATCCTGGGCTCTATAGCTGACCTCGCACACCCGAGTAGGGGTTGGGACCTTTCTGGCCCAAGTCCATTCATAGCTTGTCTATTCGTTAGAAACCAGTGACATCATTACATGTTCTATTCATGAGAATGCAGAATACCCATTCATTGTAGACCAGTGACATCACTGACTCTTCAAATATATAAGACTGGAACCTATCAAATTACTACAAATTGTCAGTATCAGGCCACTTCAAATTAAAGGGGTTGTAAACCCTCGTGGTTTTTCACCTTAAAGCATTCTATGCGGTGAAAGGTGAAAAACCTCCTTTAGTGCACCGCCTCTCCAGAGCTCCCGTTTTACTTACCTGAACCCGGTCTTTCCAGGGTTGGGGATGAGCCCACACGCTCCAGTCGATATCTCGGGTCCTAATTGGATAGATTGATAGCAGCAAAGCCATTGGCTCCCGCTGCTGTCAATCAAATCCAGTGACGTGGGAGCTGGGGGGACAGGGCCGAGTTATGCTGTCTGTGTCAATGTGTCAATGGACGCAGCAGCAGGACTCGAGAGCATGCCTGCACGAGTGTGCTTCCCCGTGGGGGCACTCGATGCGGGGAGGCGCCAGGAGAAACGTGGAGGAACCCCGGAAAAGAAGGATCGGGGCCACTCTGTGCAAAACCCTTGCACAGAGGAGGCAAGTATGACATGTTTGTTTTTTTAAAAAAAAACACTTTACAATCACTTTACTGGAAATGCAGCCTATCCATTCAGGAAAGACTAGTGATGACATAAGAAAAAACTGTACTTATGAGATTGTAGTCAATCAATGTACAAAAGACAAGTGACTTTTCCAACGCACAATATTTATGAAACCACAACCCATCCAATCACTAGAAACCAGTTACATCACTGATACTTCATAAAAGGGCAGCCTATCTATTTACTGGAGACCAGTGACATCACCAAAAGACATCATATTCATAAGAACATTGCCTACCCGTTTACAAAAGACACGTGACTTTACCAACACAGCAGAGACCAGCGACATCACTGACACCTCATTTTCATGAACATGCAGCCTATCCATTCACTAGAGACCAGTAACACCCCTAATACTTCATATTCATGGGAAGGCAGCCCATCCATTCACTAGAGTCCAGTAACACCCCTAATACTTCATATTCATGGGAAGGCAGCCTATCCATTCACTAGAGACTAGGAACACCCCTAATACTTCATATTCATGGGAAAGCAGCCTATCCATTCACTAGAGACCAGTAACACCCCTAATACTTCATATTCATGGGAAGGCAGCCTATCCATTCACTAGAGACTAGGAACACCCCTAATACTTCATATTCATGGGAAGGCAGCCTATCCATTCACTAGAGACCAGTGACATTGCTTACACTTCATATTTATGAGGACGCAGCCTATCCTCTCACTAGAGGCCAGTGACATAACTAAGATGCTTCGTATTCACGAGAATGCAGCCTATCTATTCATTTCTCCCTCTAGGCAGTCAGCTAATGCGAGAAAAGCCTGCTACTGACTTACTGTGCCCTGCCCATTGTCTCCGCAGGCAAAGAGTTAATGCAATTTGTAGCTCTGCTGAAAAAAAGCCTCTGAAAAAGGTTCAGGCGTGATGGGAAAACTGCTTTGTTCTAGAGGAACTTTATATCAGAAGGTAATTTGTGACTGTTTTAAGTGGCTGTGGCGGGGATGAAACCCACAAGCTATTAGCGAAGAAGAAAAATAAAAAAAAAAATAGAGAGAAGAGAAGAGAAGAAATGGCTTTTATGTTTGGAATGAGACCTCACATGTTCTAAGGAATAACTGCAAGTAGGGGTAATTTCCAACAATATTACATACTGTAAAAACAGTAAAAGTGTTAAATGGAAAATAAAGTCTCACAGATTTCTATGTGAAAGTGATTGGTTTTATTTAAATAATCTCATCAGTGAGTGTTAATGTTTTGAAAATCTCGTCCTTATGTAAAGGCTGCAATTATATAATTACGTGGGGGCAGCTATATTGCATGTGTTGTCTGCATCCTGATTAGTTGTGCTGCACAGTGACTGTGCTTTACTATTGCCCTCTAAAGCCTCGTACACATGGGACGATGATCGTACGTACGATCGTCGCAAATCGTATGTTGGATAATGTAACTTGCATACTGACTGCACTACACGATCGTACGAGCACAGAAATAACGTTCAGGTGCATGTAATTAGCATCCGGCCGTTCCTGACTTCTGAGCATGTGTGTTTTGCACAATACAACTTGTTGTACCAACTGCTCTGTACACACGATACAAACGGTCATATGAGCGCTTGTTGGTACGACCAAGTTTTCTAGTTTGCTTATATAACTCCCTTGTACGACCGTCGTATGTCCGGCTGTTCTAATCGCGCATACGAACGATCTATATCGCATACAATGGTCGTTAGTACGACCTGTTGTATATGATCGTCGTCCCGTGTGTACGAGGCTTTAGTGCAAGGCTACTAGGTAAGTGGGATCTAACTGAAAAGAAAAATGCAAATCAGCTGCTTTCAGTGCAGACAACCTGCTGTTACTTGTTCTGGATACAGAGACTGGATGAAGGAAGGGATTAGTGTATGGAATGGTAAATGGTCATGTCAAATATGGAACAGCAAGTAAAGGCAAGAAAAATCATATAATAAAAGGACCTTTGTGTATGTAAACGTTACAATAAAATGCAATAAAACAAAATAAGTCAAATGAATAGCTCTTCTTATATAAGTATAGTTGACCATTAAAAACCTGCTATAAATACATTCGTTTTTTTTTAAAGCCATTAATAGGCAAAACATTTCTGGGTTTGTATAGAACACAGTTTTCAAATAAAAGATTTCAGTTGTGGGCCCTTTTTGGACAATGTTGTCATGTCGACCCTTCTTTCTTCCCCAGTCTTAAAATATAAATATGACCAGGTTATTAGCATTTAAATAATTTCCAACAAGTAGTAAATAGGTTGTAAACGCCAAAAAAAAAATAAAAAAAATTACTGACTGATTACTGACCTCTGTAGTTACATCCACTGTGGAGTAATTCATTCTCGAATTTCAGAATAGAAGCAGCAAAGTCATTCAAGTCAGGTCTTTTCTCCCTCCCCTTTTCCTGTGCAATTGCTTTGTGTTTACATTAGGCTTCATGAACACTACATTTACCATGTCCGTGGGAAAATGCAGAACACCAGCAAAATTTCACCAAGATTTTGCAGCGGTTTGCATTTTCCAGCAGCCGGTGGTCAAAACATTCCTATTCTGAATGCAATTCTTTCTTTTGAGGGAGGTTGAAGCTCTCCTAACTGCAGCAGCTCCTAAACTCTGCTAAAAGCCTATGTGAATAATGAAACATAGGCTTTTATGGAGTTGAGCTTAGGAGCTTTGGTGAAAAAAAAACTCCAAAAGCTCCTAAACGCAAGTTTGGGAGCTGCTAGTGTACATGAAGCCTAAGGTTTCATGTACACATGGCCGTGATGTACCCTGACTGAGGGAAAATGCGTAACGCAGCAAATTTGCACCTTGGTCTTGCCGTGTTTTGGGGTTTCCCGTGGCCAGTAGTCAAAACGTTCCAGTCCTGAACATGATTCTTCTGTGTTCAGGAAAGGGAGGTTGAACCTCCCCTAACCACAGCAGCTCCTAAACTCTGCTAGAAGCCTATGTGTACATTGATACATAGGCTTTTATGGAGCTGAGTTTAGGAGCTTTGGCAAAAAAAACAAAACAAAAGCTCCTAGACTCAAGTTTAGGAGCTGTAGTGTATACAGAGAATGAATTGCTCCAGAATGTCTGCAGCTACAGAGGTCAGTGATGGCTTATTTTATGTACTGCTTGTTAAAAAATATATCAACATTTGAATATCCACAACCTAGCTACAGTGTAACTTTAATAGCTACGAGGGTCTTCTGAAACCTAAATAACATAAATCAGAATTTTCTACAATTATTTTTACTAATGGTAGCAAAATGCACAACTTAATACATATATTGTAGTTGTTTTACTTGCCGAAAGACGTATGAATATATTCTGCAGTCATCCAGATACCCTGTCAGGAAGCATAGTCAGGTCAATGTACTCCACCATCACAAAAGAACAGCTTGGTCAAGGACACGTCTTCAGAATGCTGATTGGACAATGAATGAGCAGCAGCACGTTGACAAGGTCATTGCTCTGCTTCCCCTTTGAGTCAGCCCTTGTGCACTGCAGGAAAGCCAGATATAACTCCCAGGATTATATACCTTACAAGATATGGTGCTGTGAACATTCTGTTTCTTGCGCATTACTTGGGTTGAAGCAGTTGGTGCAACAGATGTCCATAGGGCCATCTACTTCAATTCAAGTAATGTGCAGTGACTTGAAAGCTTCAAAAGGGCACCATGGAGGTAATTAAAGCATTGCTGTTACCTCCCGTGGTCCTTTATATTTAAATCTCCTGGAGTTTTCCTTTATTTTACGGACAAGATTGTGAGGATTAATGTAGCACTTCATATAAGGTAGCCTTGTTTACAGTGCTGGTTCTTTCAATACAACTGAGTGGGATTTTATTTCCTAGTGATGCAACTGACCCATACATTGTTCTCAATAATCAAGAAGCATAAGGGTTAATGAGAAAGCAGCAAGGAACACAAGCAACTAAATTATTCAGTGTCCGTCGTGCAGATCTTCCACCATGCTGGAGAGTGGCGTTAACAAGCTTACACGAGCATCAGAAGTGCTTGTTATTACTCACCGTCTAATGTCTTTATCCCACAAAGGCATTTTCAGTTTTAGTTTGAAAATATTAATGTGTCCTCCATTTGGTTTAGCAAGCATGGCTCAGCCCTGCCATCTCCAAGAACTTGCTAAATGCTAAGAAATGCTTGTTAAAGCAGCAGCCAGCGTGACCTGCTCTCAGCATTCTTAATCCAGAAAAGAAGGCTGTGTAGAGGACTTCATGAAAGCTGTTTGGTGTTTCTTTGGTAGCTAAGGCGTGCTGCAACCTGCACTTTGGCTGCATTTAACTACACTTCGCTATTCAATTAAAATCTAAATCTAAAATGTCATTACATTTAAAGGGTTAGTTTACCTAAGGCCTCATACACACTGGGAGCTTAGTTCCAGTGCATGGGGTTCTTGCGTTTAGCTTCGGGCGAATGGCACAAGTGCGCCATCCAGCTGTGCTGCAGGCAGGCCATCAAAAGCTATGAGAAGCCAACATCTGCTGCTGCTGCTGCTGCTGCTGCTGCTGGATGGTGCACCTAGTGGTAGTTTTGATTGGGGAAGTAGGTGCCCAGCAACGAATGCCCAAAATGCAAGAAGTCTGTGTTCCAGGCATTCATCCCAGGGTGCATACTGCCCATTCAGGTGAATTGTCCAGCCACAGCAGCTGTCAGCTCCTTGTAGAGTTTGACGGGCTGCCATCAGTGTGGCCGGACGACACACTTGTACCCTCCCCCAACAGCTAAACGCCAGCCAAATGCCCATTGTACATAGGGCCTAAAACTTATTTTCCATTGTTTGGTGGATGCTGGAGTGATAAACCCCCTTATAGTTTCTTCTATATGCAGGCAAAGGCCCCCTTAAGGGTGGCTGGTAGTTGTGGTTCACCTGTCTCTCTCTGCCCTCAATCGTGGTGAGGCCTGCACTTCCTTGTCAGCAGGACCTCCGGACCACCCGTCACAGGCAAGGGCCATGGGCCTCAATTGTAAGACCACAGTCCCTCAGAGTGTAGCTAAGTACAATTGTGCTAGCCGGGTCTTGATGGACTACTGCTCCCAGCCCATCGTCTTCCAGGCCACTCCGGCCTACCTCACTGTCCAGTGACACCGCTCCCTTGACTGGCTCCTTCTCCTTCCACAGATCGTTCACTGTCTCCTCCCAGCCTGCTCCAGTCCTCTTCTCCAGCTCCCAGGGTCTGTCACTCACAGCAACAGAGGATCCTTTAAAGAGCCTTTCCTGTAGCCTCTCTGTTGCTCTTATGCTCCCTTGTGCTACTCCAGGATCTCTCTCCACTCCTGGCTGCACCCGAGCCACCAAGCCTCAAGGTCACCCCCCCCCCCCAGACTGGGGGCTCCCTCCTGGGTGAGGCCTCAGCAACCTCTGCTACAGCTCCACTTTTCCAACTGACACTTTCCTCCCCCCCCAGCTGGGCAGATCACAGTATTTAAGGAGGCCTGCCCCCTGTCAATCCAGGTTGGGGATTGGTCAGGGCTCCTTAACATACTTCAGAAAGTCCCCTCTTCCATCCCCTTTTCCAGAGCATTCTGGAAGCAAAGGGGAGGAGTAACCAAGGGGTGTTCCTTCCTGCAATCTCCAGCTCTTCCTGGGCCACTCCCCCTTCCTGACTAAACTTGCCTCTCCGAGCAAAAATCTATCACAAAAAGCACCTATCACTATGGGGGCGCTACATATATTTCAGGAATTCTATTGGTGAGATCTGTGCTCCAAGTTCCCTGGTCTGAATACCTTTGGCCTTTACGAGAGGTTCCCACCAATCCTCCTGGATGGTTTATTGATTTCATATTATGTAGAAAGTAAAAGGAGAATCTTGAACACACAAAGGTGGTCTAGAACCCAAAAATCCTTAAGCTGCTAAGGCAACCTTTTCAAGTATATGGAGCCACGCAGCAATCATGTGCAATGTACACAGTTGCAGCATGGTGGTGTGAGCTTTTATAGGTTAAAACAGGCAGCTAAGAGGTGACATAACTCCTCCTTACCAATTGTCATGCACCCTCTGACAAGCGATCCACCATGGAATTCTAGAAGAAGGTTCTTACTGTTGTGAGTATTCATGACATAGAAGAAGCAAGGGGTTGACTCATTAGGTCAGGTGGACTGGCCCATTAACACATGCATTCTGGTGTGAATGAGTCATTGAGAAAAAAAATGCCCCTGTGAACTCAGAGGACTAAATTGTGTAAAAATTGCATGCAACAGTCCCAATTTTGATCATCACTTGCCATTATTGGCCAATTTCTTATCATATAGGTGATGGGATAGCTACCCTTAGATTAAAAAACTTTGATACTGACTTGTATACTGAGATAATGCAGAGATCATATATTGGGACAATAGTGATTTTTTTATCACAATGATGCTCCAATACACATATATCAAACACAAGGCTCGCGGGCTGAATGCGGCCCCCCAGGCCTTGTCGTGTGGCCCTCCCACCTAGTTTTGCAGCTGGAACATGGTGGAACTCCATTCTGCCATCGCTGGCTCTCACCCTCGGCTCCCTCTCAGAAGCCTTCTATATTTACAAGGGAGAGCTTGCATTCATGGGGGAGTACATCAGTGATTACTCTCCAGAATGTGAGAGCAAGAATAATCTCCCTGCAAAGCAGTGCTGCCTACACAGGGAGGTATAACAGAGCCAAATACACGGGTAGTAGAGAGAGCCGCCAACACAGAGCGGTACTAGAGCTGCCTACATAAGGAGTTGCTAGAGCCGGACAAGGTAGGAAGAGAGGGGGAGCTGGTGTTGTACACTGTGCACCCCTAAACCCTGCACTCTGTATACAGTGCACCCCTGAACACTGCACTCTGTACATAGCACACCCCTAAACCCTGCACTCTGTACATAGTCACATGGACCATATGTACCGCACCCTACTCATGTAGATAATATGCTTTCATTTTGCCTTCTTAAAAAACTTAACTTGACAAGGTTGGGGGATGGGGTAGCCATACCGTGTTTCCCCGAAAATAAGACCGGGGATTTTGGCTGCAAAAAAAACACTAGGGGTTATTTTCAGGGGATGTCTTATTTATTTAAGATACACACAAAAAAGTTCCTGTGTCCCCTGTCTTCTCTCCCCTCTCCCCCTGTCAGCTCAGGAGTCAGCATTATTAATTTCTGTAATCCCAAAAATAAACCTTAGTTGAAGTCTTTGTAAAATCATGTAATCCGTTCTGTAAAAACATGATATAATTTGCAGTTTGTCTCCTTGTGTAAAATACCTTATTTACAGCGCTGCTGGCCGCTCAGGTGACCCGCCAAAGCTCTTCTTCCCCATTCCGAATACTACAGAGGGAGGGGCCGAGATCCCCGCTGACATCAGCCCGCTCCGATCACTGCAGAGGGACTGGCTGCTGACGTCAGCCGGAAGGTGAGGAAGAGCGCTTCAGCGGGTCATGTGAATGCCCAGCAGCGGTGTAAAAACTGTATTTTCTACAATAGAGTTACACAAGGAGACACACTGCACATTATATAATCTTTTTACAGAACGGATTACATGATTTTACAAAGACTTTAACTACAGCTTATTTTCAGGGTAGTGATTATATTGCAGCCATTCCAGAAACTCGCGCTAGGTCTTATTTTTGGGGTAGGGCTTATTTTGGGGGGAAAAACAGTAGTAGCAAAAAATGTTTGAATAAAATTCAAAAAATATGGAGACCACTGCCCATTTTTGGCCAACATAAATCACATTATAGCAAAATTTCCCGACATATTACAAGCCGATTACAATCTCTATTATACATACTACACAATACAATCTGACTGTAAAGTTTCCAGTGTTAATCCTTTTTCATCACTACATTATGTATGATGACAATTTCAATTGGATGCAAATTTCCACTTAAATATAAAATCAATTAAAAGAGAAAAAAATCCCACTTTATCCAATCAAATCGTAATGTTTGATGTTTACTTGCAGAATTGTTTGATTTGTGATTTTAATGTGCAGGTGTTGAATGTTTTCTTAAATTGCAAAAGAAGAAACAACCGTAATCTTACATTGCAATGGTATGAAAAAACAAGACCAAAAAAAAAAAAAAAGAAGGGCATTCTGAGACCACCAAGGGCCACAGTACCTGGAACCTCTGCAAAATGATCATTAAAGCCAGGTTTCTCTTCACCCCCCCTCCTCTCCCAAATAATCCACCCAGAGTTCCGTAGGGATGAGATATTTGTGGCCAAACCGCCGCAGGTTTTTTTTTATGCAGATATTCTGTTCCAAAAGATGGTTCAAGAGACGGGAGCCTATCACAATCTCTCTCTCCTGCCCTCTCAGCGCCAGCCGAAGCATGGCACAGCATGGGCTCGAGTGCTAATCCAATTAAGGGTGAATCACTTTCCCCATAACAAGCCTCGGCTTTGGGTTTTCTCCTTGTGCCTGTCTGTGAGACCATTGAACAGATTGTTCTTTGCAATTGCGCTGCTGACAATACTAATCAAAAACGCAGAAGCGCTTTTTCTTTTCGCTTTTCTTTTTTTTTTGTTGTTGCCATAATCGTACACTTGAAAATGGATGGTAGCATGCTATTAACAATTCCAGCCTCAGTGGTTTAAAGGCAACATTGAGTATATGTTCATTTCGGTACAATAATAAAGCATTATTGTTGCATTAACTTAAAAGGAATTTGTGATAGGACTTTCACATTTGTAGTCGTCGTTCCATGACTGTATTTGTATATTGCAGGTTCCACCCTAATGGCTATCTGTATATCAAGCAGTACAGCCAGAAACTCTGATAAGTGACCGCTGAGATCAGATGAATTAGATGAGCCTGATTCACTTAATACATCTAATGGCAGGAATACACGATAAGAATATCGGCCAAAAATTTCCGTTCTGCAAACGATCGGCCAATATTCTAACCGTTGATGCCCAGCAAGTAATACCCGATATCATGAACAAAAAAGACTGATTGAAATAAAGGAAAATTTGTGTTGTATCGTTTGCGAACGAACAATATTCTATGCGTTGGTGTCAAAGTCGGCAGTAAAAAATCTTTTGAACATATCAAACATGAGCGGAACGTTTTCGACCACTGACCGATTGGTCGTTTTTCTACCCGTGTACTCCTGCAATGTTTTTGACCACCAACCGCTGTTTCGTTGGTCGAGCGATTGGCCGATTTTCTAACTGTGTCTATACAGTATATAACTGCCTCTTTGCAATGTCCTCAGGCATGTAAACTGGCTCAGCTCAGTATACAGAAGCCATCCTGATCCCTGTATGCCAGAATGACAGCTTCCTGTGCATGTGCAGCAGGGATGTCATTCTGCACTGGCCAATGTAGATGGTTGAAAACCAGCACACAGAAGAAGATGCCAGCAGGAACCATTGGGAGGAAAGGTGAATCCCTTTAGTTCCAAGTTGTTAGTCCAGTTCATCTAAATTTAGTCTAATTCATCTAAATGTGCTAGTGCATCTAACACTACCCTCTGCACAGATTGACAATGCTGTTGTCCAAAGGTATCTCCATTGCTCCTCCATACAGAGTGGAGCCAGGCTAAGCCAGGAAGTGTGTTACCAGGTAAAAATAAAGGAAAAAAAGCCTGGAAAAAGAAAACAAATGCAGCCACCTCATCCAAGAATTGGTAAGCTGCAATATAACGCATTCTTGTTTTTGGTTTACATACCGCTTTCAGTTATACAGTCTTGTGAAAAGCAAATTCCTGTTCACTTTGAACAGCCATTTGTGTGCAGATGAAATAAAGAGGAATTTGCTTTGTACTCCTTAGTAAATCATCCCAAGAGTGTCAGTTGCATTACAGCTGAACTCTAGGCAGATATACAGTATCTCACAAAAGTGAGTACACCCCTCACATTTTTGTAAATATTTTATTATTTTTATTATCTTTCCATGTTCCATTATAATATTCTCCAAATTTGGAGAATATAATAATTGGATCTCCTAACCTTTGGTACTGTGGAAGATATCCCTTTGGAAAAATCACCGTCATTACCTGGGAGTTCAAGTCTGTTTCCATTGTGATCGCTGGGACCACAGAGCCCTTTGAGGCTAATAAGCGCATGTTATCTCTATCATTGGAGATCCACTTGTTCTGGTAAGAGGCGAGTCTGTATGGTGAAGGGCTTCACATGGATATTTTGATTTTTTGATTGCTACTTGGAACATTCACAGTTCAACATTATAGTTTCATCATCACTTGGGTGTAATTATCCAATTTTTCAAGAAGTTTTATGGACACTTGACACAATTTCATTTTTACTTTATAGGTTCATGGTTGTTGTCATGCATTATGTGTTTTAAGACACTTAGGTGTGTCTCTGATTTATAGCACTAATTGTTTTGTGCACAGGATTAGCGCACCAATTTTTTATTTTAATTTATTGTAGTCTTGTGTTCAGGCTTAGTAGGTCGCAGCTTTTTCTGTTTTTTTTTTTTTTATATTCACTAATGTGGTCTATCACTTTACTGTTTATAAGTGTTAGGGATAGGCGCAGAAATGTTTTACTTTTTATACACAGTCATTAATGTCTAAACCGCTGGCAACAAAAGTGAGTACACCCCTAAGTGAAAATGTCCAAATTGGGCCCAAAGTGTCAATATTGTGTGGTCACCATTATTTTCAGCACTGCCTTAACCCTCTTGGGCATGGAGTTCACCAGAGGTTCACAGGTTGGCGCTGGAGTCCTCTTCCCCTCCTCCATGAGATCACGGAGCTGGTGGATGTTAGAGACCTTGCGCTCCTCCACCTTCCATTTGAGGATGCTCCACAGATGGTTAATAGGGTTTAGGCCTGGAGACATGCTTGGCCAGTCCAAAACCTTTACCCTCAGCTTCTTTAGCAAGGCAGTGGTCGTCTTGGAGGTGTGTTTGGGGTTGTTTATCTTTGGAATACTGCCCTGTGGCCCAGTCTCCAAAGGGAGGGGATCATGCTCTGCTTCAGTATGTCATAGTACATGTTGGCATTCATGGTTCCCTCAATGACCTGTAGCTCCCCAGTGCCGGCAGCACTCATGCAACCCCAGACCATGACACTCCAACCACCATGCTTGACTGTAGGCCAGACACACTTGTCTTTGTACTCCTCACCTGGTTCTGCCACACACGCTTGACACCATATGAACCAAATAAGTTTATCTTGGTCTCATCAGACCTCAGGACATGGTTCCAGTAATCCATGTCTTTAGTCTGCTTGTCTTCAGCAAACTGCAGACTTTCTTGTGCATCTGTCACGTACCTGGTGGGGGAGTCTGGCTTATGCAGTGGGCAACCTCTCTTATGACCAGGATTCAGGAACCCCTGGTAGAGTAGACAGGAGGCTCGGGAGTGCAGGGAGGCACGAGGGTCGGACTGGGTCACTGGTGGTGATGTGAAGGTCCTTTGATGAGCTTGTGCAACAGAGGCGTAGTGGTGCAGGCTGGATCGGTAGCAGGCTGGCGGTGCAGTACAGAAGGAGCAGGCAGGAGAATCGTCGGGCACAGGTAGAGTTCATTAACAGGCGGGCAGCAAAGGTACAAGGTAGCAGGCAGTAGAGTGGTCATGGAAGCCGAGGTCAGTGCAGGCAGAGATCAAAAGCAGGGTCAAGACAACCCGGGTCACAGGAACAGATAATCAGATAACGGGTCGCTCAGGAACACACAAATGCTGTAGAACGGACAGCACTGGTTGCAGGATGCTGTCTGCTTAAATGGGCCGTTTGGGCGCCAATGCCGGCACATACACACGCGCACACGTTACCTGCACCCACACACAGGCTTCCAGACCCATCCAGAGCAGCGGTTGTTTCCTAGCAGCGTCATCTTTAGAAAAGGCTTCCTTCTGGGACGACTGCCATGCAGACCAATTTGATGCAGTGTGCGCCGTATGGTCTAAACTCTGACAGGCTGGCCCCCCACCCCTTCAACCTCTGCAGCAATGCTGGCAGCACTCATACATCTATTTCCCAAAGACAACCTCTGGATATGACGCTGAGCATGTGCACACAACTTCTTTGGTCAACCATGGCAAAGCCTGTTCTGAGTGGAGCCTGTCCTATTAAACCGCTGTATGGTCTTGGCCACCATGCTGCAGCTCAATTTCAGGGTCTTGGCAATCTTCTTATAGCCTAGGCCATCTTCATGTAGAGTAACAATTCTTTTTTTTCAGATCCTCAGAGAGTTCTTTGCCATCAGGTGCCATGTTGAACTTCCAGTGACCAGTAAGAGAGCGATAACACCAAAATTTAACACACCTGCTCCCCATTCACATCTGAGACCTTGTAACGCTAATGAGTCACATGACACCGGGGAGGGAATATGGCCCAATTTTGACATTTTTACTTAGGGGTGTACTCACTTTTGTTGCCAGCGGTTTAGATATTAATGGCCGTGTGTTGAGTTATTTTGAGGGGACAGCAAATTTACACTGCTACAATGTAAAGTAGTAAGTGTACAGCTTGTATAACAAAGTGTCATTTCTTCAGTGTTGTCACATGAAAAGATATAATAAAATATTTATAAAAATGTGAGGGGTGCACTCACTTTTGTGAGATACTGTAAAAGACACAAATTAATGCACTTTGTGGTCATTAATTAACTCATTCTAGCCAACTGCCACCCGGCCCTTTAAGGCTGGCCATGCGTTATACAATCTTCTTGTACAATTTTCCTTTTGATTTACCTAAACTGTATAATATGAGGTTAGACATAAACACTCTTAATTTGAATGCAATTAGGCAGGCCCTTGTACTACATAGTTGAAGGTAAATCTAAAGGAAATTGAATAAGAAAAATGTATGGCCAGCCTAAGGGATCTATAAGCCAGGAGGCGGAGGCAAGCATTCAGGTCATGTGACCGCTGTGATTGACTGTGGTGACATAATCGGAAAGCTTCTGATCGCTAGTATGCATTAGGAGCTTTCCGGTAACCGACGGCTACCGTGAAGCGTGAAGACGTTAATTACAAATTGTACTTTTAAACACTAGTAGTACAAGTACCTCAGGTGACCTAGTATCAACCTCTTGCAGCCCATGTACAACAAAGCTGGAGTGTGAAAAGAAGAAGCAGCACAAGAAACCAATGAATTCACGTGCTGGCAAGAAGCATGCTGATAGGAGAGATGAGCTCATCATTGTGCTGCTTCTCCTTTCACTGTCCAGTCACAGGCTCAGAGGAAGTATGTTAAATGATGCTGGCCATCAGACTGAGGATATCTAGAGCCAGAAAGTGGTACTGTGGGGGGGATTCCTGGATTGAAGGTACATTTCCCAAAACAAATACGTTCAGAAATTAAGTTATGTGTAATAAAATGGAATGACACAGGGAAAAAGCATTGAACACATGACGAAAGGGAGGTACAAAAAGGCATAGAAAACCAAGACACCAGCTGAAATCTATCAGTTGTCAGTGCAAATTAATATCAGCTGGTTTCGTCTCAACTGATGGCCTATAAATAGGTGTCTCATTACCAAGGTGTCACACAAGAAACATCTCAAGATGTGTAAAAGCAAAAAACTCTCAAAACCTATGCAATCTTATTGTTGCAAAGCATACTGATGGTTACAGAAGGATTTCTAAACTTCTGAATGTTCCAGTGAGCACTATTGGGGCCATAATCTGGAAGTAAAAAGGACATCACTTTGCCATAAACCGGCCACGACCAGGTGTTCCTTGCAAGATTTCGGACAAAGGAGTGAAAAGAATTATCAGAGGAGTTGTTCAAGGGCCAAGGACCCCTTGTGAATAGCTTCAGAAAGACTTGGAATTAGCAGGTACAATTGTTTCAAAGAAAACAATAACTAATACACTCAACCACCATGGCCTGTATGCACGCTCAACATACAAGACTCCATTGCTGATGAAAAAGCATGCTGAAGCTTGCTTAAAGTCTGCTGCACAACATTTAGACAAGCCTGTGACATACTGGGAGAATATCGTCTGGTCAGATGAGACCAAAATTGAATTCTTTGGATGCCATAATACACACCATGTTTGGAGGTCAAATGGCACTGCACATCACCCCCAAAACACCCCAATACCAACAGTGAAGTTTGGAGGTGGGAACATCATGGTGTGGGGCTGTTTTTCAGCATACGGTACTGGCAAACTTCATATCATTGAAGGAAGGATGAATGGAAAAATGTAGCAAGACATTCTTGATAAAAATCTGCTGCCATCTACCAGGATGTTGAAGATGAAAGGAGAGTGGACATTTCAGCAAGACAATTATCCCAAATACAAAGCCAAGAAAACTCTCATTTGGTTCCAGCTAATCACCTGACTTGAAGCCAACAGAAAATCTATGGAAAGAACTAAAGATAAGAGTTCATAGAAGAGGCCCACGGAACCTTCAAGATATGAAGACTGTTTGTGTGGAAGAATGGGCCAAAATCACACCTGAGCGATGCATGCGACTAGTTTCTCCATACAGGAGACATCTTGAAGCTGTCATTACCAACAAAGGATTTTGTACGAAGTATTAAATACATTTCAGTTGGGGTGTTCAATACTTTTCCCTGGGTCATCCATTTTATTACACATAACGTAATTTCTGAACTTATTTGTTTTGGTGTCTTTGTATGTGGTGAAAATTTCATTTCAATAGCACCTTTAGAAATATATTTACCTAGAAAAATGGTGACGTGTTCAATACTTATTTTGCTTGCTCTACATAATAACTGATTTAAGTAAGACTCAATCTCAAACAGTTTGCTTTAAATGAGTAGGGAAGGGTTACATCCTCTGTCAATGACTCACAATGTAAGGGGGGGTCCTCTCCCACTGATCACCAATGAAATATAGTCCTTATCCACTGACCACCGATGTACGGGGACACCTCTCCCACTGACCACCAATTTACGGTTCACTTCACCCATTGACTAGCAATGTAAGGGGGAACCTCCCCCGCTGACCAGCAGAGTGGCATTCTTTCCAATAATCACCAGTGTAAGGGAACTCTTCTGCTGACTAGCATTGTAAGAAGGAGCCTCTTTCACTGACCACCAATATAAGGGAGTACTTCTCTACCAAACCCTGGTGTAAGGGGGTACGTTTCCTACTGGCCACCAGTATAAGAGGACACCTCTCCTACTGACCAGCAATGTATGTGAGCCCTTCTCCCAATGAGCAGCATTGTAAAGGAGCATTTTTCCACTGGATCTTGCCAACTGACCACCAATGTAATTGGGTCCCTCTCCCACTGACCACTAATGAGGTAAGGTAACTCTTTAAGGTTGGAGACTGCGTTGGACTGACTTGATCGGTCACTGTCTATAAATGGGCGATGATGTGGGCAGGTCGGAAAGGTTCCCTTCCAAAGATTTGTGCCCAACTTGAAAGGAGATGGTAGTGGGCCCCATCGGGGCCTGGGCTACTGCCTCAGGGTTCGGCCTTATGGTCGATTCTGCATGTAACCTTGAAAATTAGATAGAGAGGAGCACTCAGTATCCAGTAAATGTGACTGTGAAAGTGGGTTCTAAAGCGGTTTATTGAAGGTAGCAACATGTAGAATCAAGCCAATGCTTTTTGGGGAAACAGTGACTCCCCCTTCTTTAGGGCTGTTGCTGCATGCTAACGGATGGGAGAAGGCTTCTAATTCAGTGTGTCTGTCACACAAGGATCAGATAGATGGGTGTCTGGGTGCCAGCTGTGATTCCAGAGGCAGCATTGAGCCATTTCAATAAACAGCTTTAAACACACTTTCAAACTCACATTTACTGGATATTGTGTGCTCCTCTCTATCTATTTTTCAAGACACCAACATGACAGGCATTCACCCCAATGAGCACCAAAGTAAGAGAGCAAATCTCCACTAGCTATCAATGCAAGAGAACACTTTACACTGGCCGCCAGTGTAAAGGGGTACTTCTCCACTGACGATCAATGTAAGAGGGTACTTCAACATTGACCATCAACACCAGCAGAGTGATTACCTTGACACCGACCACCAATATAAGGAAGCACCTGTCCTACCAATAAACCGGGGCATTTCTCCCACTGACCACCAAAGTAAGGGACATCTCTATCCACTGGCCA
>BLSH010359798.1:1102465-1114375 GCA_018402905.1 Glandirana rugosa
TGGTTCTACCTTGGCAAACGTCTGGAGTGCATTCTGTCACGGGGGGGAGGATCGGAGGGTAGTGGTCCCTGACTGGTTGGTAGGTGTCTGGTCGCACCCCTCCACACGTCCGACAATGGGATGTCCCACACCTTGCACATCGGACAGTGGGATGTCCCCCACCCCGTATCCGCACGCGTGGGATAACGTAATCCCGCACGTGTGGTTTCGAGTTTGTGTCTGTGTGTGTGTATATGTCCCTCACGTCTTAATAATCCGTTCAACATAAAAACTCCTTATTAAAATAATAACTTGTTGTTAATGAGTTTTTGGAATCATTGAGAACATGGTTGTTGTTCAATAATAAAATTATTCCTCAAAAATACAACTTGCCTAATAATTCTGCACTCCCTGTATATGTGTGTGTGTCTGTGTTTGAGCTTTGGTGTGCACGCCCTAATGCAATAGGGTGCGCACGCCTATGCCCCACCCCCTGTAGGGTGACAGGCTACACGTTCCACACCCTGTAGGGTAACAGCCTGCACACCTCCCCACGCTGGTCTGTGGATGGTTGGTCAGTCCCTGGTGATGGGAGGCTAGGAGGGGGGGCACTGTCTTACGTGAGGTCTGCAAACGGTTCCATCTTGGTATCCGGACCCACTGCTTGTGACTTTTGTGGTCAGAGGAATGGTACCCAGGCGCTGAATATTGGACAGCCTGTAATGTTGCCCTGTCAGCCCTGGACCCTGCGCAATGATTGCCATGCAGTTCAGTAGGGTGCTGTTCAGAGCAATGATCCCCAGCTAGGGGGTGGTCACTGAAGGCCCTTGCAGCATTGCTTGCTTCAATGGGCGAGGTTTAGACCTCTAGGGGTCCTGCAGGATGGAATGGTGAGCAGTGGTAGTCCCTGCTGGTGCCTTTTTCTCATCTTGCTCTAGTATTCCCCCGCCCCCCCCCCCCCCCATGGGGTAGGGATGGTTGTATGGGTACGTGCTGTTTTTGGTTTTTTTTGCTGTTGCTTCTCAAGCACTACATAAAAGTAGCAGAGCTTGGGGGTGGCTGGAGGATTAGAGCTCCGAATGTAAGAGGCGGAGGTTTTCCTTCACTCCCAGGTGAGTTGGACCATTTGCAGTGTGGCTGGTGCCAACCTAAGTGGTGCAGAGTGCAGTGGTCATCTTGAACACCACCATGAGGCATTGCTGATCTGTGAAAAGAAATGGCCTACAGGTCACCACAAATTTTAGAAGAAAGTATTGTTGGTGGTCAAAGTTATGGCTGATTGGTGTAGGTCTACATTCACCGGCCACTTTATTAGGTGCACCTTGCTAGTAGCGAGTTGGACCCCTTTTTGCCTTCATTCTTCGTGGCATAGATACAACAAGGCGTTGGAAACGTTCCTCAGAGATTTTGTCCCAGAGTGGAGTGTTTCTCAATTCCAGTCTTCAAGGCGCACCAACGGGTCATTTTTTAGGATTTCCCTCAAATGAAACAGCTGTGCTAATTTCTAAGGCAGTGAAACTGGTCAAATCACCTGTGCAAAACTATGGAAAGCCTGATAACATGACCCGTTGGTGCGCTTTGAGGACTGGAATTGAGAAACACTGCCATAGTGACATGATAGCATCACGCAGTTGTTGCAGATTTGTTGGCTGCACATCCATGATGGCAATCTCCTATTCCACCACATCCCAATGTTGCTCTATTGGATGAGATCTGGTGATTGTGGGAGCCATTGGAATACAGTGACCTCATTGTCCAGTGGTGAGATGATTGGAGCTTTGTGACATGGTGCATTATCCTGCTGGAAGGAGCCATCAGAAGATGGGGACACTGCAGTCATAAAGGGATGGACATGGTCAGCAACAATACTCAGGTAGGCTGTGGTGCTCAACTGGTACTAAGGGGGCCAAAGCGTGCCCATCCCCCACACCATTACACCACCACCAGCCTGAACCGGTGATACAAGGCGGGATGGATCCATGCACAAAATTCTGACCCTACCATCTGAATGTCGCAGCTGAAATCCAGACTCATCAGACCAGGCAACATTTTTCCAGTCTTCTTGGTCGAGAGCGTGCAGCAGTGGTGGTGATGATCCCCGCAGACAGAGCAAGCTGACTTCCTGAAAATTTAATTGGACTTTTCTCTTCAATGGCACGCTGTGACCGTGGTTGGCGTTTTCGCCCATACCGGGAGAACCGTTTGTGAATTTTGCAGCTCTGAAGTGTGGCCGGAGACTGAGAGGTTATGGTTGGTGTGCTGATGCTGATGCCCATTGGATCGCTCTGGATAGCTAATATCTATGCGCATATACTTCTTACTTCTGGTAAGAGTACCTATATATAAGTGGTGAAGGTGCACAGTGCATGCTGGAGTATCACAGTCTACTGGAATTACTAGTCACTTTACTGGTGCCTTAAAAGGTGAAGGACTGTATGAGCCTTTGGTATCACTTACGGATACAGACTTACTACCATTGTTTTTTAATATACTCACATTCACGGAGACAGACTTATTATCATCACCTGTACAAGGTTTATTCACTGTATTTGGGCTGACTAGGCTGGCCCCTAGTCTACCTCTTCATTTTTTCATTTGTTCACTTTTTGTCATCATTATAGCGCTGCACTTTAAGTTTACAGTTATATTCATGCAATTTGGGAAGGTTGTAGTGTCAGCAGCTTTACTTATCAATTTGTTCACATTTTTACATTGGTTTGGTAGCGCAATATTGTCATTTAATTTTTGTTCTATTGTCCAATTTTGGTGATCCTGTGCGAATTGTAGCCTCCGTTTCCTGTTCTTAGCTGACAGGAGTGGCACCAGGTGTCTCCTTCTGCTGCTGTAGCCCATCTCCTTCAAGGTTGGATGTGTTGTGCGTTTAGAGACGGTATTGTGCATACCTTGGGTGCAACGAGTGGTTATTTGAGTTACTGTTGGCTTTCTTTCATCTGGAACCAGTCAGCCCATTCTCCTCTGACATCAACAAGGCATTTTCCTTCACACAACTGCCACTCACTGGATATTTTCTCTTTTTCCCCACCATTTTCTGTAAACCCAAGAGATGGTTGTGTGGGAGAATTCCAGAAATACTTAGACCAGCCAGGCTGGCACCAACAACCACGCCACGTTCAAAGTCACTTCAATCCCCTTTCTTCCCCATTCTGATACTCGGTTTGAACTTCAGCAAGTCGTTTTCACCACGTCTAGATGCCTAAATACATTGAGTTGCTTCCATGTGATTGGCTGATTAGCAATTTGTTTTACCAAGCAACTGAACAGGTGTACCTAATAAAGTTGCCGGAGAGTGGATATTATAGTGTCTGAATCTGAATTTCCGGGTGGACGTCCATGGACTCGATGTCCGCCCAAGACCCGCGATTGCCTGTCAGAGTTGCAGAACCGGAAAACGATGTAAACACGGCGGTTCTCCGTTCTGTGACAGGGGGCATGACAGATTTACTGATCCCTATCACTGGGATCAGTTAGATCTGTTCTGTCCCGGCCAGCCCCATCCCCACACAGTTAGAACACACCCAGGGAACACAGTTAACCCCTTCACTGCCCCTTAGTGTTAACCCCTCCACTGGCAATGACATTTATACAGTAATCTGTGGACATTTAAATTTCTGGTCGCTGTATAAATGTCATTGGTCCCAAAAAAGTGTCAAAAATGTCTGACATGTCTTCCCCAATATTGCAGTCCCGATAAAAATTGCAGATCGCCACCATTACTAGTGAAAAATAAATAAATAATAAAAATGGCATAAATCAATTCCCATAGTTTGTAGATGCGATAACTTTTGTGCAAACCAATCAATATACGCTGCTTGCGATTTTCTTTACCAAAAATATGTAGAAGAATATAAATTGGCCAAACCTGATGAATCTTTTTTTTTTTATTTTTTTTTTTTAATTTGTATTCTAGCAAAAAGTAAAAAATATAGTTCTTTTTTCAAAATCATCGCTCTTTGTTTGTTTGTTTATAGCGGCGATCAGAAATGACGCAGAGGTGATCAAATACCACCAAAAGAAAGCTCTATTTGTGGGAAAAAAATGATATAAATTTTGTTTGGGTACAACGTCACACGACTGCGCAAATGTCATTCAAAATGCGACAGGAGGGGGGTTTAAGTGCCCAGTAAGCAAGTGGTAAAAAAAAAAAATTATATTATATATATATATATATATATATATATATATATATATATATGATTTTATCTTGCATACAAACGCTGAACTATTGGATGGCATTCTGGAATATCTTGGAGTGATGTTATATCTGCTGGAACCAAGATTACTAGAGATATGCTCCAATTTGATTTACATCTGGTGAGCCTCATTCCATTTGGGTGTTAAACACTTGAAGGGGGTGAATTGGTGATTGATACACTTCATTCACGGATGAACAATTCTTTTCATTTTTTGTTTTATGGTGATGGACTTTTTACATTCTTTATTTTTTGGAATTTTCTTGCAATTTGAGACTATTTTTGTACATATTTTACACTTCTATATTTGTATGCACTGTATGCGCTAATGTAAATTTATTAAAATCACAGAATTATAGATTCCCCTTTTCTTATATGGTGATGGGTAGTCTGTGCAGGAGAGGAGTACGGAGAGTATGGAGGTGGATAGTATGTGCAGGAGGGGTGTATGGAGGTGGGTAGTATGTGCAGGAGGGGGATATGGAGTGTATGGAGGTGGGTAGTATGTGCAGGAGAGGAGTGCGGAGTGTATGGAGGTGGGTAGTATGTGCAGGAGGGGGGTATGGAGTGTATGGCGGTGAGTAGTATGTGCAGGAGAGGAGTGCGGAGTGTATGGAGGTGGGTAGTATGTGCAGGAGAGGAGTGCAGAGTGTATGGAGGTGGGTAGTATGTGCAGGAGAGGAGTGCAGAGTGTATGGAGGTGGGTAGTATGCAGGCAAAATAGATAGATAGATAATGTAGGGAAATCTCCCTAAAGATAAACTAAACTGGCATGCAATTAGCAGCCAGCATGTGACAGTTGGCTGACTCTTCAGAAGAGCGTTGGGCAGCCAATCAAGTGTGAGATGACAGGGACCAGGTGTGGAGGAGATGTACAGACCTGAGAGGCAGCCCAACTGTAACCTAAAGGATTGCACATGGCAGGCTATTCCAATCACTGACTACTCCATTTTCACTTGGAGTAGTCATGTGAACAATTGTGTTCTGGGCTCTGTATGGGGGCTGCAGGAGCAGAAGAAGATTCCATCCATGGTATCATATATTGACCAGGACATAGCTGCCCACATGAATCGTCCCCCTGCTCCTGGCACAACCCCCCACCAGTGTCCATTTTCACATCAAATTTAAATTTAGTTTTAGTCATATTTTAGTCATCTCAATTGTTTTAGTTGTATTTTAGTTGACTGGGTTGTGTTACATTGTATTCAAAAGCAAACAGCCAACCCATGGCTGGTGGGACTTTAAATGAGGGCCCTGGCAGTGTAAGCAGGGGTACCTCCATCCCTAATATGCAAAAAAAAAGGGGGGGGGGAGGGGGGGTTTGGGACTTTAAATGAAGCATGCACTACCCAACATAGACCACTAGGTGTATTAAAAATGTTTTATTGGTTAAAATTGCAATCAACGTGAAGCATAGATGGATCATACATACATGATATGGTTAAAACATATATAGTTCATCTATAAACATATAGCAGAGTACACATGACAGGGTATGGCGGGTACATGATAAATCCATAAGGTCAACGATCATAAAAATATATTGTATAGTTCCTACTGTATATAACAGTTCTGTGTAAACTGATAACTCCACCAATCAAAATTTGTGTAAGTAAACGCATGGTAGATGGTACATATCTCTACGCGTTTCATGGTTTATACCACTTATCAGGAGCAAGGCGTCAAATATCTAAATAGTAGAAAACAAAAATAAAATAATAAACAAGGGACTGATGGGAATCTTGAAGAAAAAGACAGCAGCGAGCGTTCGCCCTTAATTGAAAATACCTGAGTTGCTGTTCTGGGGGCAAGGGTGAGTGGCAGAGGCAGGCCAGTAGCAACGTCTCTGATGGGAGCTGAGGTGGCGAGGAAGGCAAAGGAGCGCCCATGGTTAGGCCTGCAAGCAGGAGAGGGGCCCATCCAAACCAGATTCATCCAGGGATGTGTCACAGATTTAAGGTGGAATCTATAAAGGAAATATATATGCGATGCATATATGTGAATGCATGTATAGCACCACTAGGTGATATAACTGGTCAGTGCTGAAGTGAAAGGAGTAGTCAAGAGAAAGGGGTAGTGAACCGTAACCAAGGTGGAAAATGTGCACAAATACATAGTGCTGTAAGCAGGGCCAGATTAAGAGCGTCATGGCACGGGACACATAGGTCATTGTCCACCAAGGAGCGGGGGACACGTCACATAGGTTGTCATTTTCCACCAAGGAGCGGGGGACACATACGTCATTGTCGATCAAGGAGCAGGGAACACATATGCCAATGTCCACCAAGGAGCAGGAGACACATATATCATTGTCCACCAAGGAGCAGGAGACACATGTCATTGTCCACCAAGGAGCAGGGGACACGTATGTCATTGTCCACCAAGGAGCAGGGGACACGTATGTCATTGTCCACCAAGGAGCACGGGACACGTAGGTCATTGTCCACCAAGGAGCACGAGACACATATGTCATTGTCCACCAAGGAGCAGGGGACACATATGTCATTGTCCACCAAGGAGCAGGGGACACATATGTCATTGTCCACCAAGGAGCAGGGGACACATATGTCATTGTCCACCAAGGAGCAGGGGACACATCTCATTATCCAGCAAGGAACAGGGGACACATAGGTCATTGTCCACCAAGGAGCAGGGGATGCATATGTCATTGTCCACAAAGGAGCAGGGAAAGCAGATTACAAGATCCACAAAGAACAAAAGACTGCAGGGGAATATGCCTAAATCTACTATGGCCCCGGGAATAAGGGTGACCCCAATCACGAAGGAGCAGGGGAAAACAGATGACAAGATCCATGAAGAACAAAACACTGCAGTTGAATGGGTCTAAATACACTATGGTCCAGGAAATACAGGTGACCCCAATCACCAAGGAGCAGGGGAAACAGATTACAAGATCCACTAAGAACAAAAAACTGCAGTTGAATGTGCCTAAATCCACTATGGTACCTGAAATATAGGTGACCCCAATCACTAAGGACCAGGGGACACATATGTCATTGTCCAAGGAGCAGGGGACACATATGTCATGGTCCACCGAGGAGCAGAGAACACATATGTCATTGTCCAAAAACTGCCATTGAATGTGCCTAAATCTACTATGGACCAGGAAATACAGGTGATCCCAATCACCAAGAACAAGCAAACACAGATGTATACATGCACCAAGGATCCGTCAATCCAAGTAGGTCTCCCCTTTGAGGATCAGCATATACCGGTAACTCCTCCATACAGAGGCCATGGGGCACCTCAACTATTCCCACTCAGACGTGCCATGGTGGAACCATCTTTGGAAATATTCACTTTCCATCAAATGCTTGGAGAGGGGGCCTTTGGGAAGGTGGTGTTGGCCTCCCATGCTGCCATTCGACAGAAGCTGGCCGTGAAGATCATTAAAATGTGAAAAACGACTTGATGTAGATCCAAGCCTGGTCACCAAAGAGTGTCACATACTGATAAACTACAAAAGCAATCCATATATAATCCATCTATTTGGATCATTCCAGACAAAGTAAGTCTTTCCATCTTCCATTTTTTCATCTCTTTTCTGTGCTAGTTATTCAAATCACAACCTTGTTAGGAGTATAAAATGTATACAAGGTTAAGCATCGCCCCTTCCCCCGATGATGGTCTTCAGGTCTGGCAATTAGTCCTTTAGGCATTGAGTGCTGAATTGGAGGAGGTGGAAGGGAGTTTCACCTTGTGTCCCACACCAGGTTTTCTGAGGGCTCTGACTGTAGTAGGGGAAGCAGTATAGGTAAGAGCAGAGCTCTAGAGCACCTCCTACAAGGCTGAAAACCAGTTAGGTAAATTGTACAGAGAAGACGATTTCTTTACAGAAACAGTTTACTGAGAGGCTGAGATTGCTGATCTACTTTGGAAATTGCTAGTTGCCTGGCTGCCTCTGGCTTCAAAACTTTGAGTCACTGAGCCAGAGACAGTCTGCAGCTAGGAGGACAGGAGGAGTCAGGCCTCCTGATCTATATGGGTCTTCCATGCTGGTGATCAAAGTATTGAAGTCACTGGATCACCCTAACATCCAGACAAAACTAGTATTGTGATCAGGATTGTCCAGCCATAGGTGCCTACGTATTTTCTCTGTTTGGTTTTCCCAAACTCTTAAAGGAACATCCCCCATTGCACTGTCTACTGGTGTGTGTGTCTTCCTATATTCCCCCACATAAAGAAATCTAACTTGTCTCTAATGTAATCTTTATCTCTAATTTTTACACAGACTCATCTGTTCTTTGCCATGGAATACCTGAGTGGAGGGGATCTCCGGAAACTGCTAGGGGCTCACAAATCACTTGACGAGAACATCATAAGGCAAGTCTAATGACAGGGCCATGACGGAGTCGGGGGTGGCTGGCCAATGAGAACAGGCAGTGAAGCAGCCTGGACCCTCCAACTGAGCTCTGTCAATCCACAACCCTATATGCTATAGGGAGAAGTCACTTAGCTTTAGATTTTCTTGCTCTGTGATGATTTTGAATACTACCATATATATTCGAGTATTAGCCGACCCAAATATAAGCCGAGGCACCTAATTTTACCACAAAAAAACTGGGAAACCTTATTGACGCGAGTATAAGCCTAGGGTGGGAAATGCCCACTCCATCCCCTGTATTCCACATATTGTGTCAGGAGTATACAGCTCAGCATCATAGGTGGGGTATATTGCAGCCAGTAACACAGTATGCAGCCAGTACACAGGTATTGTGGCCATTACACAGATATTGTAGCTGGAACACAGGTACGATATAGCAAGAACACAGGCATTGTAGCCAGAACACAGGTACGATATAGCAAGAACACAGGTATTGTAGCCAGAACCATTACACAGACAATCGCCATTACATTTCAGGGGCCATTACATTACACTGACAATCTCCATTACATTACATTACACTGACAATCGGCATTACTGGTACATTGCAGGGGACATTACCGTATCTCTTCTCTTCAGCCTGCATGTTCAGCCGATCCGAGCCGCACTTCCGGCTCCGGACCCGCCCACAACACAGTGACAAACCAATCACTGGCAGTCATTGTGCACTGCAGCCAACAAGCCTATGTATGTGCGCTGTTCATCGCACATACATAGAGCTTTCAGACCAAACGCTGACTCGAGTATAAGTCGAGGGGGGCACTTTTCAGCACAAAGAATGTGCAGAAAATCTCGGCTTATACTCGAGTATATACGGTAATTTATATTTTTCTTTCTCCTTCAGCGGTCTCACTGCGGAGATTTGTGGACTGCAGTACCTGCATGCTGGTCAAGTCATCCATAGGTAAGTAATGGATTAGCTGACTAACAATCACCCCTTGGCTTCTGGTATTTTATGACGAATCAGGAAGACTTTCCACCAGATTTCCCAGTAGTGTTGCCTCCAAGTCTCATTCCATCTCCCTGCTCATGTCATATTCTGCCTAATGTAACTGTTCTGTCCTTTTCTTCACAGAGATCTCAAACCGGAAAACATTCTACTGGATGCCACCGGTCACGTCCCAATAGCCGATTTTGGCTGGTCTGAGATGGGAGTCTTCGAGTCCAGTAAAATCGAGGGACGTGTGGGTACACGATTATACATGGCCCCAGAAGTAAGATTAAAGATTTACTGAGATTAGACTTAGTTGTAATGCTTATTATGGAATATAGAGAATAGTTAAAGGGGGCTCCTCATTCATTGAATGGAGAATTCCTCCACTGGGGTCCTAATTGCATCCAGTGGGTCTCCAGGTTGGCACTATATCCAACCAAAGGTGGGAAGTTCTGTGTTGCAGCAGTGTTGGAGCTTCTTTGTGGAGGACATTGAGGCCGGGTGTAGATGAATGGATCTGCCCCCCCCCCCAATTCACACATATAAATGGGATAAAAGCTCCCGGAGCTGCTCACCTGTTGTACTCCTTCTCTTTACCATGGTGAGAGCATTGAGCTATTGGGATCAGTACACCTTTTATCTGTACCCTATAATAGGCACAATTAAAGTGTACCTCTAGGCAAGAGTTGGATCTTCTCTTAGTTGTTTATTGGTGTCTAAGTGCTCATTAGGGGGAGTCACACTCTTTATTTGCACTGGTGACCATTGATAGCAAGGAGAATGCAAAATGTTAGAGCTGTCCCCAGAACAGGAATAGAGGGAAAGTCTTCCAATGGCTGCTACAAGTCTCTAAGTGTAGAATGCCCCTCGCTGTGGCAGATTTTCTTTCACTTCCTTTTGCATCTTTGGACCAGGAAGTGAAAGGAACTCTTCCCAATGGTACACAGACAGCAAAAATCACCGGGCAGGGGTATTAACCCTTCTGTACTCTATCCTACTGGAGGCGATTGTAGCCGTATTAGCACACTTGCAACAAGAACAATTGAGTACTGTCTGTGATACTTGTTTTTATTTCCACCAACATCCACATTTTCAGGGCAAGCTTTTGGGGTGTGCCCCTTTCTTCACCTCCTTCTTCAAGGTCCAAACAATACTCTTGGGCCTTGAAGAAAGAAAATGTGGCTGTTAGTGCAAATTTTAAAAAAGTATCATGGATGTGAATGTACAATATATAGGTATAAAGCGCTGCGTAAAATTGATGGCGCTGTATAAGAACCAGTAATAAATAACTGGACAGCACTTTGTTTTTGTACTCTGTCCAAAATGTAAAAAAAAAAAAAAAATTCACCAGCTCCGCCTTCGTTTGATGTCAATTTTAGGACTCCTGGGAGGCTTCATACATCATATATTAGCATGGAGTCATCTCTGCCCTCTTCCTGGCCTACAAACTTGCTCATCCTTTTTCTCTCTTATGTTCCTACAGGTCATTTTAGGTGAAAAGTACTACACCATGGCAGACTATTTCTCCCTAGGAGTGATAGTAAACGAGGAGTGATAGTAAACGAGACGGCCATGGGCGTGCGTCCATATGTGAAATACGCTGAGAAAATGAAAGAAATTTGGAAAGCATTCCGTATCTACACCCCTGATTTTATACTAGACAGAACGACTTACCTCCAGGGTCTCATATTTAGGGTGAGTATGACCTTCTCCTAAAAGGCAAAACCCTTACCAGGTTAAATACACCTTCTTAGGATTTTAGGATTGCACATTCATGTGGGTCATAGCAGAAATTTCAGCATGCTGACTGCTTAGTGCAGGGGTGCTCAACCCGTGGCCCTCAGAGCCCTCTGATGTGGCCTCAAACCAGGTAAGCGCATGCCGGGGGTCAGCCAACCGATGATCACAATGTGGGCCGACCGCAGCGGAGGGAGCAGGAGCCGCATAAGCTGATGCTTCCTCTATAGCGCCACCTCCTGTCCCAGGCAGAGCTGCTGTTAGAAGTCACGTGGCCCCATACAGCCTGACAGCCCCCACCTCCTTAAATATCAAATTATATTTTTGATAAAATGCCATGGCTGTAATGCCATGCTTCTCAGCCATGGCAGAAATGATACCTTTATGGATTAATACCTATTCAGTTGACTAGAATGTAGTTGTGGTGTGGTAGTGTGGGGGAAAGCAGGCGGTGGGGTGGCAATATAAAACATTTGGGAATCAGGAAGGAATTTCTTCCCCCGTTATAGCAAATTGGATCACGCTTTGCTGGGGTTTTTTGCCTTCCTCTGGATCAACTGTGGGTGATGGATTGTATGTGGGATTATTTGGTTTTACATATTTATATATATATATATATATATATATATATATAGGGTGGGCCA
>BLSH010359798.1:1116998-1140798 GCA_018402905.1 Glandirana rugosa
ATATATATATATATATATATATATATATATATATATATATATATATATGTGTGTATATATGTGTCAGGACGAGTGGTAATAACCGTGGGTACTTCAAATACATGTATAACACCTTATAGATGACTTCCTTTACATAGTTTAATTGGTTGTATAATGATGTCTATCGAACACAAACTGTTTTTTGACATTTACTATTTATTGTAAATTTTTCTATTTGTAATACTCCTTTTGTCTCTTTTGGTATTACGAACGGAACAGTCACCATAACCGTGGGAAACGACGTTTAGTCATACCTTTGGGTTAAACCGAGTGGACAACGTCTAGAGTTTACTCCTAGTGGACACTACTTAACGGAGGTGGGTACACTGGGTTTAATCGGTTATTTACTTGTAAAACCAAAATATTTTTCGGTGGACAATAAGGGAGAAGTACACACTGTTACCATTTCTGTTTCCTCGACTATATATATATATATATATATATATATATATATATATATATATATATACATATACACACATACACACACGCACACATTTTTTTTTTTGGGTTGAACTAGATGGACTTGTGTCTTTTTCAACCTGACTATGTAACTATGTATGTTTGTAATGTTTTTAAAAATAATTTTTCAAATTTTATATATTTTTTTTTAGAATTCTATTTTTTATTTATTTTTTACAATTTTTTTTAACTGCCCTGTTGGGGGTACGGGGCTTTGGTGAAATATCAGGGGTTTAAACAGACTTCTGATATCTCACATTTGAGATAGAGAAAGGGACTGAAGACAGAGATTCGTCAGTCCCTTTCTCTGCAGCCTCAGCTATACTAGATTCACAAGTGTCAGTGATAAGGCAGTACAGCCAGCCCTCTGGCTCAGCAGGTGCCTGGGCTCCCCTTTTGAACTGATGGGGCTGGGCCCCCCCTTTTGAACTGATGGGGCCTGGGGCCCCCCTTTTGAACTGATGGGGCCTGGGGCCCCCCTTTTGAACTGATGGGGCCCAGATCCAATACAGGAGGTTATCAGCGGCCCTGGTCCCAGACAGAGTGATACCAAGTGCACTTCCCCTGGGACCTTTCCTGCAGCCTGGAGAGCGATGGCAGCAGAAGCTGGAAGAGGAAAAGGGAGGTCACACATACAATGGACATATTAGCACCTATGAAAGGGATAACAACTATTAGGCTGCTATCACACTGACCCGCAGGTGCAGCGCAGTGGCTGGCAGTGAAAGAACATTTTTTTATATATTCTGCATAACAATTCACTGTCAAATATTTTGTGTTTTATTTTTAGTGAAATACTCAGTTTTCCTTTAAAAACTCCCAAGCCAATATTACACAATAATGTTCCATGCTACAACTCGATCCAAGCATGACATAGTAGGGGAATTACAAGCAAAATCACGGAAGTTGAAATATGTCACTGTCAGAATCCAATATTAAAACGGGGATTCTATTGTTCACTTATCGCTATTGCTCCCTCATGCTTTCTTATCATATTTCTTTCTCCTTTACAGCACTTACAGGTGGACCCACAAATGCGAGCAATCGTGGTACGCGACATCAGGGGGCTCACATTCTTCAGGCGGATCAACTGGAAGGAGATAGAGAAAGGAAAATCACCCTCACCGCTTCCACCACATATGGTAAGTATATGAATAATGGAGGAGTCCATGTACATTGGGGAGGGGGGGGTGTCAGCCCCAGACTCTTCTTTACTTCACATACATATAAGATGTATTTTATGTACGGAATCCTCACATCTGTCTGCTGCACAATCACATGGTCTGGGGACTGGTCTGAATGAGTTTGGTTTATTCTTGGTGATAATTATTGTGTATGTGTCAGGTGCATAGCTTAGACCTGGTTTCATTTACATGGTGATCCCGCCACTAACACACTTCCTGTCCTAGGGTGACAACACACACTCACTGCCTCTGTGGAGAAGAAGCATTGTCACCCTAGCCTGCCTTCCCGATTAGAACTACAAACACCTGCACCTCTCCTTATCTCCACTGCAAAGAGGGGTGCTGCTTTGTAGTTTACAGACAATAGCTGAGAAAGCCGATAACGATGTTTGTGATCTCAGCTCAGTGCACAGGAACTTAAGATGGCCTTAGATGGATCGAATCTCACTCAGGTCAGCAGGGACCAGCCGAGATTCAATCCATCTATGGGCAGGCTGGTTGTACGGAAGTTGATCCATCGATCGGGTACAACCAGCCTGTCTGATATTTTGCATGCGATCACTGCCAGCAGCTATAGCCACCAGCAGCAATCATTGTGTTCTGCCAGCAGGGAAGGCTCCCCACCAGCAGAACAGAAAAAATTTCTCCTTTAGCACTGAATGTGTTGATGGGGGAACCAAGCGATTTTCTTTTCTTATACCCGTGGTGGAAGGAAAGAAAATTGTATAATCTATGGCTTGCTTTACAAGGACACTGTATTTCTGACAGGATTAACAGGTATTGTTTTGTACCTGCACTTAGCCTGAAAGAAACAAACAGAGCGAATGCAGCCCCCACATCTAAGGACCTCACAGGAATATGTGACATTTTGGTCCTGGGGTGTGATAATGCAGTGTAAGGCTTCTTCTAACCACTAGAGACAGATGTGGTTGAAGGAGCCTTCTTGGGGTAAAGTGCTGCCAACCGGAGTTGGGTTCACCAAGCTTTGTTACTGTTCCCTGTATCAATCAGAAACACTGACGAATGTCTTTTTCCCTTTTCAGCTTCCCAAGGAAAGGGCACATGGAACAATGGAAAAAGCATAATGTTTGATTGTCAACAACTATGAGATGGTGATAGCGGCGAGGGACCAGGAGAACTTCAAAGGCTTTTCCTACATCAGCGAAAGTCTGAAGCTGTAGCCAATGGCCTCATTTCCAGCACCATCAGAGGGCCAGTAAAGCATAACAACCAGCTTATAAAACAAACAGAAGGGGGGGGCACACCCATAAATGTAGACTGTTGTTGCAATACAATAAAATGAAAAAAAGAGTGGTCACCAAGTGGTGGAGAGCAATCCACATCCCATAGCTGTGCGGCTTTCGGCAAAGGCTCAGGGATTGCCAAGAGTGACATCACCACGTTGGGGGCGTGGTAACATCATTCCTGGGAATCCCAGAGCCTTTCCTGAAAGCCGCACAACCGATGCGGCTTGCGCTTCACCACTTATTGACTGCTCTCCCTTCAGAGAATTTCAGAGGCTTTTGGAAAAGGCTTCAATACTTTCTGAGGATGACATCAACATGCTGGGGGGCATAGTGACATCATCCTTGGGAACCTCCGAGCCTTTGACGAAAGCCTCGCAACCACGGGATGTGGCTTGCACTCCACCACTTTGTGACAGCTCTGCCGCTCAAGCCCAACCACACCCTTGGGCCACTTTGCAGACACAGTCGCTTGCTGCCCGCTCCCTGTCTCACAGACCAGCTACTATCCTGCCGCACAGACCAGCTGCCAGCCTGCGGGACCCTACAAGAACATACAACTCATCGGGGCCACAGCTGACACAGCCTGACAGCTCCCCCGCCCAACTCATCTGCATCCCGGCCTGGCTCTACGGACTCAGCTGCTTGACTGCCATTTTTTGCCACACAGACCAGCTGGCAGCCTGTGGAACCCTACAAGGGCAGCCAAATCATCGGGGACCACAGCTGCCACAGCCTAACAGCTCTCCTGCCCAACTCATCAGTATCCATTCCCTGCTCCACAGACTCAGCTGCTTGACTGCCATTTTCTGACCTGGGGGAATTGCACTGGGGGGCAGACTTTGTTCTATTTAACCACGCCCCTGAAGCCCCTCCCTTGATTATAGCAAATCAACTATTGCAGGGATGTAGTAGGGTTCAGTGTGTTCCCCAGGTTTAGGAAAATCCTAGCATCATGGGAAAATTTACCACATGAACTTTGTCTCATGTAAAATGTGAACACTTTAACTAAAGGGGTCAAGAAGGAATTTTTTACCAGTTGGAGCAAATTACACCATGCTGCACAAGGGTTTTTGCCTTCCTCTGGATCTGTGTATTCCATAATATACCATCACTTACTAAGACCCAAGTCCTGTACATACAGAAGAAACCACCAAGAATTTGGATCCTGCACCTACAGAGTTTCCCTTTTGATAGAAATGATAAAGCGTTGTGCCCGGTGTCATAAGACCCTGCGTGGCGAAGTGTTTTTGTTATGTGTTTGCATAAAACAATAAAGAGAAATTGACAAAAAACATGTATTTCAATGTATGTGAATCCCTGTTTTTATGCAAAGTTTGATAGAAATATGTAACTAACGCTGTATAGAACTGTGGAGAGGGTGTATCCACAGTATTTGAGCCCCTGGGCTCATCCCAAGCTGGGCCCCTGGACTCATTCCAAGCTGGGCCCTATATTGGCACTATATTCAATGACATATGCTATAAGCAAATAAGTAAATTGCATTTTGCAGAGTAGAGTAGGGACTGGCCAGAGAGAGATTACTTTGATGTAGTTGGCCAGCTTAAACCTGTATTGCAATGCATGTAAACCAAAAATCCCTGTTTTTATACAAAGTTTGCTAAAAAATGTGTCAGAGTGTATCTGAGGATTGATTCAGATTTTTCCAACATGGCACACCACAATACAAAGTTACTGATGAATCAAGCTTGTGTTAGAAGAAGGGAGAAGGGGATCATTATTTATAATGGCCATATCGTTATAGTTAGGTGCAATTGGCATTTTATTCAGATTTAATGTGATTATTTTTTTGCCTTCCTCTGAATCAGCTGTGCGTTCCATAACATCCCATAACCTACTACCAAAGTCCTGTACATAAAAAGGAAACCACCAAGAATGTCTTCCCTGTAGGTGCAAAGATTTTATACTCTAGTCCCTAAGCTTTCCTCTGTATGTATAGAGAGAGTAAAAATAAACTTCATTCTGGAAATTTATTTTATTGTAGTTGCTGTTTCATTGATGGAAACCCAAACTCTGTGGATGTGAAGCACACTTCAGCCAATTCCACGGGGCAGAGGACACACTTCTAGCTCTGGCATGCTCTATGAGGAGCTATTAGTGAGCCGTTATATGAGCCTTGTGATATCTTTAGCCAATTCAGAAATGAATTGAAGGAAATGAATTATTGCCAAAAGTGGAAGCTCCGCTTATCTGTCTCCCATCCTTCACATTTGGCACCTTTCAGGGGGAGGAGGGAAGGGGCAGCGAGGTGCATCAGAAGTTCGGCCCCCCTCCTCCTTCCCTGCCGCCGGGCCATTCAGGAAACTTAGCTCACTTCGCGCATGCGCAGTAGGGAACCGGCTGTGAAGCCGAAAGTCTTCCCTGCCAGCAGGGTTGGCCCAAGACATTGTGCTGCCTGGGTCTAAGAATGAAATGCCCCCCACCCCCCAAAAAATAAATACATAAAATGCCCACCAAAAGGCCCCCACATCCATTATTTTAGATCATGATAATTCTAACTAACATTACATTTATCAGGAAGTCAGACTTACATGCAACAGCACCCCTACTTCACATCAGGAGTCCCCCCTTAACATCAGTAGCTCCATACTTAGCATCATGAGCCCCTAATATCAAGAGTCTTATTTTACATCAGAAGCCCTCCCCCTTTATATTAGGAGTCCCCCTTTGCATCAGAAGCCCCCCTTTAACATCAGAGTTCCTCTTTACATCAATAGCCTCCTACTGAACATCAGGTGTCTCTCTTTATGTCAGAATCCATCTTTACATCAGAAGTCTCTGCCTTCACATTAGGAGTTTCCCTTCACATTAGCAGTGGCCATTTAAACCAGGAACCCCCCCCCCCCCTCCACCTACCTAATACAGCAGATGGTCACTAAGTTTATGCCATGGATCAGAAGCCCTGGAACTGCAGCCAGTTAGGAAAGGTCTACCACTATGACGTGACGATATCAGAATTTCCTGAATGGCTGCAGTTCCAGGCTATATGATTGGGTACACATTATCACAATTACAGCCTGACATACTGGACTGTGGGAACAGCTATCAGGAGAAACCCTTCAGAGTGTTGTTGTCCCCACGACACCTGCGGTTACCCTCACCGTGCTTTCCTGGCACCACTTCCATTGGCCCAGTTCTCCACCAGCTTGTTAGTCTCTACCTGGACCAGAGTGGCCCCCTCTTCGGCCAATCTCACCTGCGGCTTCGGGGTATGGTTCTTCTACCCCCCATGCACGTGCACATGTCCTCCTCCTTCGTGCAAGTGCCTAGGTCCGGCCCCGGTGCTGTCCCGGAACATACACAGGCTGGTAAGATCAACAAGCAGCTTGCCAGCCCCGACCTTCATTACCACCATCAACAGCATACAAACTTTTTCACCCAAAACTATCTTTTCAATGTGGAGTGAGCTGAGGAGCCTGCTCAGCTACTGATGCCTTCCTGCCATTGACTGAGTCAAAGAGGGGTGGAGGGCATGCACAGCCTGAGGAAAGCGGTGCAGTCATTGTATGGGGCATCAGAGCAGCCTGGGTAGAAATTGCCAACCTGCCCCCCGGTAGGGTGACCACATTTCCAAACTGCCATTCAGGGACAATTTTGCCAAGGACCAGGGGGAATGTAGTCTCAGGGTTGACGAGGGAATTCAGTGGTGGGGGTGATTTGTCGGGTGAATGGCTGGTGTTAGCACTTAAATCATCCTGACACCATGCTTAATATGGTGTCTGGATGATCAAATCACATTATTTCTATTACTACATTTTTATATATAATGAAATAGTTCAACTCACCATAGCGGTGAATCAGTTGGAACCCTGAGCTTGTCACTTGCCACCAGATGCAGCGTGTCTGTCGTCTGCCATCAGATGCAGCATGTCATTTGCCACTGTTGCCTCTCACCAGATGCAGTGTGTCACTTTTCACTATCGGCTGCCACCAGACGCAGTGTCACTTGCCACCATCACTTGCCACCAGAGGGGGGGGGGCAGAGAGGGGGTCAGGGTCTGGTCAGAGACAGTGCTCAGCTCACTCACTTGGATGGTGGGGGGGCAGCTTTAATGTGGCTTTCAACTGCTTGTTTAATCTTCCCGCCCTGCAGATGCAGCACACGAGCAGGGAGAGAGGGGCGGGAGAAGCAGTGTCACAAGCCGGCTCATGCAATGCTGGACGGAGCAATGGGCGGATCCCCTCTTCTAGGGCAGCTGCACTGAGTCGGCTGTGACCCACTGCCCACATACTGACACCAGGGATGATCCTGAAGATGGAACGGGCGAGTAGCAGCAGCCGCCGGAGGACATCTGTCCATGCCCACTACCGTGACATATCAGACAACTATCGTAGCCAGCGGCAGAGGCAGAGCCCAAAGGAAGTGCCCCAAAACACGTGCTACAGGTGGTGGGTGGACGGGCAACGATAAGAAGCCTGCAGCTTCATCAGCAGCAGAGACACCGCCTCGAACACTGAAGCTCCCAGTATGCTCTCACTGGCACAGTCCACCCCTGAATTGCCGCCCCTCTCAAATTGCCTCCCAGGTCCCATGGAAAAAAATGTCTGACACTACTAAAAGCAGCTGTAAAAACGCCCCGTGTGCATTAGGCCTTCCAGGTACCATATACTGTACACCTATTATCAACAGGTGATTTATACAGGGATGCCCCACCCCTCCCCCCACTGCGACCCAGTAATGCTCACCTTCACCGCATTCCTCGCCTGCTCTTTCCTCCATCGCACCGTTGTACTGTGCTTTGGAGGAAGGAGTCATCCCCACTGTAGGGTGACAGTATGGGGCCCAGTGATTGGCTGCTAGGCCCCAGCACAGAATTTTAGGTGAAGGTCACGTTTCCCCATAACAGGAAGCATTTGGTAAGTTGTGGCATCAGCAATGGAAGAATGAGTGAATATAACAGGTCAGGGTGGGTTTTCCGACCACCTTATGTAGGAGTAAGGCAGCAGAGCGGCTCTCCTGCGCTGGATCACCTACCTAATATATGATCCGGATAGGGGGCACAGTGGTGGAACAAGCTGATCAGCATGTCCCGGCCAATGATTGATGGCTGGGATGATTGGCAAAGAGAAAGACAGGATAGAACTATGTGCATGTAAACAAAATAGTGCTCCGTCCTGTCAGGGGATGTGCAAAGCAGGGAATAAAAACCGGCACATCCCTTAGTAAAAACAGCACACCCTAAATGCACCAAGCACTGGCTAAGCACACAGTTACCCCTCTATGATCACCCCTGATGTTTAACCCTTTCCCAGCCGGTGTCATTAGTACAGTGACAGTGCATAGTATTATTACTCATCACTATGTTAGTGTCACCGGTTCCCACAAAGTGTCAGATTGTCCGCCATACTATTACAGTCCTGCTATAAGACCTGGTTCACATCTATGCATTTTTAGTGCTTTTTTCATGTTGCAGATTTGCACTACAGTCCATTTAACATGGTTTCCTATGGAACATGTTCTGTAGTGCAAATCTGCAAAATGCAAAAAGCACTAAAAATACATTGATGTGTATCAGGCCTTGGTCACTGATCGCCGCCATTACTAGTAATAAAAACAAAAAAAAAATCCAGTTTATATTCCATAGTTTGTAGACGTGATAACTTTTGCGCAAACCAATCAATATACACTTATTGGGATTTTTTTCCCAAAAACGTAGCAAAATACATATTAGCCTAAATTTCATGAAGAAATTTGATTTTTTTTTACATTATTTTTATTGGATGTGTTTATAGCAGAAAGTAAAGTATATTGCTTTTTTTTTGTTTTTCAAAATGTTCGGTCTTTATTTGTTTATAGCGCAAAAAAAGAAAAAAAACCCAGTGGTGATCAAATAACACCAAAAGAAATATCTCCTAAACAGTGCAACATGCTTAGGAGATGTTTACACTCCCTATAGGTAAGTCTTATTATAGGGAAAAAAAATCATACAAGGCAGTTTACTTCCACCTTAAAGTACCGCAGTGCTGAATTGCAACAAATGACCTGGTCAGAAAGGGGGGTAAATCTTCCACAGGGCAAGTGGTTACACAGAACCAATCACTGAGGTCTGAATGGACAATGTGCCAACGTCTTTTTAAATTCCTAACTATGACCCTTGTGTTCTTCTCCATTCACTATGTGCTGTGTGCTCTGACATTTACTCTTCCATTCACTATGTGCTGTGCGTTCCGATATAAACTCCTCCATTCACTATGTACTGTGCGTTCTGATATAAACTCCTCCATTCACTATGTGCTGTGCGCTCTAAGTGGTATGTGCTGTGTGCTCCGATATATACTCCTCCATTCACTATGTGCTGTGCGCTCTGACATTTACTCTTCCATTCACTATGTGCTGTGCGTTCCGATATAAACTCCTCCATTCACTATGTGCTGTGCGCTCTAAGTGGTATGTGCTGTGCGCTCTAAGTGGTATGTGCTGTGCGCTCCGATATATACTCCTCCATTCACTATGTGCTGTGCGCTCTGACATTTACTCTTCCATTCACTATGTGCTGTGCGTTCCGATATAAACTCTTCCATTCACTATGTGCTGTGCGTTCCGATATAAACTCCTCCATTCACTATGTGCTGTGCGCTCTAAGTGGTATGTGCTGTGCGCTCCGATATATACTCCTCCATTCACTATGTGCCGTGTGCTCCGATATATACTCCTCCATTCACTATGTGCTGTGCGCTCCGATATAAACTCCTCTATTCACTATGTGCTGTTCGCTCTGATACATACTCCTCCATTCACTATGTGCTGTGCGCTCTGATTGATATGTGCTGTGCGCTCTGATATAAACTCCTCCATTCACTATGTGCTGTGCGCTTTGAGTGATATGTGCTTCGATATATACTCCTCCATTCACTATGTACTGTGCGCTCCAATATAAACTCCTCCATTCACTATGTGCTGTGCGCTCCGATATAAACTCCTCCATTCATTATGTGCTGTGCGCTCTGATACAGTTGTGCTCATAAGTTTACATACCCTGGCAGAATTTATGATTTCTTGGCCATTTTTCAGAGAATATGAATGATAACACAAAAATATTTCTTTCACTAACGGTTAGTGTTCAACCTGTGTCCTCATGCTTTTATAGGAGGCGGATCATCCATCAATCAAGATGTGACATCCCGCCCACTGTGTTCATTTTTAAGTTACTAGGCATGGAGGAGGGAGGGACTGGGCTGTTATTTAGGATCTGTATACACCTCCACATGTTTGATGTCATACCATGTGACCTGGCTAGCTCAGTCAACAAGGAAATATTCTCTATAGCAATAGAGACCAAACTGAGCATGTGCAGGGGGACCATTAACTGTCTTATCTGGCCTTGCCGATCTGTGCTTACGGGATCAAAGAGCCTTTTTATACAATGCAGAGGATTAACCCCTTAAATTCCAAAGGGAGTATAACAAGCATGCTATTCTGCATATACAGACTGATGATTTTACTGTTGTGTGTTTAGTAACACTTTAAGGTTGTCAGTAACAAATGTGCCCTGTAAGTGAATTTCCCATGTTTTGTCTGTAAAAAATGCATGGGGTTTGGTAACCCTGGATGCCAGGTATTTCCCTCTCACTAATGCCAGCCTTTTTTCCTCCTGCTAACATTGGGGCAGTTTTTTCTTCCACTACCCAACACCACCAGGCATTTTCTCCCAATGACAAATGATCCCAGGCTTTTTGTCCCACTAGTAACAGAAAATATAGGAAAGAACCCACCAAAGTAGTTCTAATACGGGGCAAACAGCAGTTTCACCTTCAACATAAACTTTATTAATTACAAAAATTGTGTATATGTAATGCAAATATAAAAAAGCCATAGTGGCTTCCACAATAAAAAATTACAATGTTGTCATTTTTTTATTCTTTATTGTGGTCACTATGGCTTTTTTTGTATTGGCATTACATATATACAATTTTTGTAATTAATAAAGTTTATGCTGAAGGTGAAACTGCTGTTTGCCCCGTATTAGAACTACTATGAATGTTTTTTCCCCCACACCGTATGTTACTATTCTGCTTTAGTTCTGAGGGCACCACCTGCTATTATGGAGAGTCAGTACCTTTCTTTAAAATGGTTAACATACATGTGGGTCATGTTGGATGTCCGTGTGTTTTTAATGATTGTTTTTTTTCCCACTAACTAACGTCTTTTTTCCCTACTGACCAATTAGACAAGGTGTTTGTCTTCCATACCATACCTCTTTAAACCATGTCCAATATTCAGTGCTATGTAGCCACATCTACTCTTCACTATAGGGCACTGTGTGCTCCACATTATTCCTTCTCTAGGCTGTCCTTTATTAAAATAAGGGGAGGTAGGCATTTCCATCAAACTGATCTCTACTACAGTACGTCTAATAACCTGAATAGACAATGCATTCCCTTTAAAATCTTTTGCATTCCTTATACCATAAAGAGCTGAAATGTTAATTAAAGATAATTCCGCCTCATTTGGAGGTCTTGTTTGTTTGTTTTTGTACCCTGAGGGTAATTTTTTGCTAATGAAGAAACTTTTCCTTGATCTTAGGCTTATGTGTAAATTACCCCTCTCCACCTCTTCTGTATGAAATGCATGCAGACCTGCCAGCCACCCCCAGACATCAGTCTGTTTGCAGGAGAGCTCTGCAAAGCTGTAACAAGCTGTTGCCTGAAAATACTGCCCTATAATTATGTGTTATTCATACTGGTGCTGTATTACTATCGGCCAATTGCTGCACTTTGCCGTGTCCTCAGGGCCAAAATTCCACCACTGTCTCTTGGATGAAAGTGGAAAGGCCTTTTTGATAAAAGTACATAATCCTTTTACAGGTTCTTGATCTTTAACATATGTTTACAAGAGGATTCCAAAATCTCCCCACCCAATAGAAAAAAACTGGAACATTCAACATCTTATTTAAAGCAGAACGCCATCTGAAAGGCTAAACAAAACAGAAAACTGTTTATATACAGTTGTGCTCATAAGTTTACATACCCTGGCAGAAGTTATGATTTCTTAGCCATTTTTCAGAGCATATGAATGATAACAGAAAAAACATTTCTTTCACTCATGGTTAGTGTTTGGCTGAAGCCATTTATTATCAATCAACTGTGTTTACTCTTCTTAAATCATAATGACAACAGAAACTACCCAAATGACCCTGATCAAAAGTTTACATACCCCAGTTCTTAATACTGTGTATTGCCCCTTTAACATCAATGACAGTTTTAAGTCTTTTGTGGTATTTGTGGATGAGGCTCTTTATCTTCTCAGATGGTAAAGCTGCCCATTCCTCTTGGCAAAAAGCCTCCAGTTCCTGGAAATTCTTGGTCTGTTTTGCATGAACTGCACGTTTGAGATCTCCCCAGAGTGGCTCAATGATATTGAGGTCAGGAGACTGAGATGGCCACTCCAGAACCTTCACTTTATTCTGCTGTAGCCAATGACAGGTTGACTTGGCCTTGTGTTTTGGATCATTGTCATGTTGGAATGTCCAAGTACGTCCCATGTGCAGCTTCCTGGCTGATGAATGCAAATTTTCCTCCAGTATTTTCTGATAACATACTGCATTCATCTGGCCATCAATTTTGACCAAATTTCCTGTGCCTTTGTAGCTCACACATCCCCAAAACATGAGCGATCCACCTCTGTTTCACAGTAGGAATGGTGTACCTTTCATCACAGGCTTTGTTGACTCTTCTCCAAATGTAGCGTTTATGGTTGCGGCAAAAAGCTCAATTTTAATCTCAACACTCCAAATGACTTTGTGCCAGAAGGTTTGAGGCTTGTCTCTGTGCTGTTTGGCGTATTGTAAGCGGGATACTTTGTGGCATTTGCGTAGTAATGGCTTTCTTCTGGCGACTCAATTATGCAGCCCATCTTTCTTCAAGTGCCTCCTTATTGTGCATCTTGAAAGCCACACCACATGTTTTCAGAGAGTCCTGTATTTCACCTGAAGTTATTTGTGGGTTTTTCTTTGCATCCCGAACAATTTTCCTGGCAGTTGTGGCTGAAATTTTAGTTGGTCTACCTGACTGTGGTTTGGTTTCAACAGAACCACTCATTTTCCACTTCTTGATTAGAGTTTTAACACTGCTGATTGGCATTCTCAATTCCTTGGATATCTTTTTATATCCCTTTCCTGTTTTATACAGTTCAACTACCTTTTCCAGCAGATCCTTTGACAATTATTTTGCTTTCCCCATGTCTCAGAATCCAGAAACGTCAGGGCAGCACTGGATGAAAGATGCAAGGGTCTGTCAGGAGTCCAGAAACTCATTGACCTTTTATACACACACACTAATTACAAGCAAACATTACAGATGAGGATGGTTACCTTTAATAGCCATTCAAACCCCTTTGTGTCAACTTGTGTGCATGTTATCAGGCAAAAATCACAAGGGCATGTAAACTTTTGATCAGGGTCATTTGGGTAGTTTCTGTTGTCATTATGATTTAAAAAGAGTAAACGCAGTGGCTGAAGCCATTTATTTATTTATTATCAATCAAAACATCAACCATGAGTGAAACAAAAGTTTTTGTGTTATCATTCATATGCTATGAAAAATGGCCAAGAAATCATAAATTCTGCCCGGTATGCTAACTTATGAGCACAACTGTGTATTATACTGTATATATATATATATATATATATATATATATATATATATATATATTTATTGGGGGAGATTAGCTTGTGGGGATCACTTTTCAGGGGAAAAGATTAAGCAGGGATGTCAGTCTCTTTAAAAATCTGGTGGCCTGCTAGGTTTCTTTTATTTTTTCAGGTTTGCAAGTTCAAAACACCAACAAAAGCAGAAAAAAAGCCTGGTCGTCTGGCACTAAACTAAACAGAATCCTTTCTATACAGTGTGGGGCTGTCCCGACACCCACAAAACATAAGCACATTGCAAACCTTGTTCTTAGAGTCCAAATTAGCACACAGAGCTCGCTCACCTTTCTCCCTCTGAGATGCAGGATCAAGCTTTCCTCTGTTATCTTCCTGGTCATTAAATGCAGGTGGAGAGGGGTTTGAGTAGATCATAAAGACTGGGCCGGAACCAGCTCTGCCACAGTGGCTGGCAAAACCCGGGTTGGACTCTCACTAGTCGCCTCAAAATGATCGCATGGGAGGCGACAAGTATAGCCCATCCATTGTGGTGCCTTGCATAACGTCACAGAATTGTATATGTATATATGTATATATATATATATACACATACACATAATCTCACAAAAGTGAGTACACCCCTCACATTTTTGCAAATATTTTACTATATCTTTTCATATGACAATACTGAAGAAATGACACTTTGCTACAATATAAAGTAGTGAGTGTACAGCTGGTATAACAGTGTAAATTTGCTGTCCCCTCAAAATAACTCAAAACACAGCCATTAATGTCTAAAACGCTGGCAACAAGAGTGAGTACACCCCTAAGTGAAAATGTCCAAATTGGGCCCAGAGTGTCAATATTTTGTGTGGCCACCATTATTTTCCAGCACTGCCTTAACTCACTTGGGCATGGAGTTCACCAGAGCTTCACAGGTTGCTATTGGAGTCCTCTTCCACTCCTCCATGACGACATCACGGAGCTCGCGGATGTTCGAGACCTTGTGCTCCTCCACCTTTCATTTGAGGATGCCCTACAGATGCTCAATAGGGTTTAGGTCTGGAGACATGCTTGGCCAGCCCATCACCTTTACCCTCAGCTGTTTGGGGGTTTTAACCAATGGAATACTGCCCTTCAGCCCAGTCTCCGAAGGGAGGGGATCATGCTCTGCTTCATTATGTCACAGTACATGTTAGCATTCATGGTTCCCTCAATGAACTGTAGCTCCCCAGTGCGGGCAGCACTCATGCAGCCCCAGACCATGACACTCCCACCCCCATGCTTGACTGTAGGCAAGACACACTTGTCTTTGTACTCCTCACCTGGTTGCCACCACACACGCTTAACACCATCTGAACCAAATAGGTTTATCTTGGTATCATCAGACCACAGGACATGGTTCCAGTAATCCATGTCCTTAGTCTGCTTGTCTTCAGCAAACTGTTTGCGAGATTTCTTGTGCATCATCTTTAGAACAGGCTTCCTTCTGGGACGACAGCCATGCAGACTAGACTTGTGCATGGCTGAAAAATGTGTTAGTTTTCTGTGTTTTTTTCGGAAATTCCGAAATTTTAAAAATTCGGAATTCGGAAGTTTGCGGTAATTCAGCAATTTCAGTAATTCGCGGTAATTTGGCAATTGCGGTCATTTGGAAATTTGCGGTAATTCGGCAATTGGAACAGCCGAAAATCCAAAAATTCGAAAATAACAAAAGAACATTTGAAATAATAACTAATAAATAACTATTAAATTATAGGTATTGGAATTTCCTTGAAAATATGTCTAATGTTTAAGTTCACTAATAGCCACATTTTCAAGGAAATTCCAATACCTATAATTTAATAGTTATTTAATATTATTTCAAATGTCCTTTCTAATTTCCGAATTTTGGAAACTCGGAAACAAGAAAGAACATTTAAAGTAATAACGAACTAATACATTTTTAGTTATTTATTATTTCAAATGTTCTTTTTTATTTCCAAATTTCGGAAACTCAGAAATAAGAAAGAACATTTGAAAAAATAATCAATAACTATTAAATTATAAGTATTGGAATTTCCTTGAAAAATTGGCTTAGTGAACTTAAATATGAAATTTATCACCAACAGCCATATTTTCAAGGAAATTCCAATACCTATAATTTAATAGTTATTTATTAGTTATTTCAAATGTTCTTTATTATTTCAGAATTTTGGATTTTCGGCTGTTCCGATTGGCGAATTTCTGAATTACCGCAAATTTCAGAATTACTGCAATTGGCAGATTACCGCAATTGTCAAACTACCGCGACTTTTCGAATCAGAAAAAAAACGAAAATTCAGAAAAATTCTTAATTTGTCCGAATTGCCGAATTTTGCAAAATTCGGTAAAAACGAAATTCGGATCAAAACAAATTGCACAAGCCTAATGCAGACCATTTTGATGCAGTGTGCGGCGTATGGTCTGAGCACTGACAGGCTGACCACCCACCCCTTCAACCTCTGCAGCAATGCTAGCAGCACTCATACGTCTATTTCCCAAAGACAACCTCTGGATATGACACTGAGCATGTGAACTCAACTTCTTTGGTTGACCATGTCGAGGCCTGTTCTGAGTGGAACCTGTCCTGTTAAACCGCTGTATGGACTTGGCCACCATGCTGCAGCTCAGTTTCAGGGTCTTGGCAATCTTCTTATAGCCTAGGCCATCTCTATGTACATAGTTACATAAATATATAGTAAACGAGGTTGAAAAAAGACAAGTCCATCAAGTCCAACCTATGTGTGTGTTTTTAATATCAGTATTAAATTGTATACCCCTCAATGTTGTGGTCCTTTAGGTGTGCATCTAATAGTTTTTTTTAAATTATCTAGACTCCCAGCAGAGACTATTGCTTGTGGAAGAGAATTCCACATCCACACTGCTCTTACCGTAAAGAACCCTCTACGCTTTTTAAGATTAAACCGCCTTTCTTCTATTTTTAGTGAATGGCCACGTGTCTGTGTGCTCCCTTGCACGGAATAGTTTTGTGCCTACTGTGGGGTCACCAGTACAGTATTTGTACATTGAAATCATATCCCCTCTCAAGCGTCTCTTCTCCAGAGAGAATAAGTTCAGTATTTGTAATCTTTCCTCATAACTTAGGTCCTCCAATCCCTTAATAAGCTTTATGGCCCTTCTCTGTAACCTTTCCAATACCAGGACATCCTTCCTAAGGACTGGTGCCCAGAATTGGACGGCATACTCCAGGTGCGGCCTCACCAGAGACTTGTATAGTGGGAGAATTATTGATTTATCCCTGGAGTTGATCCCTTTCCTGATGCATGCCAACACTTTGTTAGCTTTGTTTGCAGCAGCTTGGCATTGCATGCCACTGCGGAGCCTGTTCTCCACTAGGACCCCTAGGTCTTTTTCCATTCCCCCAGAGGCTCTCCCCCTAGTGAGTAGTTTGCTTTTTTGTTCTTGGTACCCAAATGCATTATCTTACATTTTTCTACGTTAAATCTCATTTGCCACTTATCTGCCCACCCCATTAATTTACCCCATTAATTTATTTAGATCTTCTTGCAAGGTTTCCACATCCTGTGGAGAGTTTATTGCTCTGCTTAGCTTGGTATCATCCGCAAATATTGAGATTGAGCTGTTCACCCCGTCCTCCAAGTTGTTTATGAATAAATTGAATAGGATTGGTCCCAGGACAGAACCCTGGGGAACCCCACTTTATACACCAGACCATTCTGAGTACTCCCCATTTATCACCAACCTCTGGACTCGCCCTTGTAGCCAATTTTCAATCCAGGTGCTCAACCTTTGATCCATGTTGAGGGACCTTAGTTTGTACAGTAAACGTTTATGGGGAACTGTATCAAATGCTTTTGCAAAATCCAGGTACACCACATCTACAGGTCTTCCCTTATCTAGATGGCCACTCACCTCCTCATAGAAGGTTAAAAGATTGGTTTGGCAAGAACGATTCTTCATGAACCCATGCTGATTACCACTAATGATACCGTTCTCGTTACAATAATCTTGTATGTAATCCCTTATTATTCCCTCCAAGAGCTTGCCAATTATTGATGTTACGCTAACTGGTATGTAGTTCCCAGGGATATATCTTGGTCCTTTTTTATATATTGGTACTACATTGGCTTTCTTCCAATCAGCTGGTATCATACCAGTCAGAAAACTGCTCTTAAAGATTAGGTACAAGGGTCTGGCAATAACTTGGTTAAGTTCCTTAAGGACCCTCGGGTGCAAGCCATCTGGTCCCGGTGACTTATTAGTGTTAAGTTTTTCAAGCCTATTTCTGATTTTATCCTCAGTCAGCCATGAGGGTACTTCCCGTGACATGCCGTGATGACCAGCATTGTAGTTCTGAATAATTGAACCCCCTGTTTCCTTCGTGAATACTGAGGAGAAAAATTAGCTTAACACCTTTGCCATTTCTCCATCCTTTGCAACCACAGTATCTTCATCATTCTTTATGGGGCCAATATGCTCTGACCTCCCTCTTTTACTGTTTATATATTTAAATAATTTCTTGGGATTCCTTTTACTCTCCTCTGCTATGTGTCTTTCATGTTCTATCTTAGCTGCTCTGATTGCACCTTTGCATTCCTTATTCCCCATGTAGAGCAACAATTCTTTTCTTCAGATCCTCAGAGAGTTCTTTGCCATGAGGTGCCATGATGAAGTTTCAGTGACCAGTAAGAGTGAGAGCGATAACACCAAATTTAACACACCTGAGACCTTGTAACACTAACAAGGCACATGACACCGAGGAGGGAAAATGGCTAATTGGGCCCAATTTGGACATTTTCACTTAGGGGTGTGCTCACTTTTGTTGCCAGCGGTTTAGACATTAATGGCTGAGTGTTGAGTTATTTTGAGGGGACAGCAAATTTACACTGTTATACAAGCTGTACGCTCACTACTTTACATTGTAACAAAGTATCATTTCTGCAGTGTTGTCACATGAAAAGATAGAATAAAATATTTACAGAAATGTGAGGGATGTACTCACTTTTGTGAGATATTGTATATACTCACACTCACGCACACACTGCTCAAAAAAATTAAAAATACATTTTCATCAGTATATAGCATCAAGTCAATTAAACTCATGGGATATTAATCTGGTCAGTTAAGTTGCAGAGGGGGTTGGTAATCAGTTTCAGCTGCTTTGGTGTTAATGAAATTAACTAGATGGGCAACAATGAGACGACCTCCAAAATAGGAATGGTTTTACAGGTGGAAGCCAATGACATTTTTTCCCTACTCTTCTTTTCTGACTGTTTTTCACTAGTTTTGCATTTGGCTAAGGTCAGTGTCACTACTAGTAGCATGAGGCGATGCCTGGATCCTATAGAGCTTGCACAGGCAGTCCAACTCCTCCAGGATGGCACATCAATACGTGCCATTGTCAGAAGGTTTGCTGTGTCTCCCAGCACAGTTTCAAGAGCATGGAGGAGATTCCAGGAGACAGGCAGTTACTCTAGGGGAGCTGGACAGGGCCATAGAAGGTCCTTAACTCATTAGCAGGTATCTGCTCCTCTGTGCAAGGAGGAACAGGATAAGCACTGCCAGAGCATTAAAAAATTACCTCCAGCAGACCACTGGCGTGAATATCTCTGACCAAACAATCAGAAATAGACTTCATGAGGGTGCCCTGAGGGCCTGACATCCTCTAGTGTTTCCACTGCCCGGCACTGTGGAGCTCGATTGGCATTTGCCATTGAACCCAGTGGCGCCTAGTGAAATTTTAGGATGGGGGGTGCCAGACCCCATCCTTCCTTGTTGACCCCTCCCACTTCTCATAAGCTCCAGCCCTTATAGTTTCCACCCCTTGTGTCAGGAGTATACAGCCCAGCATCACCAGATAGAGTATACAGCATCACCAGATAGTGGTATACAGCATCACCAGGATAGGAGTATACAGAGCCCCATATAGCAGTATACAGAGCCCCATATAGCAGTATACAGTCACCATATAGCAGTATACAGAGTCACCATATCGCAGTATACAGAGTCACCATATCACAGTACACAGAGTCACCATATCGCAGTACACAGAGCACCATGTCGCAGTATACAGAGCACCATGTCGCAGTATACAGAGCACCATGTCGCAGTACACAGTGCACCATGTCGCAGTATACATAGCACCATGTCTCAGTATACAGAGCCCCAGATAGCAGTTTACAGGGTCCCAGATAGCAGTATACAGGGTCCCAGATAGGAGTATACAGTCACCAGATAGGGTGTCACGTACCTGGTGGACGAGTCTGACTTATGCAGGAGTAACCTCTCTTGCGACCCTGATTCATGAACCCCTGGTAGAGCAGACAGGAGGCTCAGGAGTGAGGATGGCACGAGGGTTGAGATGGTCACCGGTGACAACTGAAGAGGTACAGTACTTCCGGTCTCGTGCTAGTTGAATAGAGTGGTGGTACAGGCCGGGTCGGTAGCTATCTGGCGGTGCAGTACAGAAGGGGCAGGCAGAAGAATGGTCGGGCACAGGCAGAGTTCGTTAACGGGCTGGCAGCAAAGGTACAAGGGAGCAGGCAGGAGAGTGGTCGTGGATAGCCGAGGTCAGTGCAGGCAGAGATCGGAGCAGGGTCGAGACAAGCCGGGTCACGGGAATCAGACAAACAGGTTGCTCAGGAACACACGCTAAATGCTGTAGATCAGACAGCACGATTCCGGCGTGTGCGCGCATGAACGCGCATGGGCGCGCGGGAGCACGCGAATAGCGCTAAAAAGTCCACAGATACAGGATTTCTCCTGTAATCACGCAGCCAGCACATCTGCCATAGTCCCGCCGCCGCCGAGCATCCAATGACAGAGAGTCATTGGCTCTGATGGCTCAGGGGGCAGCCAGACTATGTGTGTGCGCCTGTTCAGCGTACACACAGACTTTAATGACTGACCAACAATCGGCTCACTACTTGCTGTCAGCTGACAGCAAGGAGCCGAGTAAAAAAAAAAAAAAACAAAGGTCAATATACCGGCGCCTCCTAAAAAAAAAAAAAAAAAAAAAAAAAAAGGGTCAATATACCGGCGCCTCCTGCAGCCCAAGCGCCCCTTATACACCAGCCACCGCTGACTAGCGCCCTGTGCTTTTCACAGATGAGAGCAGGTTCACTTGAGGAGATGTGATAGACGTGAAAGGGTCTAGAGATTCCAAGGAGAACATTATGTTGCCTGTAACATTGTTCAGCATGACCAGTTTGGTGGTAGGTCAGCAATGGTCTGGGGAGGCATATCCATGGAGGGACACACAGACTTCTATAGGCTATACAATGGCACCCTGACCGCCATCAGGCATCGGGATGAAATCCTTGGACACTTTGCCAGACCCTATGCTGGTGCAGTGGGTCCTGGGTTCCTCCTGGCCAACGACAATGCCTGGCCTCATGTGGCGAGAGTATGCAGCCAGTTCCTGGAGGATGAAGGAATTGATACCATTGAAAGGCCACCAGGTTGTACCTCAATCTGATCAGGAACTCAGTGATACCCTGGTCCAGATCTGGGAGGAAATACCCCAGGACACAATCTGTTGCTCTGATGTTGGCTCCTGCTGCTGTCAGTCAGTCAAAAAAAGTATAACATATTTATTATTTTAATTTAAAAAAAACATGCCCTTAAAACCACTTTAGGACTGGAAGGATTTCCCTCTGTAGGAACAGAGCACTTTTTGAGATTCGGCACTGCATCGCTTTAACTGACAATTGTGCGGTCGTGCGATGTTGTACCAAAACAAAAATTGACACCCTTTTTTCTCCACAAATAGAGCTTTCTTTTGGTGGTCACTTTGGATCACCACTACTAACAAAAAAGAGTGACAATTTTGAAAAAAAAAACCAATATTTTTTACTTTTTGCTATAATACATATCCAAAAAACCGATAAAAAAAAACGTATTCATCCGTTTCGGCCGTTATATATTCTTCCTCAAAATCATGACCGGCGTCTATTGATTGGTTTGCACAAAATTTGCTGCATTTCCAAACCATGAGAGTTAATTTATGGCATTTTTACAAATTTTTTTTTTTTTACTAGTAATGGCGGCAATCTGTGATTTTTATCAGGACTGCAATATTGCAGCAGACATGTCGGACATTTTTGACACTTTTTTGGGACCAATGACATTTATGCAGCAATCAGAAGTTTAAATAGCCACTGATTACTGTGTAAATGTTATTGGCTGTGAAGGGGTTAACCTGCAGGGGGCGATCTAGTGGTTAACTGTGTTCCCGGTGACAGGGATCAGTAGATCTCTTACATGCCGCCTGACAGAGCGGGGAACCGCCGTGTTTACATTGGAGGTTCCCCGATTTTCTACTCTGCCAGGCAATTGCGAGTAGCCACCCACAGCCATACTGCTGCAGAGTGGGGCGGGCACTAGAGCGCGCCGGCGGCGGTGCGCTCCTGCCCGCTAGCCATGCACGAGTGAGCCACCGTTTGTAGGGGAAGAAAAGCCTAAGTCTAAGCAGTCTTAAAAACTTTCCCTACCCCTCCTTCTACCTATAATGCCTAACCTGTATAAAAGAAAAAAAAAGGATGTACTTACCTATTTTTAATCTGCTCCCATCCAGTCATGTGATCCAAGAGCTCTGGCTCACACTGTGTCAGTGAGTGGCTGCTGCAGGGGAGACGAGGGAGCACCAACAATAGCTGGACCATGGGAGCCTAAAGCCTCGTGCACACGGGACGACGATCGTACTGTAGCTTACATACTGACTGCACTACACGATCGTACGAGCACAGAAAGACCGTTCAGGTGCATGTAATTAGCATCCGGCCGTTCCTGACTTCGGAGCATGCGTGTTTTGCACAATACAACTTGTTGTACCAACTGCTCTGTACACACGATACAACGGTCGTATGAGAGCTTGTTGGTATGACCAAGTTTTCTAGTTTGCTCATACAACTCCCTTGTACGACCGTCGTATGTTCGGCTGTTCTAATCGTGCATACGATCGATATGGCATACAACGGTCGTTAGTATGACCTGTTGTATACGATCGTCGTCTCGCGTGTACGAGGCTTAAGGCTTCAGGAATTCACAGCTGTTGTCGAGCATCCCCTGATGCAGGGTTGCAGAATCGTGTGATTACACCAGATTCCGAGTTTCTGACAGCTCACACAAGCTTTATAAATTCTGCATTTTGACAGGATGTAGAGAAGGGAACATGGCAGATAAACAGGTGCAACCTTTGTAGAAGGATTTGTTTCATCTCTGTGTATCACTTGAAAGGGTTTACAACCACTTTAAGACCTGGTTAAAGAACCATGGTGGGTGGGTGCTAAAGGGTTAACAAGCGAAAGCTTATATGAGAATTTAGTAATTGCATTTACACATAAAGTATTTTTTTACCTTCATGCATTCTATAAATGATGGTTAAAAACCTTCTGTGTGCAGTAGCCCCCCCTCAGCCCCTAATACTTACCTGAGCCCCCTCGTGATCCAGCAATGTCCAGGAGAGCCTTGCCTCTCCAGGGACTTGCACTCCTAACTGTCTTTTAGCAGCAGCAGGAGCCAGTGAGCCAATCAGGAAATGGAGGGGGCGACTCCATGTGTGAATGGACACACAGAGCAGTGTCTCAGCTTGGGTGCCCCTATAGCAAACTGCTTGCTGTGAGGGGCACCTGGCAGAAGGGAGGGGCCAGGAGTGTGGAGACCCGAGAAGAGGAGCATCCAGGATGCTCTGTGCAAAACTACACAGAGCAGACAAGTATGACATTTTTTGTTATATAAAAAAACAATACTTTAATATCACTTTAAGGCTAGCCAGGGTGATTTCTTCCCTATAAGCAATTTGTCATTGAAGCACTACCACCTTGCACTCAACCATCTACACTTCCCGGTTGGGACAAGAATTGGTGCTCAGCTTCCAAAATTTCTCGTTGCATTGTGCAGAGAGAGACTGGTCTTAGGTTTTCTTGTTTTGGTACAGGATGCCAAAGCACCCTTTTGGCATTTTTGCTTTCAATATATTTATACATTTTTAGCAAATTGAGTTAAAGATACTCAAAACAACAGTGATACAGAAAAGGTACATAAACATAACCAAAGGAATGGAAACATCTCCAGATCCATGGACCATCCCAACACTTTACCAATAATGTAAAAGAAGTAAAGGTAATCTGAACCAAAAGCTATGGAACAATTCTCAAACCTCAGTAAAAAATAGGGATAGCTGTGGGGGGGGGGGGGGATATAAAGAGGGGCAGTGTTGTGGGGGGAGATGTAAAGGGGGGCAGTGCTGTGGATAGGGTTGCCA
>BLSH010359798.1:1155204-1172770 GCA_018402905.1 Glandirana rugosa
TAATCTTCAGTCGTCGATGTGTATGTCATCGACGACTGAAAATTGTAATCCTGTGAATGGACAGGACCTCAGGTCGCTACAGACGTGACGGGTAGCTTGAAGCCTAGACCGACCTACTCACGACGACGGCGGTAACTCCCATTCCTTTGGGCCTGCACATCGGTAAGTCGAAGTGCCGGCCCGGAGATGACGCGTACGCACTCGACGGCGACGAGAAAGAGTAACCGCCACCGTCTCCTCCTCCCTCGGTTCGACGACTGCCGGCATCGGGACCCGAGCTGAGCACAAAAAATGTTGAAAGCTTAAAGCGGAGTTTCACCCAAAAGTGGAACTTCCGCTGGTCAGATTCCTCCCCCCTCAGGTGTCACATTTGGCTCCTTTCGGGGGGGAGGGGGAAGAGAATACCTGTCTTTGACAGGTGCCCTTTTCCACACATCCGGGAGCCCAGGGCTACGGCCGTCAGCAGCTTGGCTCCCTCCTCCTCTGCCACCGCCAATGAGAAAGAGCAGCGGCAGCTCACGCATGCGCAGTAGAGGCCCGGCCGTGAAGCTGAATGGCTACACGTCCGGGTTTCCTTACCCTCAATGGCGGCAGCAGCACTCATCCAGCCAGATCCGAAGTTCGATGGGCAGTGCAGACATCGCTGGACTCCAGGACAGGTAAGTGTCCTAATGTTAAAAGTCAGCAGCTACTGTATGTGTAGCTGCTGACTTCTAATTTTTAAAGGAGCGGCGGTAGGTGCTTTAAAAACACTCATTAACGCACAAAAACGTCCAAAAAGTGCAAAAACATATCGCACCAACATTTTGGTAGTTTTTGATCCATTGAGAAAAAAAAAAAACTCTTCTAGATGTGAACCCGGCAAAACACAGCTAAACGCGGCATGTAAAACGCACCTAAGCAGCCGTTTTAAGCGTCGGTTTCTAGCTTTCAAAAAAAATTGTTCAGGGGAGGTTGAAAAGGCGTCCCGTGTGCATGGAGCCTAAAGCTTGTGTACAAACAGCTGTGCTCCCCTTAGTAAGCATAGTCAGTGCGGGGGCAGGTGACGGCCACGATGGCATTGTGGGGGCAGGGACGGCAGGCTTCCAGCAGAGAGCACGTTTGCACTAACAACAATAGCTGCGTCACAATGTCATAATGCATCATCTCCCTGGGACTTGTACCGCAGCGAAGAACCAGCGTCAATAACTTGAAACCAAATTGTTTATTTTGTGTATTACGTGAGTGTTCGATTTTTAGCCTTTGAAGTAATTCTGTCACATGGGATGATGGATCACAGTGTTGTGGAATATTATTGAACTATGTAGGAATCACTTTTTTTATAGCATTAAGAAGGTATAAAATCTCTGCTGGGATTTTACTGCTGTTTGTGTCCCCATTGTGAAGACTTCCCTTCACTTCCTGCCTTGGTGACCTCTTTGCCATTGCTGACCTTTCCATCTGAAGTTGCTAGTTGCCCGGCTGTCATAATTGCCCTATGGTTTCAATACACTGACCTGGAAGTACGCAGATAATGTCTTATGACTGTACACGGATTATTCAGATCTACATGTATTCTAGGTCAGTGACTCAAATTATGTAAAGCAGAAGATCGGCATGACAGCCAAGCAATTAGCACTTTCACAAGAAGAGGTAAGCAAGGACAGCCCCTCATTCCACTTTAAGACCAGCCGCCATCATTCTACTGCAGCAAAGTGGTCTGTTCCCGCAAATCGCCGTAGGTGTACATCGGCGCGGGAACGGGCTTTTGTGGGCGCGCGCACGCTCCCATTGGCCAGCGGGGGAGCCAATCAGCAGGTGGGGCGGACTCAATGTCCACTGGCCACCTGCGATCGTTCCCCCGCAGTGACAGAATGGGGATCTACCTCTGTAAACAAGGCAGATCTCCGTTCTGACATAGGAGATTACACAGATCATGTCTTTCTGCTATGCAGGAAGACAGATCTGTGTGTTTCCCCAGTCACACCGTCCCCCATACAGTTAGAAAACACAAACAGGGAACACATTTAACCCCTTGATCGCCCCTGATGTCAACCCCTTCCCTGCCAGTGTCATTATTACAATAACAGTGCATATTTTTAGCACTGATTACTGTAATAATGTCATTGGTTCCCAAAAAAAAAGTGTCAAAAATGTCAGCTAGGTGTCCGATCTGTCCGCCGCAATGTCGCAGTTCCACTCAAAATGACTGATCGCCACCATTACTAGTAAAAAAATAAATAAATAAAAATGCCATAACTCTACCTCCTATTTTGTCAACGCGATAACGTTTGTGCAAACCAATCAATATACGCTTATTTTGAGTTTTTTTTACCAAAAACATGTAGCAGAATACATATCGGCCTAACCTGATGAATAAATTTGTTATTTTACTTTTAATGGAACTTCCGCTTTAAGTGATAGTGACCCCCTGACATTCCACGTCTTTCTTTGGGGGGGGGGGGGCAGATACCTGGTTTTACAGGTATCCAGCTCCCACTTCCTCTCCTGGCGCCGTGGAGCCAGAAGGAAGTTCACCTCTCCCCCCTCCCTCCTGGCAATCTTCTGGGACACGTCACAGGTCCGAGAAGATACGCTGGCCGTTCACGTCGCTGCAGTGCGGCTTTGAAGCCAAAGCTGGGTGCCCACAATTGCAATGCCGGTGCTGCACGGAGGAGGGGGGAGGGGAGCGAGGCTGCGGGCGGCTGCATCGCGGGAGCCTAGGACAGCCGAGTGTCTGATTACAAAAAGTGTAGCTCCTGACATTTAAAAGGGTGGAACTCTGCTTTAAGTGGTTAAATAAATACAGAAGATGCCATTGCTGACCCATATTATTTATTCCTATGTTTACAATGGTCTGAAATGCAGGGATCATGCTAATGTACAGTGAACTATAGGTAGCGTTATTATTTTAGCAGGGGTTCCCCTATACCTGAAAAATATTTCAGGGGTTTCTCCAGGGTAGAAAAAGGCTGGTCTAGTCATTGACCTTCTTAATTAACCATTTTAATACCTTAAAGCTGGCCAGTGGTCATACATGTTACAGCTTTCTGAAAATTTCAACCACTTTCTGAAATGGAATCCAAATCCCGAGTGACCGAGTGTGGAAATTAGCAGTTTCCGTCTGGTGGAAAAATAAAATTGCTTTTCATGAAATTGAATTTTTTTTTCTGGTTTTGATCGAGTTTTTTAATAACCTGCAAACCTTCAATTTATAACTCAGTACGATCGATCAAATTCAGTGATCAAAGAAACTGGTGGGTGGTAGATTCCTTGTTTTCAGGGAATCGCGCTCAATTGTGTGTTTCTTCCCATTCGAATGAAAACGGCTGACGTTCCTGAGAGTTGCCATGTGTATGCGACTCGGTAAAAGGATTGAATCCTTCTCATCATGTGGATGCAACCCTCAGCAAAAGAGAATGTTCAAATCTCAATGCCACCTGCCCTTCTAGTATTTCATCCAGGCAATATATTCCAGCAGGGCTGCCGTTAGAAATCACGGGGGCCCATACAGCCCACCTGACACGGCCCCCTGGCCGAAAGTGACTGAGGACATAGATTTATCAGTCCCTTTCTCTGCAACCTCAGCTGTACAGACGCATGAATAGGAAGTGCCCTGAGGCTTCCTGCTCATTCACAAACTGAAGCATAGTAAATACAGTTTACGATGCTTCAGTGATGAATGGACGCATGAGTGAGTGGTACTGATCGCTCACTGTGTTCATTCACGAAAAGAAGGGGCCAGAATATGACATTTACTGGATCCTTTGCCCACTCGCCTTACTGAAACATCCGTGTGCCTGCAGCAGCGGTCAGCGGGAGAGGAGAGAAGGGAATCCTGTGGGGGGAAAGGGGCACACAGCGGGCCCCAGAAAGCAGATGGAAGCGGAGTATATACTAGAACCAGTCCCCCTGAAGTGCAGCCAGAGGGAGAAAGAGGAGGTGAAGCTGATAGTGCTGCAGGGGGAGGCAGAAGAGGATCGGTGTTTGCAATGAGAGTACAGCCGGGCCCCCCTTTTGAACTGATGGGGCCGGGCCCAGTACAGGAGGCCTGGCTGTACTGCCTTATCAGCGGCCCTGTATTCCAGAATCTTCTGATGATCCCACAAAAAGAATAATTTATCATTTAAATCTTTAGATCCATAGTACCATTTTGGACATTTCCTTTCCACGTCTCCAGAGAATCTGGAATATCTATTATTGGATAAAACATTTAATTTATTCAATTAAAATATGCCCCCCTTATCTCAGTGCTTATATGGTGCCCATAAACTTCCTATATGCGTCTATTATTATCGCACTTGCATTATGGAATAGTGGACATTGTATTTTCCATTTATCATCATTATGTCTTCCTCACCTAATGGTTCCTGGACAGGATGGATAAAAATCAATGATTTAAAAAAAAAAAAAAAAAATCTGATTTTTTTTTTTAAATTGAATCGCTTCACCCCCGGGAGGATTTAGGGTCCTTTCACACTAGCAGATCATTCAGGTCCCCCTGTCAGTTTTTTCAGGTGGACCCGTAGGGAGCGGCAGATGTCAGCAGTGCCATATCCGCTGACATCCAATCTGCACCGATCTGCTAAATACAGACGAATGGAAACCGTATTTTCCATCCGTCTGGCGGATCGGATGAACGCGTGTTCATCCGAGCCCCCATAGAGGAGAACGGAGCTGTGACAGGTCCATTTCTGCATGGAGTGCAGAGACGGTCCTGTCATCCGCTGGCTCAGTGGGGATCAACGGATGGATCCCCGCTGAGCAGCGAAGCCCTTCCACTGGTGTGAATGGACCCTTACTCCCTTCCTGACCAGAGCACTTTGTGATTCGACACTGCATCGCTTTAACTGACAATTGCGCGGTCGTGCAACATTGTACCCAAGAAAAATTGATATCCTTTTTTTCCCCACAAATAGAGATTTTTTTTGGTGGTATTTGATCACCTCTGCGGTTTTTATTTTTTGCACTGTAAACAAAAAAAGACTGACAATTTTGAAAAAAAAACAATATTATTTACTTTCTGCTATAATACTTATCCAAAAAATAATTATATATATATATATATATATTATATATAAAAAACAAATCTATTCATCAGTTTAGGCCAATATATTTTTGCTATAATAAATATCCAAAAAAAAAAAAAAATGATTCATCAGTTTAGGCCAATATATATTCTTCTACATATTTTTGGTAAAAAAAAAAAAAAAATTGCATTAAGCGTATATTGATTGCTTTGTGCAAAAGATATTGCTTCTACAAACTACTGTATGGTAATTGATTTATGGCATTTTTATTATTTTTTTTTTTTTACTAGCAATGGCGGCAATCTGCAATTTTTATCGGGACTGCGATATTGCAATGGACATGTCGGACACTTTTGACACTTTTTTGGGATCATTGACATTTATACAATGATCAGAAATTTAAATAGCCACTGATTACTGTATAAACGTCACTGGCAGAGAATGGGTTAACACTAAGGGGGCGATCAATGGGTTGTGTTCCCTCATTGTATTCTAACTGTGTGGGGGCTGGGCTGGCAGGGACAGAACAGATCTAACTGATCCCGATTACACGGATCAGTAGCTCTGTCATGTCCCCCCTCACAGAACGGGGAACCGCCGCGTTTACATCACAGGTTCCCTGTTCTGCCTCTCTATTAGGCAATCGCGGGTCGCCAGCGGACCTCAAGTCCGTCCAACCCATGGAACTGCCCACGCAGTGTGCGACGGGCGCGAGGGCGTGCTGCCGGCGGCTTGGAGTGTATGCGGGGAGCGCGCAAAGGGCCGGATGCCCATGGTCGTCTCCCCGGCAATTCAGGTCCGCACTGTAGCCGTCTTTCGGCTATAGCGCAGATCTGTAGTGGTTAAATCAGATTTTATTTCAATCTGATTTTTTTTTATTTTTATCAAATTTATTTTAATAAAATGCTTTTGGAGTAAAAAAAAAAAAAAAATTGATCTAAAAGATAGTTTTCTATTTGAGATACATTAATAATTTAGTTTATTCAGCATGAAATGGAGCTTAGTTATGTAGCATGAGGCTGTATATTCTGCAATATTTACATTTTTGGTAAACTCATTCAATGAATCCAAGCTCTGCAAGCTGAGATAACATGCACTGCATTGATGCATTCACACAATTTCACAGTAACCATGAGATAAAACAAAGTTCAGGAGTATTCTTTTATTTATTTGCAAATCTATGTACACTACAAACTGTATGATTGAATCGGTTCTGATATCGCTGTTTTACTAACCTGACAGCTTATTATTCTAAATAGGAAACCTTCATTTTGTTTGCAAATATTAAAGTTTCTAACTACCAGCAAGAATAAGCCCTTACATTTAAAGAGCACCTGTCATTTCAGATCCATCATGGCAGAGTCCGTTAGCGGGCATCCACTCACCTGCTGCCCCCACGTCCCTCACCTTGTTGTGTCACTGCCGCATCACCAGCCATCCCATTAAAGTGAATGGGACGGTCGGTGAGTCAAAAGCGGGTCAGAGGAGGAGCTGGTGCGGGACACAGATGATAGTTGCTCTTTAGAAATTATGATTTAACCACTTCAGCCCCGGAAGGTTTTACCCACTTCCTGACCAGGCCATTTTTTGCGATTCGGCAGTGCATCATTTTAACTGACAATTGCGCGGTTGTGCGACGTTGTACCCAAATAAAATTGCTGTCCTTTTTATCCCACAAATAGAGCTTACTCTTGGTGGTATTTGATCACCTCTGCGGTTTTTATTTTTTGCACTATAAGCAAAAAAAAAGACCGACAATTTTGAAAGTTTTGAAAAAAACCCAATATTTTTTACTTTTTGTTATAATACATATCCAAAAAAAAAAATATACACACACACACACACACACACATATATATACACAAATCTAGTCATCAGTTTAGGCCTATATATATTCTTCTGCATATTTTTGGTAAGCAAAAATAGCAATGAGGGTATATTGATTGGTTTGCACAAAAGTTATCGCGTCTACAAAATAGGGGAAATATTTATGAACTTTTTTTTACTAGTAATGGTGGTGAACTGCGATTTTTAGTGGGACGGCGACATTGCGGCCGACAAATCTGACCCCAAATGACACTTTTTGGGGACCAGTGACACTATTCCATTGATCAGCGCTATAAAATGCACTGATCAATGTATAAATGACACTGGCAGGGAAGGGGTTAACACTAGGGGGTGATCAAGGGGTTAACTGTGTTCCCTGGGTGTGTTCTAACCGTGTGGGAACTGGGCTGCCTGGGGAAAAAAAAAAGAAAAACGTTGTTCCTGATCACTAGGAACAGCAGATCTCTGAGTTGTCCCCCTGCCAGAACGGGGACCTGCCTTGCTTACAACCCTGTTCTGCCTCCCCTTACCATGCTCGCGGGGCCACCGGCGTACATCGAGTCTGCGGGAACCACGGGCGCGATCCCATGGTGTGCAGCGTGCCCACTGTTTCACATGCACAGACCGCTGTATGGGTACGGCGGTTTGCGCAGGAAAGCCGAGTTGCCGCCGTATATATACACCGTGGCTGGTTGACAAGGGGTTAAATCGAGTTGATTTACTAGCGATTTAAATCAAATCCACCCCGTTCTTGGACAACTATAAAAATTAAAACTGATATTTCATTTTTGGAGGGACGCTGGTATGTGATTTCACTCACTGCCTTATATTGTAGTGTACTCTAAATCATACACAGAAGTTTGCAGCTCCTCTATTTAGCAGCCATGAAATGCAATCGCTCACTAAACTGGTCAATTTAATTTAAGCACATTACGAAACATTCATACGCAGAAAACTGTGAATGTCAAATGCTCAGATGCAGATGGATAAAGTTCTATGCAAATCTTGATTTTCCCTGTAAAAGTCAAACTTGGTCTCATCTACTCTCCTCTCCTAAACCTCCCTATTGGTCATTGAAGCTGTTAATCACAGTGGTCTCACAGCAGATAACCTCTGCCAGGGGTGGCCAGTGCATTAAGGGCGCACAGGCGCTGCCCTCCCATTCCTGTCACTGATTTCCTATCCATGCGCCCGGCCCCTTTCAGGACACCGGACGCATGGATTCCTATGGCGGGAGGGAGTGTTTTTTTTTTTTTTTTAAGCACCTGATTAGAGCCCTGGGCTCTAATAGGCATCAAAAAAGGGTGGGCTTGGGGTGCAGAGAGTGCGTCCCAATCCCACCCAATTGTGTGACCATAGCAAATGAATTATCGCTATTTTCACACTGCGGTGCCTCCCCGGCAATCAGGAGGCAGATCGGTGAGATCTGTTATCTGATTGGCCAAAGCGCCAGGCGATCCTATTGGATGCCTAGGCACTTTGGCAAGGAAGAGGAAAGATGAGGAGCGGACACCTCCATCCACCCTCTCCACACACTGCTGCCGTTGCTGCTATGGAGCAGACAGGACGATACTCTTCACTCCAGAGTCCACACACACAGTAAGTGCCGGGGGTGCGTGCTGTCAGTGCCGCCCACGAGGCTCACGGCGGCAGGGTTGGGGGGTAGTGATGTATACTGCTATCTGGAACAGAGAAAAGAGGAAGGTCTGGTGTCACCAGTGACACCCCTCCATACATGGATAGCATGACAATTGCTGAGCCAATGAAATACATCATAGTACAATTTTGCAATGATAGAAATAAAAACATACAGTATGCACCGGCATCTAATAAACCCAACGCATTTCGTGAGACTTAGCTCGCTTCCTCAGGGGTGGTTGCGTGTGTGATGTATCTATAATAAATAAGAAAACATGTATAACACAATGAAGGTTGTTATGGTAAATGGTCAGAGAGGTCTAGGGGTAAAAGGCCCCATTACTCATCATCAGACAAAGCAATGTGCCAATTTGCTGAGATCCCAACAGGCGGTAGCAATGGATGTGACTCCTCTGTATACTGCTATCTGGTGACTGTGTATACCCCTATTTGGTGACTCTGTATACACCTATCTGGTGATGCTGTATACCCTCTCTGTGATGCTGTATACCCAATCTGCTGATGTTGGGCCGTATACTCATGACACAATGGGTGGAATCCATAAGGGGTGGGGCTTATGAGAAGTGGGAGGGGTCAAAAAGGAAGGGCGGGGTCTGGCGCCCCCCATCCTAAAATTTCACCAGCCGCCACTGACCTCTGCTAAATCATTTTGTCCATGATGTTTGAATTGCCCAGGCTTGGGAGAGATTCACTTAAAGGAGGAGCTAAGATTTGGAGCAAAACCGCTGTAAACTTGTCACATGATAGCAGGCCGCTGAGCCAATCAGTTGTGGCTGTGGTATTCCCTGCCTTGTAGTTGCAATGGACAAAGGAGTGAGGATGCTGGTGACATATTCGATCTGTGCTTATGGCCAGCATTAAAGTGATTGTAAAGGCATTTTTAATTAAAATACTTACCTTCTCTGTGCAATGGTATTGCATGGAGAAGTCACTTACCTCCTCTTCTAGAGTCCCCTGCCAGCACTAAGCTCTCCCTCTTCTTACGAATACAAGACAAGAAATCAAAATTCGATATGTTCATTGAAACAAAGTACTGGTAGTTCTAACTTGAAAATAGCGGATAGTAACATATGCCGCAAGGCATCAATAACTGGTAAGCAGTATAAATCCAGGAGGGTGGAGCAGTGCCGGGACAAAGCCATCTTGAGCCCAGGGCGAACATGCCGGACTGCACCCACAGCCCCCAGATGTACGAGCATTAGCAAAGCCCCCCTTCCTCCCCACAAAAATTAAGCACTAATCTGCATGCTTACCCCCTAGGCATAAATTTCCCTTCCTCCTAGGACAAATCCGCGCAACCTGCTGAAATCTCCCCTCCCAGCACAAATCTTTGCCTTTCCATCCCGCTCCCAGTTCAAATGCTCTCTCTCACCAAATCCCCCCAGGACACATCCTCCACCCCCTCCCAAAAAATAAAATAAAAAATGAATCACTCCTCCAAGCAGAAATCCTTTACTCCTAAAAATGTACCCCTCCCAGCATAAATCCCCTCTCCTAGCACCCCCCCCCCCAAATACCCCCCATTCATTCCTATTGGCACAAATCCCCTGCCCCTCTACCATATCACCTCTTCTAGCACAAACACCCCAAATCCCCCTCCTAGCACAAATCCTCTTCCCACATCCCACCTCCCAACACATATCCCCCAAATCACCTTTCCTAGCACACACCCCCATATATCCCCTCCTGTGACAAATCTTACCCCCTGCTGCTCCTCAAATCTCCCCACCCAACACAAATCTCCTACGCCAAATCTACTTGTGGCGCCGCCCCCCCATCTCACATGATACCACAGTGCCCAGGGCAGGGCTCCTCCTTCCTTCCCACCCCTTGTCCCAGCCCTGGGGTGGAGGAATATAGTACCAAGAAGGAAGGAGGGGAAGCTTGGGCTGGGTAGGAGGGATGGGTTATGAACGGTGGAGGGGAGAGGGGAAGTCTGGGGGAATAACTCTACCCACAAACTCGGGTTCAGTCTGGATAAGAAAGTAAGGGAATTAAAGGAATGTTAGGCTGAGTTAAGATGTAATTACACCATGGGTCCCATGTTTAAGTTATATGGTTTTTCACATCCTGTATGGGGACTGAGGGCTTCTTCCAGGCTTTAGCTATCATTTGTTCGGCCACCAGGAAAAGGAGCATAGTGCGTCATTGTTGATGAGCATGGAGGTCTGGGATTGGACAATGGAGCAGAGCATATTTATCCTCCTTGGGCATAATGAAATAAGGTGTGGAGAAGGCGTATTTTTTTTTTTGATCAGCCAGTAGGCTGATCGAAAAAAAAAACTGAACAGATTCCCACCATCCCTTCAACTCAGCTGTCAGAATATATACGGATGAGCCCTGCAGCCGCTTGGCTGCAGCACTGATCGAAGTAAAATTTTCCAACAAGCATGTCTGAGAGCAGTCGGTGTTTAGATCAAATTCTCTTAAATGGAAATGGCCATAGATTAATCAAAACTTGGCCGGTCCCTGCTGAATTTTGATCCATCTATGGCCAGCTAGAAAGATTAAAAACTGCATGAATTTTTACCTTAAAATAAATGAATGTGGCATTTATCTGAAAGCTAGTCAATTCACAAAAAAATGCTTTATTCTACAAAAGTGTTAAAGATTTGTTTTGCAATATCTAGTACTTAAATCGAGTGTCATTTTTACGTTGTTTTATTACAATTTCTTTCACAGTCTAACACTGCTCTAGAGGAAGATCGTTCTATGAAAAAGACTAGGTTCTCATCTATACGGGTGCAGGAAGGCGAGTAAATCTCACACTTTCCAGCACCCCCATCAAAAATGTGCTGCTGCAAGCAGACGTGCATTAATTCTTAACGGCATCCCCATGCACTAGAAACTGCAGTCGGTTTGGGGAGCCTTCCGTGCCGGCAGGATACAATGATCAGTGTTGCCGGCTATAGTTGGCGGCACTGATCATTCAGGAAGAACCCAACAGGCTAGTTGTACACAAATGGATCGATAGAGTGACTTGTGTATAAATTTGGCCAGTCCCTGCTTAACCTGCTGAATGTATGGCCAGCTTTAGATGAATAATGTGTGCCTTAAAAGTATTCATTTCTTTAACCTTTTGTCTTATTTTTTTGTTTATATGATCTTGCTGGACTGATAAGAATGCAATGTTCTTGGGGCAACCATATTTAAAAAAAAAAAAAAAAAAGATTGCAAGTCCGAAAGTCATTTAAAGTCTAATGGCTTGCTTAAGTGCTAGAGCATGGACATCATAAAGATCTGGTAAGTGGTCCTCTGAGTGAAATCACCGGTCCCTTCCCCCTTTCCTGGGAGGAAAGAATCAAAGATGATGTCAGAAGGAGACAGGACCAGGCTGGGCACAACTCTGCCATTCAGGAGCTGACATCAGACATTAGTAGTCCTCCCCTCCCAGACCAAGACACAGGAGCCATGTTAACTCCTCCCCGCCCAAGCAGGTCTGCACACATAGTTGGCTCGTCAATTGGCTGCAGAGGACAATCTCAGGTGTATTGATGACCATTGCATATGCAGAAATTCTCTCTGCCCAATACAACGAGCCTTCCAGCCTCCTACCATAACGTGTTCTGCCTGTGAGACAACATTCTGCTTCTGTCTCTTGCTTGTTTGCCTTCCCGATGGTTGTATTAAATAATGGATGGCACAGGTTTTAAATGATTTAATTGTACCAAGGCTACTGCAGCCTATGAACCAGGGTTTCTGGGCCTTGTCGAATTCTTCATTTAAAGGGCAACTCCACCCCTGTACACATTCCTTGTCAAGTTCATATTCTAACTCAGGGTAGCTAAATTATCATTTTTTGTTTACTATTGATTATTTATTGCATTCCATTAGAGATTAATTCCAGGTATGGATATTTATACATACTTACATTGACCCTGCTTGGACCATTGCAACAATGTACAGTATATAACCAGATAGCAAGCAATTGAGCTGCAATTTTGAAAATGACTTGTTAAGCTATTGTTAGACTTGCCAGGCTTCACAAGTTTGTTGCACAATTGCAGCAAGTCCACATTGCATGACTCCAGATTAACTTTCTTTGCAAACATTCTGCAAGTCGGCTGCAAGTTCTGGTTCAGTTATGCTGTGCAATAGTCATCCCACCACAGGGGTCACTGTGGCTGAATTTTCATGCTGTAGACTTGCAGAGCTCTTGCTGTAGACTCACCACTGCAACTTTGCCCTTGCTAGAGACTTGCCAAGCAAATTTTCTACAAATTGGTAAAGTGTCAACTAGAACTGCTTCAAGTGCTGTGCAAGTGTACAACTTGCCAGTGAAAATGTGCAGCAAGTTAACCACTTCAGCCCCGGAAGGATTTCCAGCTTTAGGACCGGAGCCCTTTTTGCGATTCGGCGCTGCGTCGCTTTAACTGACAATTGCGCGGTCGTGCGACGTTGTACCCAAACGAAATTTGCGTCCTTTTTTTCCCACAAATAGAGCTTTCTTTTGGTGGTATTTGATCACCGCTGCGTCATTTCTGATCGCCGCTATAAACAAAAGAAGAGCGACAATTTTGCAAAAAAAACCCCAAATTTCTTATTTTTTCCTAAAATCCAAATCCAAAAAAAATATAAAAAAACATTTTTTTTCACCGTTTTTGGCCGATTTATATTCTTCCTCATATTTGCGATAAAAAAAAAATCGCAATCGGCGTTTATTGATTGGTTTGCGCAAAAGTGGTCGCGTTTACGGATGATGAGAATTCATTTTTGGGGTTTTTAATTTTTTTTATTTTTTACTAAAAATGGCGGTGATCTGCGATTTTTTGCGGTACTGCGATATTTCAGCGGACATGTCGGACCATTTTGACACTTTTTTGGGACCATTGGCATTTATACAGCGATCAGTGCTATAAAAATGCACTGATTACTGTGTAAATGCCATTGGCAGTGAAGGGGTTAACCTGCAGGGGGCGCGCTAAGGGTTAACTATGTTCCCTGGGCGTGTTCTAACTGTAGGGGGGCTTGCCTAGCTGGGGAAGGGAAGTGGTCACAGCCTTCACGTAAAGGAAGGCTGTGATCACAGCCCTTCCCCCTCACACAGAGCGGAGGTCCGTGTTTACATACACGGACCTCCACTCATTCGCTCTGGGGGGGCCATCGCGGGTGGCCGGCGGCAATCGAAGCCGCCGCACCCGCTCCCTGGCCCCCCTGGACACAGTGAGCACGCGGGCGCGCCTCCGGCGGCGCGCGCGCGCTCACTAAACTCGTTCCCGCAGCCGCCGTCGTATGACGGCGATTTGCGGGAACGAGCCACTTTGCCGCCGTCAGATGCCGATCGGCGGTCGGCAAGTGGTTAACAGACTTACAATTCATCACTGCCACAAATTTGTGCCAAATTGCTATCTGGGTACAGTACCTGGCCAAGGCCCCTGGAAGCTGGGAATCACTGAAATAGACACCTTTACTGTAGTGATCTCTTCCTGTTTCCAGCTTCGAGCGGCTGCCCTGCTGCAATCTGAACACAGCTGGTTGCCCGCTCGGCATGGGCACCATTCTGAGAATCAGTTTTCTTATATTCTCCCACGCTACCTCCTACTAAGCTATAGCTCTAAGTAGCGTACCAGCACTATAATGTGTTCTCACACTCTCAAACAATACAATTAAAAAGAACAAAAAAAAAAAAAAAGGATTGTAGGATAGGAGGCACTGTGGTACATATAGCCAAATTAAACCATATAGGCATATAAACGATATGTTCAATCCATATACTGATTCTGCATTTCACATAAAATAATCATATACAGAACTTTGTGCGCCCAGTTAAACTTAATGAATATCCTACTTTAAATATTCTGCAAAAAAAAACAAACGAAAAAAAAAAACCTAAAACTCTTCCTCCAATTTTGTGCACCAAATGAGTCATCAAAAATATTGTCCATCCTGCTGGAAAATAAATTCTTGTGACAATTTAATATCTTCACATCTAATTCCTTCTGTTCTTCCCAGTGTTTCACTGCAAATGAACTATAGTGCTCCACCTCATGACCACCCGCTTGTTTAGTTGTTCCGTCACCTCTGGTAGTTGACCTTAATAACATAAAAGTTTATTAAAGCCTTTCTCCCTTGAAGAAAAGGCCAATCTCCAGAAGATGACTCCAGATTATTGACATTTTGGATACCAAGAACGATGGACACTCTCCCACTTTAGTAGGAGGGATCGTGTGCTGCACACTATCCCGGTCCCACCCTGTATGGGCCACTTTGCCATAAAGTCTCATTGATTTGAGACCATTTGGGTATCCGGTTTTATTGGATCTTATTGCCTTGGTGATACTTCCATTAGATGTCTTTTCTGGAGTCATCCAGCGGGCCCCTCACTCCTTTCACTATAGGAGAGCTGCCTTGTCTCCTTCTTTCTGTGGCAATTTGCTGGGGCATCTCTATAGGACTCTTTGAACCATATTACTTACCTCCTCTCTCCACCTCCTTTTGGACTGGAAGAAGGTCTCAGGTAGCCTGTACCTATCCTTGTGGACATATTATGCTCTGTTAACCAATGCCTCTTATCAATGAAGACTTTTTAATACTATGACCACCTATCCCTGAGGAAGATCTGCAATTAATTTCGAAACGCGTCGGGTACTCTCTGCTGCCTTAGGCAGAGCACAGTGGTCAAATTCTGTTATGTATTTCTACATTTTTATATGAACATTCACTAACTGTATGTATCCACTCGTATATGTCCAATTGTAGTTGTTGTTGCTCATGTCACTTTCTTGATCCCAATGTTTGGGTTCATTTTTTAAACAAACCAATAAAGGTTTAATTTTTATTTTGTGCATAATTCTTACTGAGTTTGTTTCCCATTAAAGTCCTAGTGGGAGTTTTTTCTTCTCAAATTTTCCCCTTGAAGAGGTTATAACCACACTGGTCCACTCTGTCTCCTCTTCACATCTTAACCACAATGTGCTCAATGAAAGCAAACAAACTCTTCATAGTGTTTACTGTACAACAAAAATGTATTAAAATAATGTATAAAAACGTACAATTCCATGTGTTATTCACCCCTGAGAAAAGCCAGTTAAGGGCAGGGGCATAACGATAGGGGTAGCAGAGGTTGCAATTGCAACCGGGTCCCATGTGCCTCCCTTGTACATCTGAATAGGAGGGATGGCGAGGGTGGCATTTAGAAGAACCAATCTTCTCCATTTTCCTCTATCCAGTTTACTTTTGCTGTTCCCAGGGTCCCTGTGTGCTTGACTGCCCCCCCCACAGAGCTGCTGTCTCCCCCCTCCTCTCTCATGCCAGCTGCTGTAGAAGATGTGTCATGATGGAGAGATGGGAACAGGGGTTGGTAAATTTGTCATTTACCACCTCCTTCCTGAATGGACAGAGCCAGTGATTGGTACCAATTTGGTTCATTCATAACTGAAGCATGGTATACGGTTTTTACTACACTTCCTTTTCTGAATGAATGGGAGGCTTGGTGCACAGCAATTCCTGTCCATTCATTCTGTGCAGCTGAGGCTACACAGATGGAGCTTGAGAGCTGAGGTTTGTTTAGACTCCTGATATCTCATCACAGCCCCCCAACAGAGCTCCTAAAAAAAAAAAAAAATGTTTAAATTGTAAAAGAAATAAAATGAAATGGCAAAAAAAAATAATAAAATTAATATATAAATTAAAAACTACTGACACCAGTAAGGGAACTATCAGGATTCAAAAGGTCGCAATTGTGACCAGGCCCTGGCATTTCACCACCATGGGGATGCCTGAAGATGGCAAAAAGGGGCCCACTGCAGAACTTGTGAAAGGGCCCCACTGCGGTATGGTAATAGGGACCCGCAATAAGAGTAAAGGGCCCCAGGATTAGTGGGAAGAGGGAAGGGCCCTGGCCAGGGGTCAGGGGGGCCCTTCATAATTTCTTGCACCGGGGCCCTGAAGGTACTAGTTACGCCTCTGTGAACAACTGTACTAAAGGGAGGACTAGGAGAGACTGTAAGAGTGTTAAAGCGGTAGTAAACGGCCTGAAAAAAAAAAATCCTGCAAGACAATAGCATAATGTGTTAGTATGCATCGCATACTAACATATTATAAAATACTTACCTTAGAATGAGGCCCCCGATGCCCGAGTCGATCAGCGCTAAGGACGCTGACATGATGGTCCTCTTCTTTCTTCCGGGTACGCGGCTCCGGCGCTGTGAGTGGCCGGAGCCGCGCGGGAGCTCTTCGTTCCGGCACCAGCTCTGATTTTCTGGCTGCCTCTGCCGGATCATCAGAGCACATGTGCCGCTAATGTCAACGGCTGCATGCAGGGCGAATATCTCCTAAACCATGTAGGTTTAGGAGATATTCATTTTACCTACAGGTAAGCCTTATTATAGGCTTACCTGTAGGTAAAAACAGTAGTGGGGGTTTACTACCGCTTTAAGAGCGATATGGACTTGTATAAATACATACTCTAAATGGCCTGTTTAGTTAACTAAATGAATAGATGTTCCATTTGAAGTAAAGCTGTGCCTAGACTATGCACACTAAAGTATTTAAATCTTCTGAACAAGAAGTAAGCGCACTTTAAAACAAGCCATCATTTACACCTGTAACTATAGGAATTGTGGAGAAATAGATCTTCAAGTTTCACAGCAAAGGCATAGAAATTCTAGTACTATTGATATAACAGCAGGTGATTTGAATCTGATCAAAACAAACAAATCCAATTTACTGTCATTTATGTATTATTGATCACTTCATTTTTTTATTGTTTATTATTTTTCATATTACAGTAGATGCAGCTACCTCTATGAATTTCTCTGCATACAGTTTTTTCTTTTAGATTTAAAAATGTATATATAATGTTGGGATTCATAAACTGATTTATCATTTTATGTACACATAGGATTATTATAGTTTATTATCATTTATAAGATGTTCATTTGTACTTTTATGCTTGACACATATTGACATGAACAGGCACTACATATGGTTGTTCACTCAATCCTAGTCTATGTATTGTTATTGTACCTGATAGAGGAGATATGATAGAGATATATATATATATATATATATATATATATATATATATATATATATATATATATATATATATACACATACATACATATACA
>BLSH010359798.1:1172780-1185403 GCA_018402905.1 Glandirana rugosa
CAACCCCTTACATGTACCTTTTCCGGACATACATACATATACACACACACACACACTTACATACATATACACAAACTCAGCGGCCACTAAATTAGGTACACCTTGCTAGTACCAGGCGGGTCCCCCTTTTGTCTTCAGAACTGCCTTAATGCTTCGTAGCATAGATTCAACAAGGTGTTGGAAACATTCCTCAGAGATTTTGGTCCATAGTGACATGATAGCATCACAAAAAATATACAAGGGGCATGTGGCCTAGTGCATTATCCTCCATAAAATTTAAGGATTAGAAAACAGTAAGGAACATACTCACAAACATAGGCTTGAATGCAGGCATATCAAAAGACCACCATCATCAAGGCCTTTTCCATGTACATTCCCCAACCAAGGGGGCTGTCTCGAGATGGTAATGGCTGACGCGTTTTGAGGTGAACCTCTTCCTCAGAGCCATCACATGACATCATAACATGATAGCATCACGCAGTTGCTGCAGATTTGTCGGCTGCACATCCAAGATGTGAATCTCCTATTCCACCACATCCCAAAGGTGCTCTATTGGATTTAGATCTGGTGACTGTGGAGGCCATTGGAGCACAGTGACCTCATTGTCATGTTCAAGAAACCAGTGGTGAGATGATCTGAGCTTTGTGACATGGTGCATTATCCTGGTGGAAGGAGCCATCAGAAGGTAGTCATAAAGGGATGGACATGGTCACCAACAATACTCAGGTAGGTTGTGACGTTTAATCAATGCTCATTTGGTACTTAGGTGCCCAAAGTGTGCCAAGAATCCTCCACACCATTAAACCACCACCACCAGCCTGAATCGTTGATACAAGGCAGGATGGATCCATGCTTTCATGTTGTTTACATCAAATTCTGACCCTACCATCTGAATGTTGCAGCTGAAATCGAGACTCATCAGACCAGGCAACGTTTTTCCAATCTTCTATTGTCCAATTTTGGTGAGCCTGTGCTAATTGTAGCCTCAATTTCCTGTTCTTCTGCTTTAAGGTTCGATGTGTTGTGCGTTCAGAGATGGTATTCTGCATATCTTGGTTGTAACGAGTGATTATTTGTGTTACTGTTGCATTTCTATCATATTGAACCAGTCTGCCCATTCTCCTCTGACCTAAACAAGGCATTTTCCTCCACACAACTGCCGCTTGCTGGAGATTTTCTCTTTTTTTGGACCATTCTCTGTAAACCCTAGAGATGGTTGTGCGTGAAAATCTCAGTAGATCAGCAGCCTTTTAAATAATCACAAACAACCACGCCACGTTCAAAGTCACCTAAATCCTCAGTTTGTACTTCAGCAACTTGTCTTCACCATGTCTAGATGTCTAAATGCATTGATTAGCTGCCATGTGATTGGGAATTGCAGATTAGCAATTTGTGCTACCAAGCAATTGAACAGGTGTACCTAATAAAGTGGCTGGTAAGTGTAATATATATATATATATATATATATATATATATATATATATATATATATATATATATATATACACACACACGCATACATACATGCACACACATGCATACGTACACACACACACACACACACACACACACACACATACATATACACACAAAGTTTATCAGCTCTAGCGTAACACATATGTAACAAATATTGATTATATATGGTCTTGGTCTGTGTTAGCCCTGAAGAGGTGGGAGGCAATTCCCCCGAAATGGGTTGGCTCTATTTGTACATGTTTTATCTCCGATAAACAATTATATTCTTTATCAAGAGTTTCCTTATTCTGGACATCGGGTGCTCTTCTCTCCTTCTCAGCTGAAGTGACAGCTCTGTCATACCAGCAAGATAGCAGGCAATATCTCCAAAGGGAGATCAATACCATTGTTCACCCGCAGATCCACCTAATATATATCACAAACCATTCTACTGGTTCAGTGCAGTCTCTAGATTAAACCAATCAAAAAGGAGGCTGGATGTGTTTCTAAATTAACAAAATATAAAAAGCTAATATTTCCAGAAGGACATAATAGTATATTGATCCAGGGATGACCCAATTGAGTTTGGGGATCGAGTCGGAGATTTTCCCTGTTGCAGTAAATTGGAGAATACTACATAAGGGTTGTCTGCCATTCTCTGGATGAACTGTAGGTGTAGAATTGGGGATGGGGGTGGATGTGGATGTAGCTTGAAATCAATACATTTAGTTTTTTCAGTGTGTGTGGTGTCAAAAACTACATGATAGTTACTTGTTCATTTTTGGCAAATCTAAATCTAACTGTACATGTACAGTCTGATTTTACAATGTCTTTTAGATCTACTAACACCTATATAGTGCAAAAACATTCTGTGATTGCATACACCTTGAATGGATTGTTTAGAGAAGGCCTCACATTACACAATTAAATAAATCGAAAGGGGATTATACAATCTGATTGCAAAGTGTATGGCCAGCTTTAAGAAGATTATACAGATAGAATGTGTGCGGCCAGCTTTACTTGACTCCACCATCTGATAGCTATGCACATGGCCAGCTTTACATTCTCTCACAGGTTGGCACAAGACTTAAAGTAACCTCACACTGTAAATTTTAATTACATTTATTTTCCTAATCCCTGTTCAAAGCAGACGAGTAAACCTCAGTTTGACCCCTGTAAGGCAGCAATTCCCAGCGTTTGATGTTGTGATTTATCTGCCAGCTAATTTTTTTTTTCTTCAGAGCTGAAATATTTCAAGGATTGAAGTCCGAAGCATAAAAATGAATGCAGAACGTATGTATTTTAAGTTCTTTTAATTTTCCAGATGAAAAATAATTTACTCTTCAGTAACTACGTTTTTTTACGATATTCGCGCCGTACCCCGTTGTGTTATGTACGCTGACTGATTCTGATTATACAGACTAGATGGGAAACAACGCCAAATCAATAAAGCTGTACGGCAGCTGCAGCTTCACTGATTTTGTTCTGCCTTAAAGGGAATCATAAGCCTGTTTAAATGTATATTATATATATATATATACACACACACACAGTGCTGCCCATAATTATTCATACCCCTGGCAAATTTTGACTTAGTTACTTTTATTCAACCAGCAAGTAATTTTTCGATGGGAAATGACATAGGTGTCTCCCAAAAGATAATAAGACGATGTACAAGAGGCATTATTGTGGAAAAAAAACATTTCTCAGCTTATATTTACATTTGAGCAAAAAGTGTCCAGTCCAAAATTATTCATACCCTTCTCAATAATCAATAAAAAAGCCTTTATTGGCTATTACAGCAATCAAACGCTTCCTATAATTGCAGACCAGCTTTTTGCATTTCTCCAAAGGTATTTTTGCCCATTCATCTTTAGCAATGAGCTCCAAATCTTTCAGGTTGGAGGGTCTTCTTGCTATCACCCTGATCTTTAGCTCCTTCCACAGATTCTCAATTGGATTCAAGTCTGGACTCTGGCTGGGCCACTCCAAAACGTTAATGTTGTTGTCTGCTAACCATTTCTTCACCACTTTTGCTGTGTGTTTTGGGTCATTGTCATGCTGAAATGTCCACTGGTGCCCAAGGCCAAGTTTCTCTGCAGACTTCACAATACCCCTTCTTATTTGGGATTTTTAAGGCAATTTGAAACAAATCATTTCTTTAAGATATACATTTATTGAAAAAGTTAATATTGAAGCATAGGTAAAGACAACAGGTATGACATAAATAGGAGGAATATCGAAAACTTTTGGAAGGTCTCGATAAAGAGATAGACACCATATATGGTAAATTAACCCCCTTAAAAACTCAAGAAGAATATAGTGTATACGAACACAAACTAAAGGTACACCTCGAGGAGTTTAGTAAAAACATACTCCAAAAAAAGGAGAAAAAATATTGGAGAGACAAAAATGCTTTTAGTGAGGGAAGAGCATACAGATGGAGTGAGAGTCACTCTAAAAGGGGAACACGAGCAAAGAGACCAGGGAATGGTAATACAGATTATTCTTCTGACACACCCTCAAAATTATTCCTCTTCCTCAGTTTCTTCTTTGCACACAGGACGACAGTTTGGGAAAAGAAAAAATTCCACATGTAAACAACAAGAGAAGGAGGGATCTCAACCGACTAAAAAACGCACTACAGATTCGGGAACTATAGAAAATACACAGGACACAAAAAGTGGTGGACAAAGTATGGTGAGAGCACAAAATACACTGGGAAAAGGGAATACAAATAATACACACACCACCACCAAAATGTTTAAGAGTAAAAAAGATCAGGGAGCTATCCCCAAGACATCTACAACACCAACTGGCACTTTTTTAGAGAAGGACAAAATTCTCTCCCTAACACACACACCCTCAATACAGAAGGGGATAGAGGCTTATACAACCAAACCCCAGATGAAGGAAAATTGAATATTATCAACTTGTCATCTCACGATCTGACGCGGGCAGAGGGAGAGATACTGGGTCTGGGCCTCTCCTTCTGTCCTGACAGAGGTGTTGACAAGTTTGAACTGATAAAAGACGTAAACTTATTTGCTCGAAAATTACTTTTTAAAAGTTTCCATATAAAACAGAGTCAACCCAAGAGGAGTTGACACCTGACCTTACAGCAGCGGATTTTAAGGCATTACGTGACCTGAATCTACTGCTGGAGGAAAATGGTTGGACGGAGATGGAGGCGGTTTGGGAGGAGGAGGTGGAGGGGGGGGGGGATGTGGGGGAGGTGGCAGAAACCATAAACAGAGTTGATATTGGTCGATTCAAAAGAAAATCACACAAATTTCCCCCATTGACACAAAATTCAGCCCTTGGGTTGTTTGTGAGACAGACAACCAAGGACATTGAAAACATGAAAACTACCCTGTACAAAGGAAATCTTACTTTTGAACAAGAACAAGCTTTGAAATCACTTCAAAGCAATGTCAATATTACAATCAAACTTGCAGACAAAGGGGGAAATATTGTAATAATGAATAACGACCAATACGAACGTATGTACCAAAAAATTTTGAACGATTCCCGTTGCTATAAAAAAATCTCTGCGGCTATGGTGGATAATTTCCACCAGCAATTTTATTCGTTGGTGGATGAGGCAAGACAGGAAGGAATTCTCACTGTTGAGCAGTGGGACTTTGTACGGACCAGACACCCACGTACTCCAACATTTTATGCTCTCCCGAAAGTACATAAGAGCATACAGGACCCTCCAGGACGACCCATTGTTTCGGGCAATGGGTGTTTGACTGAAGCAATGAGTCAATTTATTGATTGGCACCTAAGACCACATGTCCTGGGTCTGGCCTCATACACCAAGGATACAATCCATCTGCTTCAAATTTTGGAGAATATGGTGATCCCTGAGACTGCAGTATTGGTAGCTGTTGATGTGGAGTCACTCTACGGCAGCATCCCCCATGATCTTGGGGTTGCTGCCATGGAGAGAGTCCTACATCAGCACTCGACACATGAGTGGAAACTCAAATCCTTCATTTTAACCATGTTGGACTTTGTCCTGCGACACAATGTCTTCATGTTTAAAGGTTCCCACTACCTCCAGGTACAGGGCGTTGCGATGGGGACTTCGTGTGCCCCATCGTACGCCAACCTGTACCTGGGGGAGTGGGAAAAAGAACTTTTATCGCGCGACGACCTTGCTAAATACACCGAGCATGTCGTGGTGTGGCAAAGATATATAGACGACATATTTATAGTATGGGATGGACCAATAGAATTACTTAAAAACTATTTGGAAGAAATGAACAGAAACATGCTGAACCTGTTTTTTACCATGCCCTATCATGAAAATAGGATCAGTTTTGTGGACATTTTTATCCAAAAAGATAGTGAGGGTATGCTGAGCAGTACCCTATACAGAAAAGAGACTGCAAGTAATACTTTGTTACATGCGAATAGTTTCCATCCGGAACCCTTAAAAAAATCAATACCCTATAGCCAATTTTTACGCCTAAAACGCAACTGTACCTCAATTGAGGACTTCAAGATCGAGGCCGACTCCCTATACATAAGGTTACGCGATAGGGGCTATACCAGGACAACACTCAGGAAGGCATACAATAGGGTCAAAGATCTAGATAGACATCAATTAATTTTTAAGCCGATAGATCGTAGGGGACAGTCCAATACGGAAAATATAAGGTTAATTACAAGGTTTTCTCGAGAACATGAGACTATACGTAAAATATTAAACAAACATTGGTCCATACTTAGGGAGGACCCCATCTTGGGTAATCTTGTGGGTACGCACCCTCAGATTACCTTTAGAAGGGCAGGTTCACTACGGGACCGTTTGGTCCAAAGTGAATACAGAGGTGGCAATCGAGGTGACCCATGTGGGGATAAGGGTACTTTCCCCTGTGGGTCATGCTCGTGTTGCCCCTTTATTGGTGGAAGAGGATCTATAAGGCTACCAAATGGGGAAACCCTAACCGCAAGACATTTTGCAAATTGCCACACAAGGGGAGTGGTGTATTTGGCATATTGCCAATGCGGCTCCTTTTATGTGGGCAAAACGAAACAAGAATTTCAGGCACGGGTAAGTAAACATCTGCAGGGTATGCGAATTGGCAACCTATATCTCCCATTGGGGAGACACGTAGCTAAGGTCCACAAATACCACATGCCAAGGATTCTATTTACAGCCTTGGATAGAATACATGTACCACAGAGGGGGGGTGACTGGAACAAGACTCTTCTCCAGCAGGAAATGCGCTGGATCAGACGTCTTAGGGCCACCCCCCCCCCCCCCCCCCAAGTTTAAATGAAGCTGAAAGCTTTAGGCCCTTCTTGGAAGGTTTTAGCTCGGGTAAAACGGACTAGAGCCCAACAAGATTGAGAAATAGGCTCGGATTCCTTTTTGTCTTGTACGCCCCCTCTCCGCATCTCCCCCATCTCCCCCATGTCCCTCTTTTCTCTTTCCTCCCTCCTTTATCCTTTCCTTCCCTTTTCTTTCCTCTCCTTTCTCTCCCTGTTTCTATGCCCATAGACTTGGGTTTGATTGGCTATACGCTAGAGAACCTCCTGGGTTGGTTCCCACATTTTTCCTGATCCGGGGTTCCCCGTTCCGGTTGGACCAGGTCCAAGATATGTCACTCCCTACCTGGAGAAGTTTTTAAGTTCATTTAGGAAATGCTATTATGTTGATAGATGTAATGTCTCTGGTTGGACAATATAATCTCTCTCTTTTCTTTTTTTCTTTTTTCCTCTTTTGTTGTTGAAAATGCTAACTCATGAAGTTTAATAAATAATTTTTGTAAAGCACAATGTTGGATTCTCAATGGTGTTTACCGGGTGTCACAGGCTGCTGTTTTGGTCTCCCTTACGTCCAGCGCAAGAAGGGCCCTTGTGGTATGGCTAAGGCCGCCCTGGGGCTCTAATGACAGCCCAATATAGAGGGAAATTGCTTTTTCTCCAATAGGTGGTGCTGTCCTATATTGCGCTGTCGGTTACAAGTCTAAAACCATTGTCTATCCTTTCCCTGAACATACGTTCGGGAGAACGGATATGACAAACACGCGATGACGCATTTCCTGTGATGCGCCGGCGCGTACGTGGTCCTATAAAGACGCCGGGGATGGTAGCCGGCGCCATTTTCAAATCAGCCGACCTAGTGTAAGGCTGAAGAACAATCTCTTGGAGATCCCATCGAGGGGAGCGGGCCTTTTGAAGGGGAGAGCACTTGTCCCTTGGGAAATTGTACCTGGGGATGGTGGTGTGCTGTCTCTCCTGGATCCAGCTCTAAGTTCAAACATCGGACTCCCTCCCGTGACATAACTTCTATATGGAACAGTAAGTGAACCCCCCAATATTTATTTGGAGCCTATTATAGCTCCGATTTAGGTAAGTTTTTTGAAAACTGTCCTCCCTTTGATATATCTTATCTAGAAATCCTCGGGGATATATCTATATGCACCGGCTGTTGGCAACTTTTGCCTTTCCATCCTGACGTTAAGGGGAAAGGGACCTCTAGCGGGGTATGTGACTCCCAAGGACAGGATCTTTCGAGAAAATAACATTGTGCTGGAATGTAAGTGTATTAAATCTTAGACTGTATATCAACCACTGTGAAGTACTTACATAGAAGATATTAGTTTGTACATTATCTATCTCTACAGAGAAGGCGATATTTGTTCCCTGAAGAAGGAATTGTTTCAAAAGTCTTTCCGAAACGCGTAGGAATTCACCCTGTCTCCATGAATGGTCATTCAATAAGTCATATGGCCGTCCAGGATGGGTGATATCACCTCTTATAATGCACATATGGACATACGCTTCTTTGTAATACAAATTGATTGGGTTTTATGTCATACCTGTTGTCTTTACCTATGCTTCAATATTAACTTTTTCAATAAATGTATATCTTAAAGAAATGATTTGTTTCAAATTGCCTTAAAAATCCCAAATAAGAAGGGGTATTGTGATGATGAATTAAGGGGATGATGGCAATTTACACATTTTTATTCAGTTTCTCTGCAGACTGCCTGATGTTGTCGTTGAGAATCCTCATGTATTGCTCTTTTTTCATGGTGCAGTTTATGGTGATTAGGTTCCCTGATCCATTGGCTGAAAAACACCCCCAAAGCATTAGGTTCCCACCACCATGTTTGACAGTGGGGATGGTGTTCTTTGGGTTGAAGGCTTCTCCTTTTTTACGCCAAATGAAGGAAACATCATCGTGACCAAACAATTACATTTTTGTTTCATCTGACCAGAACACAGAAGACCAGAAGTCTTCTTCTTTGTCTAGATGAGCTTTTGCAAAGGCCAAGCAAAGGCCACCTGTGCTGGTCAGGAGGATAGTTAGAGAGGTGAAAAAGAATCCAAGGATCACCACCAAGGCCATCCTGGTGAATCTGGGCTCTGCTGGTGGCAATGTCTCAAGGCAGACAATCCAATGGACACTGCACACTGCTGGGTTCAACGGATGCAGACCATGGAGGACGCCACTTCTCCAGATAAGGCACACAAAAGCTTGCTTGGCCTTTGCAAAAGCTCATCTGGACAAAGAAGACTTCTGGTCTTCTGTGTTATGGTCAGATGAAACAAAAATTTAATTGTTTGGTCACAATGATGTTTCCTTCATTTGGTGTAAAAAAGGAGAAGCCTTCAACCCAAAGAACCCCATCCCCACTGTCAAACATGGTGGTGGGAACCTAATGCTTTGGGGGTGTTTTTCAGCCAATGGATCAGGGTACCTAATCACCGTAAACTGCACCATGAAATAAGAGCAATACATGAGGATTCTCAACAACAACATCAGGCAGTCTGCAGAGAAACTTGGCCTTGGGCACCAGTGGACATTTCAGCATGACAATGACGCAAATCACACAGCAAAAGTGGTGAAGAAATGGTTAGCAGACAGCAACATTAACGTTTTGGAGCTGCCCAACCAGAGTCCAGACTTGAATCCAATTGAGAATTTGTGGAGGGAGCTAAAGATCAGGGTGATGGCAAGAAGACAATCCAACCTGAAAGATTTGGAGCTCATTGCTAAAGATGAATGGGCAAAAATACCTATGGAGACATGCAAAAAGTTGGTCTGCAATTATAGGAAGCGTACATAAAAGCTGAGAAATGTTTTTTTTCCACAATAATGCTTCTTGTACATCGTCTTATTATCTTTTGGGAGACACCTATGTCATTTCCCATCGAAAAATTACTTGCTGGTTGAATGAAAGTAACGAAGTCAAAATTTGCCAGGGGTATGAATAATTATGGGCAGCACTGTGTATGTATATACACACACACACACACACACACAGTATCTCACAAAAGTAAGTACACCCCTCACATTTCTGTAAATATTTTATTCTATCTTTTCATGTGACAACACTAAAGAAATGAAACTTTGCTACAATGTAAAGTAGTGAGTGTACAGCTTGTATAACAATGTAAATTTACTGTTCCCTTAAAATAACTCAACACACAGCCCTTAGTGTCTAAACCGCTGGCAACAAAAGTGAGTACATCCCTAAGTGAAAATGACCAAATTGGGCCCAAAGTGTCAATATTTTATGCGCCCACCATTATTTTCCAGCACTGTCTTAACCCACTTGGGCATGGAGTTCACCAGAGCTTCACAGGTTGCCAATGGAGTCCTCCTCCACTCCTCCATGACGACATCACAGAGCTGGTGGATGTTGGAGACCTTGCGCTCCTCCGCCTTCCTTTTGCGGATGCCCCACAGATGCTCAATAGGTTACGTTTGGAGTCATGCTTGACCAATCCATCACCTTAACCCTCAGCTTATTTAGCAAGGCAGTGGTCATCTTGGAGGTGTGTTTGGGTGTACTCACTTTTGTGAGATAATGTACACACGCACACAATATATATATATATATATATATATATATATATATATATATATACACACACACACACACACACATATAAATTTCTTATGTGATCTATTTTGTGAAGGAGTTAAAAACTTCTACAATGGTTTGTAATTATATACAGGATGTACGTGGGGTCAACCATATTACACAGATGCTTCCTCCTGCTTAGTAATTCTACACAGTGATTGTGCTTTGCTGTTCTCTCTCTCTGTCTCTTTTCTTCTCTGTCTTTTCTCTCCCTCCCTTTCTTTCCTCCCTCCATCTTCTTCTCAATCCACCCTTCTGTAAGTGTTCTCTCTAGTTATAACACACATCCTGTCCTGGAGTGGCAATGCTGCTCCTCTATGGGTACAGTACAGCGAGTGAGCATTGTTACCCCAGTGCAGAAATTGTGTTACTGGCAGAATCACCAGGTGAAAATAAAGGGAAGTAAGCCTAAAAAATAAAACCAATACATCCACCAAATCTAAGGACTGGTAATAGATTACATTTTTGTTCTCAGGTTTAAATACATTTTAACTACTTGCCATCTGGGCCAATTCTGACACTTTGCTCCTACATGTAAAAAACTACTTTTTTTGGTAGAAAATTACTTAGAACCCCCAATCATTATATAGATTTTTAGCAGAGGCCCTATATAATAAAATGATGGGTGTTGCAATTTTTATGTCACATGGTTTTTGTGCAGCAGTTTTTCACTGAATTAATTATTTTGCACACAAACACGATATAATACCTATTTTTTTTTTTTGTAAAATATACAAGATGTTACGCTGAGTAAAAAAGTAAGTTTTATACAAAACTTTTTTTTTTTTACACTTTTTTTCATTAACTTTATTGCTATCACAAAGGATGAACAACATTCCTTGTGACAGCATGGGCCGTGACAGGTCCGCATTATGGAGAGATCTGGGGTCGATTAGACCCCAGATCTCTCCTATGGCCTCCAAGGCAGCCCGTCAGACACAGATCAGTCTGATTGGCTGCTTTCCTGCCCACTCATTGACAGGTAAACAAAGAGGTGGAACTGGAAATGACTACATACCCGTCGCTTCCTGGTTTCCAGGGTCACAGAGAGAGAGCAACAACGTCAGTTCCTCTCTCTCTCTGTTCTGGGCAGCCATCGCCGCTGGCTGCAGCACTCCCAAGCACCGGGATCGGATGTCAGAGCCTGTAAAGGCAGCAGCGACAGGGGGGTGGGATCCCCTTCCACCACCCGCAAAAGTGATTGAGTGGCTGTTCCGCCACTAAAATCAATTCTGCTGGAAACAGAATCACCAGCTCAAAATTTTCATCACGGGATGATGCCTGTCCATGGACGGCCTCCAGGGGGGGGGGGGGGGAGTGGTTAGGGCAGTGGTTAGGGCAGAATTCTAGGTATGGTCTTTATTGCATAGTTACATTAGTTCAGCTTAGACCAATGTAAGTGTAAATGGGAATTAATGTTACTAGACTATGCATGACTCTTTTTACTCTTCTGTTCACTGACAGACGCAGCCTTCTTATGACACGTGGGTTATGCTCATACAGTGCCTTGCGAAAGTATTCGGCCCCCTTTGAACTTTGCGACCTTTTGCCACATTTCAGGCTTCAAACATAAAGATATAAAACTGTAATTTTTTGTGAAGAATCAACAAGTGGGACACAATCATGAAGTGGAACGAAATTCATTGGATATTTCAAACTTTAACAAATAAAAAACTGAAAAATTGGGCGTGCAAAATTATTCAGCCCCTTTACTTTCAGTGCAGCAAACTCTCTCCAGTAGTTCAGTGAGTATCTCTGAATGATCCAATGTTGACCTCAATGACTAATGATGATAAATAGAATCCACCTGTGTGTAATCAAGTCTCCGTATAAATGCACCTGCACTGTGATAGTCTCAGAGGTCCGTTTAAAGCGCAGAGAGCATCATAAAGAACAAGGAACACACCAGGCAGGTCCGAGATACTGTTGTGGAGAAGTTTAAAGCCGGATTTGGATACAAAAAGATTTCCCAAGCTTTAAACATCCCAAGGAGCACTGTGCAAGCGATAATATTGAAATGGAAGGAGTATCAGACCACTGCAAATCCACCAAGACCTGGCTGTCCCTCTAAACTTTCAGCTCATACAAGGAGAAGACTGATCAGAGATGCAGCCAAGAGGCCCATGATCACTCTGGATGAACTGCAGAGATCTACAGCTGAGGTGGGAGACTCTGTCCATAGGACAACAATCAGTCGTATACTGCACAAATCTGGCCTTTATGGAAGAGTGGCAAGAAGAAAGCCATTTCTTAAAGATATCCATAAAAAGTGTT
>BLSH010359798.1:1209071-1219604 GCA_018402905.1 Glandirana rugosa
GGTCTATGTGTACTGCTTTACACTTAAGAACCGTACGTAGGAAACATTGACTCAACCAAAACTTCGTCGGTTTTATCGTACCGAAAGTATTACGTCACCCTCACAAGGGATGTGACGAGGACGTACCCTTAGTCGTGTGACGTCAAATCCCCAACACACGTCAGTCTACCGAATACTCCCACAGTTCATGTCCCGTAGTATATCATCTATGACTCTTTTCAAGAAGTCTGTCGGCGGTACCTGGGGTTTGTCCCCCAATATGCTCTGCTTGTATGTCATTTGATTTTACCAATAAACGGCAATTTTTGGAGTGCGGCTGTCTGAAGAACTTTTCTCAGTATCTACTATATGATGCCCTGTACTTGACACCCTCATAAGCCATCTGACTGCACACAACCCCTAAACTGCAGTGTGCTGATTCCCATGCAGGAGCAGTGTAGGGAACACTCCCACTGCATTATGAAAGCCATGCTATTTTGGCTGCTTCAAAACCAACTCAGTTACAAAGGATGCATGCCAAGAATTCACATTTCGTCATGTGTATCTGGCAATTTGATAACATTAAATGCATGGCTATCACACAGATAAAGATTGTTGGTGTTCTAATCCAGTTGAAGGGTTATATTAGGTCTTCCTGTTACATACCCTTTCACTGTTTTAGTGTCAGATGGGTGCTTTAGCTGAATGGTGTGACCTTACATTGCTGGCCAGCAGATCTATATGATGAATAATTCAGTGGGCAAGATCTAATTGAGGGTCAGTCCACCAATAACACAGCCACCCATCACTTTTTTTGGCCCTCTAGGGGGCTAGTAATTTTTATGTTCTGCTCATCGGTCGCAGCTGTTTCAAGGGGGTATTACTCTCCCGTTGAATCTCTCACTCAGGGACAAGGTCTTAAGGGATCAGCAAAATAAGTTGACTCAATTATGCTGTATGTTGATAATTTTCCCTGTTATATCTTGCTGGCTTAAAGTGGACCTATCATTAGATATATGCTAAGTCAACCACAAGTTTTACGGGTAGATATAGGTTAGGTCCACCTCAAGGTCAGTAGGTAGATATATGTAAGGCTAACCTCCAGGTTGGTAGGTAGACATATGCTTGATCAACCTCAAGATTATTAGGTAGACATATGCTAGGTCAAACTCAAGCTTGGTAGGCAGACATATGCTAGGTCAACCTCAAGCTTGGTAGGCAGACATATGCTAGGTCAACCTCAAGCTTGACTTTTTGACACCCTAGGCGAAACCTCTTTTTGCGCCCCCCTTTGGCTCCACCCCTAACTCTACCCCCTTTGCCCTGTGCATGTATATGATGGAGGTGGCGGAGGTGGAGATTTTCTACCTATTTCTTTCTATGGACAGCCTGGGGTAGTATATGGACAGGCTAGGGTAGTATATGGACAGGCTGGTGTAGTATATGGACAGGCTGAGGTAGTATATGGACAGGGGCTTGGCGCCCTGGGCGGCAGTGCACCCTAGGCGGCCGCCTACTCCGCCTAGTGGTAGGGCCGGCCCTGTTGGTAGGTAGTCATATGCTAGGTCAACCTCAAGCTTGGTAGGTAGACATATGCTAGGTCAACCTCAAGCTTGGTAGGTAGACATATGCTAGGTCAACCTCAAGCTTGGTAGGTAGACATATGCTAGGTCAACCTCAAGCTTGGTAGGTAGACATATGCTAGGTCAACCTCAAGCTTGCTAGGTAGACATATGCTAGGTCAACCTCAAGCTTGGTAGGTAGACATATACTAGGTCAACCTGAAGCTTGCTAGGTAGACATATGCTAGGTCAACCTCAAGGTTGGCATGGAGGTTTTAAGGATCCCAGAAATTGATTCAGCCACTAAGCTTCCACCAAGTGTTGTCCTTTCATTCTGGGAGTCTGTTCATTCACAGTGTGGATGCAATTCAGAATATTTCCCTACATCCTTGTGCTGGGAGCCTTGCACTGTACATTATAATAACATAGTACTGAGGACTGCATAAATCAGTTTCGAGTGAAATATATCCAGGACAGGAACCTAGTATATATCCACTTGCAGACCGCTCATCCACAATATACTGAGGACAGGTACCCCGTGCAGGCAAAGTGCTGTACTGGTATGTCACTACCTGTTTCCATGTTTAGGACATGCACATGCATCCCCCGTCCACACCCGCTGTAATTGTACACAGTTGGAGTTTGTCAGCAGGTCCTGGACAATGATTCATGGCTGGGACCTGCTGATCATCTGTGTCCAATCACAGCCCAGAGCCCTGTGTTGACAACTAACGTAGAGCTCTGCACAGAGGGAATAATCTCTCTGTTTCTTAGGATAAGAAACAAAGATCTTTAGTAAAAATCAGCACACATTACACAAATGAACACTTGCTAGGCACACATTTAACCAGGGGAGGGCTGGCGGCCTTAGTCCTGGGGGGCAAGTCCAGTCAAGTGGCCCATTGAACCACTGAATCGGCTCACCATCCATGCCCACCTGATTTTAGAATGGATTTTGATTTTATGAAGCAAGACAAATATTATACAATGTGGTAATATAATTTAATGTTAATAGCAACAAAGGAGGTTTAACAAAAATAATGCATCAGCTTAGCCTCATCAGTGCCCATCAATGCAGCCTCACCAGTGCCTATCAAATACAACCTGATCAGTGCCCAGCATTAAGGCTCGCCAGTGCCCATCAGCACAGCTGGCCCTGGGTGTCACCCCCCCTTTGCCTGCAGTTAGTTGGTGGCTGCACCCCTGGCCCCTGCTTCCTTCCTCCACAAGAAGAAAAAAGTGTGAGCGGGCAGTGGCTGTCGGCCATTTTGAACGTAAGTTAGGGTGGCCTGGGGGGCAATAGCCACCCTGCCCCCTGGCCCAGCCCTCCCCTGCATTTAACCCCTTGATCACCCGAGATGTTAACCCCTTTCCAGCCAATGTCATTAGTACAGTGACAGTATATAGTATTATCACAGATCACTGTATAGGTGTTACTGGTGAGGTCAGTGGCATTTAGTTCCCATTTATTTTCAGTTAGTGTCAGATTGCACGCCGTACTATCATAGTCCCACTATAAGTCCCTGATCACTGTCGTCAGTAGTATAAAAAAAAAAAAAATGTATAAAACTTCCAGTATATAGACCATAGTTTGTAGACACGATCACTTTCACGCAAAGCAAACAGTATATACTTATTGGGATTTTTTTTTTTTACGAAAGATATATAGCAGAATACATTTTGGCCTAATTTTTAAAAAATCTTATTGGATATGTTTTATAGCAGAAAGTAAAAAATATTTTTTTTCTTTCAAAATTGTCAGTCTCTTTTTGTTTATATAGCAAAAACCCAGTGTTGATCAAATACCACTAAAAGAAAGTTATATTTTTGTGGAAAAAAAAAATGACACAAAATTTAGTTTGGGTACAGCTTTGCATGACTGCACAATTGTCAGTTGAAGTAGCGCAGTGCTAAACAGCACAAAATGGCCTGGTCATGAAGGGGGTAAAACCTTCCAGACCTGAGATGGATATCTAGGAACAGAACCTAGTATATAGAATGCCTTTATTACATTATTTGGCTGTCTATCGTGAACATGTCTTGATAGAAATATGGGAGCCAGTAAAGCCAGAACTCCATGTTTGTACAATGCGGTCGTACGGGTGGCTGGTACATCAACTGTATTATAATGTTACAGAGACCTGGATATGCTATTCTTGAATTCAGATGGGTGAACAGTCTCAAAGAAGATTCGATGGGGTGAGGGACGTGGGTGTAAGTCTTCTATGTGCCACTGAGCACTCATTAAAGGGCAAATAAACAGCAAATCAATGATTCTCTGATTTCTAAGTATGTTTTTAAAAGAAGAAGAAATCACTAGGCTTTTGGCCCTGGGGTATCATCAGCCACCATAGTTTTCTCCTGACAGGTTCCCTTTATGCCCAACTATTAAGTGTGTTTCTTCTTTACCAGAAGCTTGGGGATGTGAGGTCACTACACAGAGATTCTCTTATTCTCATTAAGTAATCTGTCAGGGAGACAGAACTGCATTTCTCTTCTCATTTGGCTCAACAAGAAGTCATTGAGTTTTGCTTTCCCATCAACCGATTCATCAATTTCCATCCCACGTCATCCATCAGCTGAAGATTTGTCCGCTGCCAATCAGAATGGTTTTTTCTTGCCTCTTGTGATGCTAGTGGAACTCTGATCAAAATCCAACACTCACTATGAAGTCTATTCATTATTATTAAGAACCCATTTAAAGCATTTAAAATCAGTGTTGCAGTCCGGTTATATTGGCGTTTGGTGCGTATTCTCACCGTCTCCCGGTAGCCAAAGTCTGTCCCACCAACATTTCAGGTCAATAAATAAACAATTGCTGCACAGGTGACAATAGCCTAACGCCTTAAGTGAAATAAAGCTGCTTGCAATATCACAGCAGAACCAATTGTGCAGAAACATATATAATAAAAATTGCAGCGCTGCAAATTTTATTATTTCATATCAATAGGAATGATGTCACTAGTTTGTAGTTTATTAACCACTTCAGATCCGCGCTATTGCCAAAATACGGCTCCAGCGCGGATCTGAAATGCCGGGAGGACGTCCATGGATGTCCTCCACTGCGCATGCTCCAGCGCGCCCCCCTGGCGGCGTGAGCGTGCCCGTGGGTCGGGCGGACTCGATGTCCGCCCGAGACCCGCCGATCACATTTAGGAGCCTCAGAACGGGGAACCGCCATTGTAAACACGGCGGTTCCCCGTTCTGTGACAGGGGACAAGCAGATCTACTGATCCCTGTCACTGGGATCAGTTAGATCTGTTATGTCCCGGCCAGCCCTGCCCCCCCACAGTTATAACACACCCAGGGAACATATTTAACCCCTTCACTGCCCCCTGCAGGTTAACCCCTTCACTGCCAATGACATTTATACAGTAATCAGTGGACATTTAAATTTCTGATCGCTGTATAAATGTCATTGGTCCCAAAAATGTGTAAAAAATGTCCAACATGTCCGCCCCAATATCGCAGTCCCAATAAAAATCGCAGATCGCCGCCATTACTAGTAAAAAAAATAAATAAAATAAAAAACGCCAGAAATCAATTCCCAGTGTGTAGACGCGATAACTTTTGCGCAAACCAATCAATATACGCCGATTGCGATTTTTTTTTTACCAAAAATATGTAGAAGAATATATATTGGCCAAAACTGATGAATGATTTTTTTTAATGGATTTGTACTTTAGCAAAAAGTAAAAAATATTGTTCTTTTTTGCAAAACTGTCGCTCATTTTTTGTTTATAGCGGCGATCAGAAATGACACAGAGGGGATCAAATACCACCAAAAGAAAGCTCTATTTGTGGGGAAAAAAGGACGCAAATTTTATTTGGGTACAACGTCGCACGACCGCGCAATTGTCATTCAAAATGCGACAGCGCTGAAAGCCAAAAATTGGTCTGGGCAGGAGGGGGTTTTAAGTGCCCGGTAAGGAAGGGGTTAAGGGGGAAGTCTAGCATGAGAAATCACTAGTGTAGTGTCTAAAATCACCAGTACAGCTCTTAGTCAAACAAAAGCTGATATGACCAGGGAGTAGAGTGGTCTCTATGGTGAGAAATCAAATCCTGCCCCATGCTACCCAAGAAATGTAGAGTAGAGTTATTCCTCATTAGTGCTTAGTGAGCATGCAGCCCTCAAAGTCCCCATCCACCTTTAATTTGTATGACATTACAATTTTACTTTTCAATTTTCAGAAATAAATGCAGCGTAATCAAAAGGTCATGTTCATGTATTCAACTGTGTGTCTTTATCACAAGGGATTTTTGCCTTGCCTTCTTCTGTCTGCAGAAAAACTCTTACGTTCAAGGGAATTTCTGTCTGCACATATTACCTTCAAACTTGCCCACCCAACAACTGTAGTTTGTAAGGGCGACCAGCAGAGATCTGTCTGATAGAAACAGCTAGGTAGATATATTAGCCACAGAGTGAGTCAATTGAGAGCCATGACATTTATACCATAGTGATAGCATGGAATATATAGCATTTCTACCTTTCTTCCTCTACAATGAAAAGTGAATATTTGGGCCCAGCCAGAAACAGAGCTTGAAAATGCCCCTGTAGGATTCCGAGGGCCTCCAACTGCCTGAGTCCCTAATCGTCCCCTCCTAAATACTGCAAATAATATTTGAATGCTGAGAGCATAATTTGCTATATCACACCATTTCTGGCCAGCCTTAACCATGTAAAAGGAATAGGCTATTGCGCTGACTAGAACCAGGGCTGGCCCAACACATTGTGCTGCCTGGGTCCAAGAATATAAATGCTGCCCCCCCCAAAAAAAAATCACGCCCACCAAAAGGCCCCCACATCCATAATTTTATACCATGATAATTAAAACTAAAATGAAATTTATCAGGAAGTCAGATATACATGCAACAGCACCTTGTCTATATGCAAAATTATATGACATGCCATTATGCTCAATTCCAAGGGTGGGCTAGGGCAGTATAGGGGCGGGCTAAGGCAATATAGGGGCAGGCTAAAGCAATATATAGACAAGCTAGGGTAGTATATAGACAGGCTAGGGTAGTATATAGACAGGCTAGGGTAGTATATAGACAGGCTAGGGTAGTATATAGACAGGCTAGGGTAGGATATAGACAGGCTGGGGCAGTATAGGGGCGGGCTAGGGTAGTATAGGGGCAGGCAGAGCGGCCCGGGGGGCAGTTGTCATCATGACACACATAACTGCAGGAAAAATAATCTTGGTCGTCAATTTGCTGGGTAAATAGAAAAGAAGGAGAGGTGACCATGGTTCAGTTTGCTGCCCCTCTCAAAGTGCTGCCTGGGTCCAATGGGCCCACTGGGACCCATGGTAGGGCCGGCCCTGACTAGAACCCAACCTTCATTTAATGGGGCACATAAGAAGGCCAGGAAAGTGGTAGGAAACACCAGGTGAAGTGGATACAACTCCTCTCAGATTGGATCTTGAGACCTAATGCACATATAAAAAAACAAATACAAGAGGGCGCCTCCATCTAGGTGTAGAGATGTATTAAAAAGAATAAAAGACAATAAAAATGCAATCACTAGTTAAAAGTGGATCAAGGCCACACCCCCTCCATTTCCTGTCATCATAACCTAGATGAGCGAGGTACTGAGCTTCTGTTGCTCATGTTCGAACCTGAAGCCTGACAGCTGCACTTCCATCAAGAACTCTGCAGCCTCGCGGTGATCCTATGGAGATTCTATATGGAATTATAACAAGCCTTGATCCATTTTAACTAGTGAGTGCATTTTTATAGTCTTTTATTCTTTTTTAATAAATCGCTACACCTAGATGGAGGCGCCCTCTTGTGTTTGTTTTTTTAAAGCCTTAACCATGTGGACATGTGTATGGCATCGCTTTCTTCTGACCAAGAGTGTACATTCCTCACAGTTGTTGTTACAGAATTGATCCCAATAGTAGACCTGATTCATTCTAGAAAAACAGAGGGCAGTAAGTGATGGTAATGTGCTACATAAAAGAAGATTAAAGAAGCTTTACAAATGGACAGACTCTTGAAGGGGTTTTTGGAATCCACAGAGGAGCCTTTGGTAAATAATTAACTGCTTGCTGACCATATACTGTACATATATGGTAGCAAGGTGGTTCTCTTGTGCTGGATCATCCAGCACTTCCGGGTTGGGGGATGCGCAGACGTGCTGCCAGCGGCCCGCTCCCCCTGTGATTATTCACAGCAGGAGCCGGTCAGCACTTGATGTCCGCCAGCACCCGCCGATTGCTCGTTACACAGTCAGAACGGCAGTCTGCCAATGTAAACAAGGCAGATTGCTGTTCTGTCAGAAGGGAAGGTACTGATTCTGTGTTCCTGTAAAGCAGGGACATGGATCTATGCCTTCCCCTAGTACAAAGCCCCTCCCACAGTTTAGTAAAACATCAGCTAGAAACACATTTAACCCTTTGATCGTCCCTGATGTTAACCCCTTCCCAATCAGTGTCATTAGTACAGTGACCGTGCATATTTTTTAGCACTGGTCACTGTATTGGTGTCACTGGTCCCCAAAAAGTGTCAATTAGTGCCCCGACTGTCTGCCCCAATATTGCAGTCCCACTATAAGTGGCTGATCCCTGCCATTACTAGTAAAAATGAATACATTCCATAAAAACATCCCATAGTTTGTAGACGCTATAACTTTTGCGCAAACCAATCAATATATGCTTATTGGGATTCTTGTTACCAAAAATATGTAGCAGAATACATTGCGGCCTAAAATTATGAAGAATTTTTATTTTTTTCTAAATTGCTGGTCTTTTTTTATAGCGCAAAAAATAAAAAAACGCAGTGGGGATCAAATACCACCAAAATAAAGCTCTATTTGTGGGGAAAAAAAGGACACATTTATTTGGGCATGACCATGCAAATGCCAGTAAAGCAACGCAGTGGCTTTTTGCAAAAAATAGCCTGGTCATGAAAGGGGGGTAAATCTTCTGGAGCTGAAGTGGTTAAAGTGAAAATTTAGCTTAACCCTAACTACACTTAAAGCTTTCCCCTTCCTCCTCCTAACCATAGGTATGCGCAGCCAATTGCATTACGGTGTGCACCCCAAAGCTCAAACACACGTGTGTGTGTATGTATATGCATGTGTGTGTTAGTAGGGCAGTGGGTGGTGTCCGTAGTTTTTTTTTTATTATTATTATTTTTTATATGTTTATTTTATTTTCATATTTAATTGTATTTTTTAATAAAATGTAGGAGCCCCGTTTGGGGGCTTTGGTGAAATATCAGAGGTCTAAATAGACCCCTGTTGTCTCATTTCTGAAAGGGACTGAGGACAGAGATTCCCTGATCCCTTTCTCTGCAGCCTCAGCTGCACTGAACAGTGAATGAATGTGAAGTGCTCTGTGCTGAGCTGTTTCCTGCACCGCATTGGGTGATTATGGTGTGCCCAGGGCACACCCTGTGTGTACGCCTATGTTGCTAACACCTACAGTATGCTTACGAACCTGTTTAAGTAAGATGTGCCTACTTACCTATGTTCAGCCAGCACCAGTCCAGTCATGCGATCTCCCGTGTCAGCCAGCAGAGAGGAGAGCGCGCTCCGACAACGCCTGATAAAGTCTGGAGCAGTGACGTCACCCATAGGCTGCTATGGCCGGCACTCTGGCTGACACAGGGGAGCTGGACCAGCCCAGAATGGCCTGAAAATAGGTAAGTTTATACATCTTCCTTACACAGGTTAGTTAGCATAGTTGTTAAGAGGAGGGAGGGGCTGTTTTAATAGTAGCTAGGTTTAGTTTGCAATTCCACTTTAAATTCAGAGTTTTCCCTTAAACTTTAAATAGTGGCATCCGGGCTGTGTCATAAAGGGGTTAAGGATTCCCTAAGTCCCCTAGCTCATTTCTAAAGCCGTCTCACAGCTCGGGAAGGGATGGGATCCCTTGGGGATGCAGACAGGATATTTAAAAAAAAAAAAATGTCAAATTGTATTTCACTCCCTTTTTCCCTGTTTGGTGAGAATCTGTTTGAATTGAGGTAATTAAATGGAGTACGAGAATAAGGTCGCACCAGGCGGTTTTGATAATAACTGTTATAATCTTATCTAAGGTTCAGATTCTCTAATTTCAGCAGAAATGTAAATTTTGTGTTGGCAGCTGCCTTGCAGAAAAGGAACAGCACATCCTGGAGGCAAAGGCCAGCCAAACATGTACATGTTAGCTTTCAATTATTATCGCATAAGACACTCGATTGGGTGAACGCGAAGATAAATGTAATTGCAAATCAACCAATGACCATTAAATTGGTCATTTCTGCTTTATAAATGTGGCCCTTATAATAACATAGCCATTCTGCCTCTGAATCTGAAAAGGGGACAGTGTATAGCCATGCTGAAAGGCTCAGTTCACCCAAAATGTGATATTATAGTTATAGGTGGAACCTGAAAGACAGATTTAGCACCTTAGATATTAAATGTTTTGGATGCTTCCTGCCACCACATCCCACCCAACATTGTGTGCTCCAGCTCTACCTGTTACATCCTCCATATAACTTAATGAATACAAATCCATGGTGGGAGATGCTCATAATGGCCACAGCAGCCATGCAGATCTGGCAACTTAGCTCAGAGATCTCATCAATAGAATCCCAGAGGGACACTAGAAACTTTCAGGCGATTTAACCCTCCAGCATTTACCAAACAATGAAATATCAGCTTTGGGAGGAATCTGCTCATAGCAAGTATCAGTCAGCAAATCTACAAACTTGAGAATGAGGGACACTTAGGGGAGGTAGAAGCCTGCAAAATTGGTCTGGCCAAACTTTGCAGTGGGAGGGGCTTAAGGGGCACGGTTAAAGAAAACCCGGCTTCGAGTATGTGGTGGGGGTCGCTTTGGGAGGTAGAGGACTTGTGCTAGAATGTGAGGAAGAGTAGGGGACAGATATATATTGTGGGGTGCTTTGGGAGTGGAGAGGACTTGTGCTAGAAGGTGGGGCAGAGGAAGGGATCGGATAAGTGCTGGGGGGCGCTTTGGGAGGGGAGTGGGCTTGTGCTGGG
>BLSH010359798.1:1240635-1261267 GCA_018402905.1 Glandirana rugosa
CGCTTAACCTACACCGAATTTGGCGTAGGTTAAGCGTCCTGTAAACTTTTGTGTAACAAAAGTTACACAGGTGGACACATTGAAAACAATGTGTTTTCAAATGTCCTGCGAATTGGATGCGGTTTAAGCCACATCCAATTCGCATAGGTGTGAACCCAGCCTAAGACATGGCAAATCTTCCAATGGGGACACTAGATCTGGTAACCCTGGTGACAACCAGGGATCCCCCCAATTTGCAGGGATTTCTGCCCATTTCCTGTTTTAATTATTGTACAGAAAGTGAAGGGAAATGCCCCTAATGGGACAGAGATAACAAAAACAAACCTGATGAGGACTATAACTCTCCATTACGGTTTCCAAAATGAAAATAACATTTTACCTTTAGTCCTACTAAAGAAATCATAACATTGAAAGCACATCACGCATTGCAAGCACGCTTTTCCTGCGTTTTTGCTATACTGAGGCATGAATGATTTACAAGTCTGCATGAATATATTGCTGGCATGTCACAATACACAGGAACAGTGTCACTTTTCAAGCTGTATCTTTTTATTGTTAAAAAGCAGTTCTCGAATTCTAATCATTAAGGGAAATTTCAGATGAGCAACTGAGGGGGTGGTAAAAACATATGGTGGATTCGTGTTTGTATTGCCCACGACTGCCCCTCCACAATGTGATATGACAGTTACTTAAAGTAGATGTAAACCTGATTCATAAAATTTGAACTGGGCACACATATCCGCAGTGTTTTTTTATCTTTGACTATGTCCCGCAGCTGTCTCCTGCCCCATTCTTCTGTTATCAGCCTGACAAGTCTCCATTACATATGATAAAAGCAGCCTGAGATTTGTGTTGGGGAGGGAGCTATAAATAGATTAGCACTGTGCTGAACTATTCAACAAACAGATCTCAAAGTCTCTACCTATGAGGAGAGGGGGTGTGTGCGCGCCTTTCCTCCAATCAGCTGACTTGGCTGTATGCCCAGGCTTCACTGCAGTGTTGAACAGCAAGAAAAAAAAAATCTAACAGGAGGTGCACTGTCTAAAGACAGCAGATATACATGTAAAACTTATGTAGGAGGATTTGTTTCATCCCTGTGTATCATCTGAGGCTGTTCACTTCACTAGGTATATGTGAGGGTTTTACATCCACGGTTTGTGTGTTTACAGTTCCACCATCACAATGCTTCATGGCAATTTTACCTGCCTGTGAGACTCGATTGGTGAAGTCAATAGGCCTGTGCTGCATCTGCATGTGAAATGTGGCATGGTAGTTTATTTCTCTCCTAATGGCAATTTATTAATCTCCCGGGGATTAAAACATAGGCATGTTTCTAGAAGGTGGCAGTATCACCTCCTGAATGGCTGTAAACCAGCTCTGAAAAAATGATCCACCATGTACCTGCTGCCCTTGTGCATGAAAAATGTCCTCAGTTTGCTGTAGGCAGGGAGAAACATCTCCTTAGCCTCTGGCTACTTTGGGAAAGGAGACTCTCTAAGCCACCGGTGCGAACTGTCTTGCAATTTGACACGTCCAAATCGCATGACAGGTCGACTCTGACTTGAAAACAAGGTTACTGTACTATTTTTTACGATCTCAGGTGTGACTTGCATAGACATCTGCGCATGAAGTCACAGACTGTCGGCCAAGTTGCATCTGAAATCGCACTGACCTGTGGCTTTGCAATCGTGCGACTTCAAGTGAAGTCACGTGATTGCAAAATCGGATTTAGTGTGAACAGAAACTGTCAATATAACTTTGCAACAAGTCATATGGTACGAAGCTTCAGCAGGGGCTGATCTGTGTCACACATTTGGGAACACAACTAGGAACTGCACAGCCACCAAGATATGCATCTTTAAAGTGTTACTAAACCCAGGACCCTGCATTCACTATATCTGCCCACAGTACACAGAACATGGAAATGCAATTACTTTAGTGAATATATACTGCTGATGATAAAAGGTCTTTAGCAGTGTATAACAGTAGTCTTGTGACTATCAGTGTCTGGTTAAAGCTTATAGAAGTTTTCAATTTCCCCTGATTGTCCTATGAGGCTGCAGGACCCCTGACCCTCTGTCAGGACCGTGCTGATTGGCCCTGTGCTGACCACATGCACTCTTCCAAGAAAAAAAAACCCTCTAGAAATGCACACCAAACTGAGCATGTGCATAGTGCCCCCAATGCTCTGTTCTATCAGCAGATAGATTGGGGACTGTGGAAAATGGGGAGGATCAGAGAAAATAGGATCAAAAACAATGCGGGTGATTAACCCCTTAGGTTCCACAGTGAGTAGAACAAGCATGCTATGCTGCATATACAGACTGATTTTACTGTTGTGGGTTTAGTAACACTTTAAGCACCAGAATGCCATCTTTGAGCCAGTATCTCTGGAAGTAGAGCTTGGATGATGCCTTAACAAAGATGGCACTGTGCTTCTGGTGAAGGCATTGTCAGGGGGAGTACTTGTATGTTGTACACTGATGATTTGTTTAGCATGCACATAACATGAAAAAATATCTCAGATTCTAGGTCTAGTTTAATAATTTGACGTCCCTTTTGTCTGGCACCAGAAGGGTTAAAGTGCAGAGGGCCATTTGTAAATGATCAGACCTCTGGGATAAACGACAGGCAGCCTTGTAGGGAAGTTTTCCATCAATAATCCATTGCTGCGGCTGTAATTATGAACAATCACGTTGATAATATTGAGCCGCCGTCGATTGTTCTCCTACATGGGTCTCTGGTGATTCGGTATATAATAACTTTTACACACTATAATATTAATGTGATATTACTAATATTGGATTACGGTGTCCTCAGGCTTCATTTTACCAATCTACAGTTAAATTAGGGTGATTTTTAGAGTGAAAAGTAAATCAAGCCATGGTATGGATGGAGTGTAATGAGGGGCAATGGCTCTCTGAGGGCCCCCGCCACTACAGAAGGACCCATCTCCAGGGCTGTCTTACTTGCTAATGGTTTCCACCCTTTTATGACTTTGGCTGTTTAAGTTCACACTTGCAATTCTCCCACTGAACCCATCAGGGACAAATGCCTGTGTGAGAAGTGGCAGTTGGAAGGCTCCATTCTGTGTCTCAGACACTGGAACATGGATGAGTTGTTCCTGGATAGCAGGCCCAACACACAGCAAAATATGACTAATAAGCACATCTAAAATCTGTCCAATGCATACAGCTGTGGCCAATGAACAAAGCACATCAGGGCCGTTATAAAATGCTGGATTATGTAAAAACATGGCTGCGGAGCACTGATAATGCTGTGTTTGAAGGCAGAGGGGAGAAGTAGCACTGATATGCACTCATAAAAGCCGACACAAATGAACCACCAGAAGACTAAAGCACCTGCCATCTAGAGTTGCCACATCATCCCTTTAATCCAGGACACATATTAATTACACTGGGTCTGTGGCTTATTAACCACTTGCCAACCGCCGGTGGCAAAGTGGCTCGATATCGCAAACCGCCGGCGGCTGCGATATCACTTACTGTGAGCGCACGCTAACTGTGTTCGGGGGGGGCAGGGAGCGGGTAGGGCGGACTCGATCGCCACCGGCTACCCGCGATGCCCCCCCCCCCCCCCGCAGTGAAAGAACAGAGGTCCGTGTAAGTAAACACGGATCTCCATCCTCATAGAGGGGGAAGGGCGGTGATCACAGGCTTCCTGTATATGGAAGCCATGATCATCCCCTTTCCCCAGCCAGGGCAGCCCACACACAGAACACACCCAGGGAACACAGTTAACCCTTAGAGCGCCCCCTGCAGGTTAACCCCTTCACTGCCATTTACACAGTAATCAGTGCATTTTTATAGCACTGATCACTGTAAAAATGCCAATGGTCCCAAAAAAGTGTCAAAATGGTTCGACATGTCTGCTGCAATATTGCAGTACCACTAAAAAACGCAGATCGCCGACATTTCTAGTAAAAAAAAAATAAAATAAAAACCCCAGAAATTAATTCTCATCATCCGTAAACGCGGCCACTTTTGCGCAAACCAATCAAACGCCAATTGCGATTTTTTTTTAATCAAAAATATGAGGAAGAATATAAATCGGCCAAAATCAATGGAAAAAAAAATGTTTTTTATATTTTTTTTTGGGATTTGTATTTTAGCAAAAAGAGAGAAATTTGTTTTTTTTTGCAAAATTATCGATCTTCTTTTGTTTATAGCGGCGATCAGAAAAGATGCAGAAGTGATCAAATACCACAAAAAGAAAGCTCTATTTGTGGGAAAAAAGGACGCAAATTTTGTTTGGGTACAATGTCGCACAACCACGCAATTGTCAGTTAAAGTGACGCAGTGCCGAATCGCAAAAAGGGCACTGGTCCTAAAGTGTAAAAATCCTTCCGGGGCTGAAGTGGTTAAAGTGGCAATTGAACTCACTTGGCCTTATCTGCATTCAATTAGCCTCAGAACCTGCGTAATTTGTATGTGTCTTGGATTAAAGGGATGAGGGGGCAACCCTACTGCCATCACTGACCTTCTCTAAAAATGTCAGTTGCCTGGCTGTCATGTTGATCCAATGGCTTCATTACTTTGACTCAAAGTCCTAGAACAAGCATGCAGCAAGTGAAGTCAGAGCACCTGTTTGCCTGTTCTGTGCCAGTGACTTAAACCAGTGGTTCCCAACCCTCTCCTCAAGTACCCCCCAACAGGCCATGTTTTAGGAATTTCTCTTAGATAAAAAAGCACTCCAAAATACCAAGCCATTGACTCCAATTTAAAGCACCTGTGCAAGATAAAGGAAAACCTGCAAACATGGCCTGTTGGGGGTACTTGAGGACAGGATTGAGAACCACCAACTTAAAGTACTGAATGTAACATAAAAGGCAAAAAGAAAAGCTCAGGAATGACAGTACGGGTTCTAACATGAACCTGAGTGGCCCGAGATTAGTCATCTGGGGGCATCTTCTGAATTAGCCAAATCTGGAGGGGGGCATCTTCTGTGTGTACATGACTCAGGGGGTATATCAGGATCTGTGTATCCAGGCCACCATTGACCTTATTGAGCCACATTAACCTCAATGCAGGGAAATGAAGATTTATGTAGTCCTCTAATGTTTCTTGTTTATAAGGTCACTGCTGGGTTTAAAGCTGAAGGGAGTGTTCTCCAAACTCACCCAAACCGATCAATAACAGTTCAGCTGATCGTAGGGAGCCTGGATCCCAGTGCTGCAAATGGAGAAATTGCCCAAATCACTTCTGCTTTATAAATTCATACTGCCATTGTAGATCAAGAGTTTTGGAGAGGGGTTAGAACCCATCTCAGGTTTTATTGTGGTCTCTGTGCCCCTTAACCAACTCAATACCGGGCACTTTCACCGCCTTCCTGCCCAGGCCAATTTACAGCTTTCCGCGTTGTCACACTTTGAATGAAAATTGCGCGGTCATGCAACGCTGTACCCAAACTAAATTTCTGTCAATATTTTTTCACACAAATAGAGCTTTCATTTGGTGGTATTTAATCACCACCATTTTTTTATTCTTTGCTAAATAATCAAGGGCTGAAATTTTATAAAAAATGTATAGTTTGTTATTAGAATTTTGGAAACAGGTAATTTTTCTCCTTCGCTGATGTGTGCTGATGAGGCAGCACTTGTAGGCACAGATTGGCAGCATTGTTAATCAGCGCCCAGATTATGAGTGTTGATGTCCCTTTTAGAAAAGCCAGCAATTGTCTCTCTTCTCCTATCCTTATGCTGTCAGCATGAGGAAAGGAATGCCGATAACCAGCTTCTGTTGACATCCATGATCGGCTGTGATTGGACACAGCTGATCACATGGTAAAGAGTCGTAATTTTTTCCTTCACTGATGTGCACTGATGAGGCTGCATTGATGATCAGTGCCCTGATTATCAGTGTAAATGTCCCCTGTGACTGGAAAGCCAGTTATCGGCTTTCCTTTCATCAGACACGGACAGCACTGAGAAAAGGCAATGCAGATAACTGGCATTTGTTTACATGTGATCACATAGTAAAGAGCCTACGTCATTGGCTCTTTACCCTGATCAGTGATACGCTGTGTCTGGGGGCGCACATAAGCAGGATGTCATGACATCCAGCCAGGATCTTAAAGCCACCGCCCGGCTGTCTTTCTGCTCTAGGGTGTTAAAGTGGTTGTAAACCCTCACATATACCCAGTGAAGCGACTGTCCTCAGGTGATACACAGCGATGAAACAAATCTCCCTACATAATTAGTAGCTGTTTAATCGCAGTTATTTGTCCGGTACATCCCTGTAAAACTCAAATTCACAAAGCAGGGAGCTGCAGTTACGCACTGTACAAGAGCTCTGAGAGCTGATTGGAGGGAAGAGACACACCTCCCTTTCATACAGCACCAGAGCTAAGGCTGTCAGTTACAGGCTGTGTGCTGGAGCTCCCTCCCCTGTCACCTTTTTATCTCTTGGTGTCATGAAAACTTGTCAGAAGTGACTCATACTGGTTATGGTGGATACAATGTTTTTGAAACTGATCCGTTTTGGGGGATCACGGACTCCCCTTTCCTCAGGGCTAATAGAAACAAAGATAAAAAAATTTGCACAAACTATATAGATCACAACATATATAAATCAACATAACATTTCAATGTCACAGTCAAGGATATTAGAAAGGGTTAAGAGCAATGATGCTGACATACCAAATTGATATTTCTATTCCCAAAAGCCTGGTAGGCTGATTGCAAAATGTCTAAAAAAAATGTATAAAATATATATGAAATAATATATAAAAAATACATATGAATACTGCGAACCTCATACAGATACGGGCGGTCTGCCCGGCGCACTCCGCTTTGCTCAGCAGGGGATCACTCTGATTTACGCTGAGCAGGCGGATGACAGGTCCCCTCACTGTGCAGAGACAGACCTGTCAGAGCCCCGCTCACCTTTATGGGGAGAGCGGATGAAATTCGACCGCCTGTCTATTTTCCATCCGTCTGGCGGATCAGATGAAAGCGGAGTCTCCCTCCGTCTGGATTTCACAGACAGAATCGGATTGGATAGCAGCGGGTGTCAGCGGACATGTCACCGCTGACATTCGCTACTCCATTGAGGTGTATGGAGGCTCCGATCAGATCCGCCTGAAAAACGGACCTGATTGGAAAGCCCGTGTGAAAGGGGCCTATTAGAGGAACTAGACAGCACAGAGAAATGATACTTAGTGCTTTGGGGAGAGGCAAGTAAACACTATGGAAATATGGGCTTTGTTCAGATTTCATGTCTGAGGTTTACAACCAGTTTAGGAACATTTACCTGCTGGACTTATGTCTACTGTTATCACTGAAAGTGAAGGAAAATGTCCCCAGAATAGCAAGGCCTCATTCACACGGGACATTTTGCAAACTCTCCTTTCCTCCTGGCAGCAGCATTTTGGCAGAAAAAAAGACTGACACTTGTTTAAGTTTGTACAACGTTTACAAGCATTTACGGGCATCAAGAGTTTGGGTGTTAATTTCATTGGCCAGAATAATAAATGTATGTTCCTGTAAACGCAGGAGGGCTGCCAAAAAGAGGAGAGCTGGGATATGACGTTACTTATGTCATATCCCCGCCACTCCTAAATCTGCTCCATTACTGCCACTGCTTTCCATGAAAAGACCCACAAAAATCCTCAGCACCAGGCCCCTCATGATGCTCTTAATCTGGCCCTGATTGTGGTGAGAGACTCTCTTTAACTACCTCCCGTGTGGCGGGATGCTCTCTCATACGACATCGCCCCAGTCTCAGCGATAATGGGCAGGCTGTGTCCCTGGAACACGGTGTGACCGATCTTGGTAAAGAGACACTGACGAGGCTCTTTACCCATGTGATCAGCTGTGCCCAATCACAGATCACACGTGAACAAAGAAATGCCGGTAATAGGCTCTCTTCGCCTCTGAGAGAGTGAGGAAAGGAGAGCCGATCAGCGCCCTGATTATCTGTATAGGTCTCCTCTGTGAGAAAATGCCACTGATGATCAGTGCCGCCTCAACAGTGCTCAGCATTGATGCCAGTCAGTGCCCAGCAGTAATGCCAATTTGGGCCAATCAGTGATGCCAGTCAGGGCCGCCTATCATTGCCCATAAGTGCTGCCTATCAGTGCGGCATATTAGTGCCTCCTCATCAGTGCACATCAGTGAAGGAGAAAAATGACTTATTTACAAAAACTTTGAAAAAAACTTTTTTTTTCTCAGTTTCTATCTTTTATTTTATTTTTTTAGGATGATTAAATACCACCAAAAGAAAGCTCTATTTGTGTGACAAAAAAAGATAAAAATGTAATTTGGGTACAGCGTTGCATGACCGCGCAATTGTCATTCAAAGTGTGACAGTCCAGAAAGCTGAAAATTGGCCTGGGCAGGAAGGGGGTAAAAGTGCCTGACAATGAAGCAGTTAAATATGGTAGGACAGGGAATTGTCCTTGGAAACGCGGGCATTTACCAACTGCAGACATCGTTATGTGGTAGCTGGGCAGATTAGACTCCACTTTAAAAGCAATGAGCAGATTTCATAATACCCAGCACAAAAGAGATTTTATGTTTACCCGTTAGTGATAGCAACCAATCCGCTTTCTAATTTCCTTTCTCCGCTCAGGGACTTGTATTTACAGGCATCACACTAGGAAGTGAATTAAATGCAGCCAGGAGAAAGCACGCTTTTTAATTTCAGGGGAAAAAAAGGGCTGCTTTTCAGATCCCCCCCCCACATTCATGCTGACTTATTCTGCTCTGGTTGAACTGCTTTCTATCCTCTGAATAAGACATGCCACATTAATGAAAGCGCAACATGATGCATGGCAAAGGCAACACTGCTTCATACAATCCAATTCATAATTCAAACATCGCATTCTTTCAAAAATGCTTCAAGTAGATCAGAACGCCAGCGCCTGCATAGAATATGAAGCCAGAAAGCAATCAGCTGACATTCTATACCATATGTATGGGAAATGAATTGACAATATGAATTAAAAGCCTTGTCCACTTGATATTTAGTTTCTAGGTGGAGCCTGATGGGCTTATTGGTCTCAGATGCTCCAGCAGAGATCTCTCACAATCTTCCTCCAGTCTGCCCGGGAGAGGTGGGTACACTTTGCCCACCTATGTGAGTTCCAGATCCCTCTGCTGCATTCTTCATAATGGCAATAAACAGCAGGGATGGTGGGAGCCACTCATAATATAAAAGTGGTGCCTGCGTTACTTCCCAACATTCTACACTACCATGCGCCAATGTCATTTCACGTGTGACCTATCGGTGTTAAATGGAGCGAAGTGAAGAAATTCTCACCATATTCCACAGAACACTTGGTCTCTCTCCACTGGGACGGGCGGACCAGCCTCCTCAGCATGGTGTCTCAAGCTTTCTAGTAAAAGAATTGTGCCCATCGACAGAGGATGTGCCACAGCCCAGATCCTGTTCCCAGGAGGAAAAGGAAGACAATCTATTAACCCTTTCCTTTCACCCAAAGAGGGCATGTCTTTGAGTCACTCAACAGTCCATTAGGGGCAAATGGATTTTCAGTAAAAAAGGATCTGAGTATTAGTACAACAGAAAATGAGAAACTTCTGCAGAAGAATGAGGACAATGCCTTTAAGGGGGAAGGTGGGGGTACAGCTGGAAGCACTGGAGGGGAGAGGGCACTATTGGAATCTGAGGGGCCGTTTTATTTATTATAGGCATTTTTAGAACAACGTCAATTTATGCAGCACTTTACACATATGTATATTGTACATTCACATCAGTCCCTGTCCTCGAGGAAGGTCATTCACATTTTATTGCTGTGTTGCATTAACCCAAGTTGTGATAAGGCAGATCATTCACCGAGCTGCCAACAGACCTCAACGCAGCCAAAAACAGACACACAGCATTGTGTTCAATGCAAATACATGCGTTGTGGTGCAGGCGTTTTGGGACGTCTTTCAGAATGAATGGCATTGTAAAGTGTTTTACCATGCGTTACCGCAATGCATTTAACGGATTGTGCCCTTGAAGTCCTAACGCCTTAGATTTAGATTTCCTTGATTGTGACCATAAATGGAGCAATTTTATAAATGACTGCATTGCTGATGTTTTATCCCCTTTCATAGGACCGCTCTGATCAAGTCAGTTTTTCAGGTAGACCTGATCAGACAGTCCATTCACCCTTATGGACCAGCGAGTGTAAACAGACTTGTGTCCCTTTATCTCACCTACCTCTGATTCAATGAAAGCAAATGGAAGAAGATCCATGCTCCTCCGTGTAGGTCAGTGGTTCTCATTCTTGGTCCTCAACTACCCCCCAACAGGCCATATTTTGGGAATTTCTCTTAGGCTCCTTTCACATTTAGGTGTTTTTGGGCTTTTTTTTCTGCTTTAAGCCTCAGCTCTAAAAACGCCTAACAAGACAAATCCCATTCATTTCAATAGCCCCTGTTTACATCTGAGCGTTCTGTCGCCTAAAGCAAAACGCCCGTCACTCAAAAAAGTACATGAGCTTCTTTTTTGGCAGATTACAGGCATTTTAATTCTTTTACATTGGTGACCTTTTGAACTTAAAAACGCCTGTAAAATGACAACGTCTAGATGTGAACGGAGCCCAAGATAAAATATCTGTCCAATACCAAGCCATTGACTCTAATTTAAAGCACCTGTGCAAGATAAAGGAAAACATGGCCCGTTGTGGGTACTTGAGGACCAAGGTTGAGAACCACTGGTGTATTCGGATCAGAGGATGTGAATCAGATCAGAGGTAGTCAGGCGTAAAGGGACAGCGGAGTCCATTTACACCTGGCCACCCATAGAGCAGAACAGGCTCTGTCCATGTCTGCTCTGCATAAACTGAGAGGACGCAGACCTGTCATCCGCCTGCTCTGCACAGAGATTAGCAGACAGATCCTTACTGATCAAAAACAGAAGGTGCCTGGGTGAAAGGGTCTTACTGTCTGAGAGAAAAAAAAGACGACTGAAAGATTTGTTATGGAACATCAAATGATCTTTTCAATCAACCTTTTGAAGAGCGAGGGCCACTTAAGCGACTTGGTAACCAGTCGTGGAGCCACAATGAGAGGTCTACCCTATGGGCCCTCCAATCTGATCAGACGGAAGGGGATAGATCCCTTCTGTTTTTTTTTTTTTTTTTTTTAGAAGATTAGAGGTAGGTGGGTGTAAATCAGTGGTTCTCAACTCCTGTCCTCAGGACCCACCAACAGGCCAGATTTTAAGTATTACATTGGGAAGATGCAGACTAGAACACTGCAATCACTGAGCAGCAAATTATATCACCTGTGATGTATTTCAGTTATCCTGCAAACCTGGGCTGTTAGTGGGTCCCGAGGACAGGAGTTGAGAACCACTGGTGTAAATGGACAAGTCCGTTTACATCTGCGGCTCCATAGAGGGTCCAATTGGGTCAGCCTGAAAAACGGACAGGCGGAACCCGATCTCACCGATCGTGTGAAAGGGGAGCATGGCTGCTCTCACACTAACGTACTGCGGCTTATGCACACCAAAGTGCACCTGCGGCTTAGCTGCACTTTTCCATAGACATCTATTATATCATGCAGGTGTGGTGTACTTTCAGAAAACGCACCAAACCCACAGGTAATAACAGAAGTTTATGGCTCAGTTTGAAAACAGCCCAGTAACCACTACAAAAGATATGCCCATATATACTGTGTTTTTAAAATACAAACTGACCTTTAATAACAATCTTCCATTCAGGAATCTCCCTTGCTACAAGTATTGCCGGCTGTTGCTGTCCCAGGCAAAGTGCAATTGGTATCACTCCACCTGTGACAGGAGATGGCGCTATACAGGAAGCTAATGCAGCTCTGCTCCCTCCGCAGCCGTGCTTCCTCTAGCACTGGCTCCATTCAGAACACGGATTGCTCTGGAATGGCGGGTCAGGGACCAGCAATCAAGGATTGCCCTGATTTAGATGTAGCTACTTGTCCTTCGATCAGATTTTATGCCCAGACTGATCAGAATAATTTCAATGAAAACATTCCCCACAAGTATGGGGTTGAATTACTAAAAGTGGAGAGTGCAAAATCTGGTGCAGCTGTGCATGGTAGCCAATCAGCTTCTTCAATTAAGCCTTGACAACAAAACCTGGAAGCTGATTGGTTTCTATGCAGAGCTGCACCAAATATTGCACTGGGTTTTTAGTAAATTAACCCCTTATGTGTCTGATTATTCATAGATTCAATTACATTATTCAAGTCAGCAAAAAATGATTCAATCCGATCGTTTGTTATGTGTATGGCCACAATTAGGTTTATCGGCAGCTTTTGTGGGCCTACCTAAACAATGCTTTTTTTTTTTTATATTCAAATGGCTGTGGTGCTGTACAACATCGTCGTTGGTAAATCAATTCGATTGTAATGTGAGTGAGCAGCCTAAAGGCCCGTACACACGGTCTGATGGTTGGTCAACAACAGTCATCCAACAGCCTGTTGGCCGATAATCTGATTGTGTGTACGCACGATTCTACAGCCGATTTCCAATCATCGTCCAACAGAAGTTGGATGACGAGACTAGAAAACTTGTGTTGGCCAACAAGGAGTTGACCGATTGTTGGCTCGTGTGTACAGAAGTTGGCCAATCAAAAGTTGGAAGTGCAAACATGCATGCTGGGAATCCAGAAAGTGTTAAATGCACCTGAAATTCCTCATTATACGCCCGTAACACGTCACTACGTTGGGCTTTGTTGGCCGATTACTTTATTAATGTTAGTATGCTAGACCAAACCACCGTCGCCCAATTTGGACGTTCGGTTGACCAACCATCAGCTCGTGTGTACGAGGCTTTACTGAAGTATCAGTTTTGAGTGGATGGAACCTTTAACCATTTGCTAATTTTCATGGCACCCACCCCCAACTTTATTCTGTCTTAGACCCCATACACCAGTGGTTCTCAACTCCAGTCCTCAGGACCCACCAACAGGCCAGATTTTAAGTATTACCTTGGGGAGATGCAGACTAGAATACTGCAATCACTGAGCAGCAAATGATATCACCTGTGATGCATTTCAGTTATCCTGCAAACCTGGCCTGTTAGTGGGTCCCGAGGACAGGAGTTGAGAACCACTGTCTTACACACTATTAGATTCTCTGCAGATTTTTGTCTTCAGATTTACCAAAACCATGCAGTGCAAGGGCCTGCCTGATTGCATACAAATTGAAACTCAGAGGTTTGACCTCATATTATATGGTTTTGGTAAATATGATGACAAAAATCTGCAGAAAATCTATTAGTGTGTATGGGGTCTTAGACAGCTGTCCCTTGACTTAACAAGAGCCATCTCTTCCATATACAAGAGTCCTCTCTGCCACTCCCCCCCCCCAACTACGAATACCTACAGACAATGATGGACGCAGCGCAGACGGCAGGAACAGCGCCCTAGGGACACGTTCCTGCAAAGACTTTGGAAAAGCTTTTAGCGGTGCAGCTACTGAAACCTTTTAATGGGTCACAGTGAGTGGAAGGAACATAAGCTGGTTCTCTGCCACAGTGAATCCGCCGTGACTCAGTCCTCGCCAGGAATACACCGCGCTCCCTTTACACCTCAGATTCCCAGCAGCAGAACAATCAGATTTGATTTTCTGAGCTGGAAAAGACACAGAAATGAACAGGAGTAGCAAGGAGGAACCCCTCTAGTACCATGGAGCCTGATCTGCTGTGTAATGCTCTAAGAACTAAACAGATTCACGCTTAGGATAGAATCCACCATATATAGATGGAAAGCTGCTAGCACAGCAATATCATATACAGAATATTACCAAAATAATGCTCCAAAGTGCTGCGCTACACCTTACAATACAATTACACCAAAATAGAGCAGAAACATTTGTCACAAGTGTGAATATGAACATACGTGAATCAGTGCAAATAAAAGAACATTTCTGCTGTTGCTATTTGCAGACAGAATAATTAAAGAAAACGTAATGGAATTCTGAACTAAGGGGAAACACAGAAGCTGCCATTGCAGATTTTGGGACAATGCTAGTCGTCTGGTAGTCATGCTGGTCGTTTGTCTTAAAGAGGAACTTCACTTGTTTAATATATATATATATATATACACACACTATATTGTCAAAAGTATTGAGACACCTGCCTTTACACGCACATGAACTTTAATGGCACCCCAGTCTTAGTCTGTAGGGTTCAATATTGATTTGGCCCACCCTTTGCAGCAATAACAGCTTCAGCTCTTCTGGGAAGGCTGTCCACGAGGTTTAGGAGTGTCTATGGGAATGTTTGACCATTCTTCCAGAAGAGCAATTGTGAGGTCAGGCACTGATGTGGATGAGAAGGCCTGGTTCACAGTCTCCACTCTAAAGCCTCGTACAAGCAGTGCGACAGTCGTTACGACTTAACGGCCCAAATCGTATGTTGGCTGTTGTATCTCATGTACTGACATGCAATAAGCGATCGTACGACCAAGCCGAACGACGTCGTGAGCGTACGAGCGTATAAAGAAAAAGTTCAGGTGCATGTGATTTGTGAATTAGGAAGGTAGGTTTACACGAACGGACACTTCCGAGCGTTCCTGACTCCTGAGCATGCGTGTTTTGCACAGTACAACTTGTTGGACCAACTTCTCTGTACACACGGTACAACGGTCGTAGGACCGCTTGTTGGTACAACCAAAGTTTCCTAGTCTGCTCATCCAACTTCTGTTGTACAACCGTCGTACGTAGGCTGTTCTAATCGCACGTACTAACGTTCGGATGATCGTACAACCATTTTCATACGTTCGTCGCATCGTGTGTACAAGGCTAAACTCATCCCAATGGTGTTCTATCGGGTTGAGGTCAGGACTCTGTGAAGCCAATCAAGTTCCTCCACCCCAAACTCACTCATCCATGTCTTTATGGACCTTGCTTTGTGCACTGGTGCATAGTCATGTTGGAACAGGAAGGGGCCATTCCCAAACTGTTCCCACAAAGTTGAGAGAATTAAATTGTCCAAATATCTTGATATGCTGACGCCTTAAGAGTTCCCTTCAGTGGAACTAAGGGGCCAACCCCTGAAAAGCAACCCCACACCCTAATCCCCCCTCCACCAAATTATTTGGAACAGTGCACAAAGATATGGATGAGAGAGTTTGTGCAGGCCAGTCGAATTCCTCCAGCCTAGAGTCCTGACTTCAACCTGATAGAACACCTTTGGAATGAATCAGAGCGGAGACTGCGAGCCTGGCCTTCTCATCCAACATCAGTGCCTGACCTCACAAATGCACTTCTTGAAGAATGGGCAAACATTCCCATAGACACGCTCCTAAACCTTGTGCACAACCTTCCCAGAAGAGCTGGAGCTGTTATAGCTGCAAAGTGTGGGCCAACTCAATATTGAACCCTACGGACTAAGACTAGGATGCCAGTAAAGTTCATGTGCATGTAAAGATAGGTGTCCCAATACTTTTGCCTTGTTCAAATGATTTTATTGGTAAAGAAAGAAAAGGATAACTAATAAGTACAGTAAGAGTCTTTGGTTACAAAGTGAATAATATCACGCCAGTTGCACGGAGACGCAGCCCATAGTTTGGCGGGAACTTTATTCATAACAGATAAGTAACGTGCAGTAGCTGTTGCATAACTCTATGCATAGGGATGTGGTTAATCCCAACTGTTCAGCTAGATCAAACATGGGAAGCAGGCAGGGAAGGATCACCCCTCATGCCGATTAAACACACTTGAGGTGCTGTGTGATCCAACTGTAAGGCTGCATTCACACAGGGGCAGCTCGACTTTGCTAGGCGATTTCATCGTCACTTTCAGGCGACTTACAACGCAACATCATGCCAGACGACTTTGCCTGTGGCCAATCAGAGAAGGGAGGGAGTTACTCTGGATAAATTATTTTCTTTTCACTGTAAAGTCGCTTCCATATAGATGGGGAATCCGACTTCTATTGAATTCTATGGGCACAAGTTGGATAGAAGTCTTGCAGGAACCTTTTCTGAAGTCACTCCGACTTCAGTAGTGTACATTAAGACGGCTCCCATTCATTTCAATGGGATTTCAAATGTCGGGCGACTTGAGGCGACTCAAGTCGGAGTGCAAGTCGCCCCTGTGTGAAAGTGCACTCAATAAACAACATATAACATTAGGGGTGTTGGGTTGGACAGTGTGGGAGAACAACATAGGCTGTGTTTAGAGAGTATGAGTGGAGTAAAGATTGCGTGGCGATAGGTGCTGCTATCATCTTATGCATGCTATTGTATGGATGAGCAGTCCCTGTTTGGGGTAGTCCGTGTTGGGCTAAGACCGCGCAATCTGAAGGAGGAGGGTATGAAGGAAAGATGGTAGAGGGGGAGGAGGGCAGGGGGCAATAAGAGGAAGATGGGGGCAGGGGAGATAAGAGGGGAGGGGGGGGGCCAGAGGAAGTGAGGATAGGTCCCGGGGGTGTAGTATGAGTGAGGCTTAGGGGGTCTTCTTTCAATGGTCCCTAGCGACATAAATAGGAGTTAAGGGGACAGCAATGATTGATCTAAGGGCCAGTTCACAACATAGAAATGCAGTCCGGATGAATTCCGGATGCTTTTCTGCATGCGCGTTTTTGATGCAGTCCAGTGCAGTTTCTTTCTAAACCTAAAATAAGGACATGTGAGTTCCAGTGCGTTTTTGATGCGTTTTACAGCATTCCAGTACAGTTCAGTGCAAAAAAAAATGCAGCATGTTCTACTTTTTTTTTTTCTGGAACCGGAACGCACTGGATTTGACTGCACTGGTGTGAACTATGCCATTGAAAACCATATAACCTACTCTCCATGCGTTTTTGATGCACAAAAAAACCGCACTGGACTGCATGTGGTGTGAACTGGCCCTTAGTCAGAAGGGAGATAGTGATCCACCCATGGCTTCCATAGGTATTTATATTTTTTTACTTTGTCTAAAAGATTAGCTTCCACTTTAGCATGGATCATGGCAAAACCTATTTTTGGTTTCTGTGATGCTAAAGGTGAGGAGATTTCCAGGCCTCCTTCCCAATACTTTTGACAATATAGTGTGTAATATACAGTTGTATGCTAAAGTTTAGGAACCCCTGACAATTTCCATGATGGTCATTTATAAATATTTGGGTGCTTGGATCAGCAATTTCATTTTGATCTATCAAATAACTGAAGGACACAGTAATATTTCAGTAGTAAAATGTATCAAAAACGAAATTAGACAGGTGCATACATTTGGGCACCCTTGTCATTTTGTTGATTTGAATACCTGTAACTACTTGGCACTGATTAATTGGAACACACAATTGGTTTGGTGAGCTCATTAAGGCTGGGTTGACACTATCCAATTCTCGGACCGACATGACGAGCACAAGTTGCATTACGTCACAAAAACAATGATTCCCTATGAGAGCCGTCTTAACTGCTCCAACTTGTGTTTTTCAAAGGCGGACCGACTTTGAAAAAGGTTCCTGTACTACTTTTGTCCGACTTTGATCCTACTTCAGCCCATTTAAAAGCATTGAAGTCGGATCAAAGTCGTACCAGTGTCTTTACTGATCCGACTTTGGCATGCGACTTGTGCTCTGGGGATTATGAAGGGGAACTCCAGGCCAAATAAAAAAAAAAAAAAAAAACTGGCACGGGGTCCCCTTCCAGGAGCATACCAGGCCCTTTGGTCTGGTATGAATTTTAAGGGGAACCCCCCCCCCCCCCACGCCGAAAATCCATACCAGACCCTTATCCGAGCACGCAGCCCGGCAGGCCAGGAAAGGGGGTGGGGATGAGCGAGCACCCCCCCCTGGACCATACCGGGCCGCGTGCCCTCAACATGGGGCGTATGGGTGCTTTGGGGCAGGGGGGCTCTGCGCCCCCCACCCCAAAGCACCTTGTCCCCATGTTGATGAGGACAAGGGCCTCTTCCCGACAACCCTGGCCGGTGGTTGTCGGGGGTCTGCGGGCGGGGACTTATCGGAATCTGGAAGCCCCCTTTAACAAGGGGGGCCCCCAAATGCCGTCCCCCCACCCTATGTAAATGAGTATGGGGTACATCGTACCCCTACCAATTTACCTGGAAAGAAATATGTACAAAAAAAAACACCACAGCTTTTTAAAATATTTTATTAAAACAGCTCCGGCGGTCTTGTCCCCTCTCTGGCTCTTCTATCGGCTATTTTGCGGGGTCTTTCATCTTCTGAGGGGTCTTCTTTCTTCTCCTTCTCTGCGGCGACTTCTGCTCTTTTGCCGGTCTTCTCCTCCGCTGTCCCCTTCCATCTGTTCTTCCTCTCTTCTTCTTCTTCCCATGTTGACACGACGCGGTCTCCTTCACGTATGCCCTCTCCGCTGTGTCTTATATTGGCATGGGGCGTGGCCACCAGATGACATCACCCAGAGGCCCGCCCCATATGTCGTCACATCATGGGGCAGAGCTGTGACCTCATATGGGGCGGGCCTCAGGGTGATGTCATCTGGTGGCCACGCCCCATGCCAATATAAGGCACAGCACAGAGCGGAGGAGGCATTCTTGAAGGAGATTGCGTCGTGTCAACATGGGAAGAAGAAGAAGAGAGGAAGAAAAGAGGGAAGGGGACAGCGGAGGAGAAGACTGGCAAAAGAGCAGAAGACGCCGCAGAGAAGAAGAAGAAAGAAGACCCCGCAAAAGAGCCGAAGAAAGAAGAGCCAGAGAGGGGAGAAGACCGCCGGAGCGGATTTAATAAAATATTTTAAAAAGCTGTTTTTTTTGTGTGTACATATTTCTTTCCAGGTAAATGGGTAGGGGTACGATGTACCCCATACTTATTTACATAGGGTGGGGGGCCGGCGTCTGGGGGGCCCCCTTATTAAAGGGAGCTTCCAGATTCCAAAAAGTCCCTGCCCGCAGACCCCGACAACCACCGGCCACCAGGGAGGTCGGGAAGAGGCCCTTGTCCTCATCAACATGGGGACAAAGTGCTTTTGGGGTGGGGGGCGCAGAGCCCCCCCCGCCCCAAAGCACCCATACTGCCCATGTTGAGGGCACGCGGCCTGGTATGGTCCAGGAGGGGGGGGGCACTCGCTTGTCCCCACCCCCTTTCCTGGCCTCCCGGGCTGCATGCTCGGATAAGGGTCTGGTATGGATTGTGGGGGGGGGGACCCCATGCTGTTTTTTTGGTGTGGGGGTTCCCCTTAAGATCCATACCAGACCAAAGGGCCTGGTATGCTCCTGGAGGGGGACCCCATGCCAGTTTTTTTTTTTTAATTTGGCATGGAGTTCCCCTTCAAAATCCCCAGAGCACAAAGTGCCTTGCACTGTCCGGATCAAAGTCGGATCCCCGTTCACAGACAAACGGTCCGACTTTGACCCTATGTAGGACCGTAAATCGCACAGCAAAGTAGGATCAAAGTTGGACCGTTTTTTTGTCGGATAGTGTGAACCCAGCCTCAGCCTTGAACTTCATAGACAGGTGCATCCAATCATGAGAAAAGGTATTTAAGGTGGCCAAATAAAAGTTATTGTTCTCTTTGACTCTCTTCTGAAGAGTGGCAACATGGGGGCCTCAAAACAACTCTCAAATGACCTGAAAACAAAGATTGTTCTACATTATGGTTTAGGGGAAGGCTACAAAAAGTTATGGCAGAGATATAAGCTGTCCGTGTCCACTGTGAGGAACATAGTGAGGAAATGGAAGACCACAGGCACAGTTCTTGTGGCCAGAAGCGGCAGGCCACATAAAATATTGGAGAGGCAAAGGCGAAGGATGGTGAGAACGGTCAAAAACAGCCCACAGACCACCTCCAAAGACCTACAACATCAACTTGCTGCAGATGGTGCCACTGTGCATCGTTCAACAATTCAGCGCACTTTGCACAGGGAGAAGCTGTATGGGAGAGTGATGGGAAAGAAGCCTTTTCTGTACACACGCCACAAACGGAGTCGCTTGAGGTATGCAAACGCATATTTGGACAAGCCAGCTTCATTTTGGAATAAGGTGCTGTGGACTGATGAAACAAAGATTGAGTTATTTGGTCACAACAAGGGGCGTTATGCATGGCGTAAAAAGAACACAGCGTTCCAAGAAAAACACTTGCCACCCACAGTAAAATTTGGTGGAGGTTCCATCATGGTGTGGGGCTGTGTGGCCGGTGCCGGTACTGGGAATCTGGTTAAAGTTGAGGGTTGCATGGATTCCACTTAATATCAGCAGATTCTTGAGAATAATGTTGAGGAATCAGTCACAAAGTTAAAGTTACGCCGAGGCTGGATATTTCAACAAGACAACGACCCAAAACACTGCTCAAAATCTACTCGGGCATTTATGCAGAGGAACAAGAACAATGTTCTGGAATGGCCATCCCAGTCCCCAGACCTGAATATCATTGAACATCTGTGGGGTGATTTGAAGTGGGCTGTCCATGCTCAGCAACCATCAAACCTAACTGAACTGGAGATGTTTTGTAAGGAGGAATGGTCCAAAATACATTCATCCAGAATCCAGACACTCACTACAGGCAGCTTCTAGAGGCTGTTATTTCTGCTAAAGGAGGCTCTACTAAATATTGATGTGATTTTTCTGTTGGGGTGCCCAAATTTATGCACCTGTCTAATTTCGTTTTGATGCATATTGAACATTTTCTGTTAATCCAATAAACCTCATTTCACTAATGAAATATCGCTGTGCTTCAGTTATTTGATAGATCAAAATGAAATTGCTGATCCAAACACCCA
>BLSH010359798.1:1282200-1295621 GCA_018402905.1 Glandirana rugosa
GGGGGTGGACACAGTGATTGCAGCCAGTGACACAGGTGGGGGCAGCTTGCAGCCAGTGACACAGGTGGGGGCAGCTTGCAGCCAGTGACACAGGTGGGGGCAGCTTGCAGCCAGTGACACAGGTGGGGTACATTGCAGAGTCCCCCACCCCGCACTTACCCCATCCAGCAGGCAGGAGTGTTGCAGAGGTTCGGCATGCGGAGAGAGCGCTGGGTCTGCAGAGTTCGGCACACGGAGTGTGGCTGTCCCCCCTCGTCGGTCCCCGGGCGGTCGTCATGGTCTCTGTGGGAGCGGAAGTCACCTCCGCTGCCACAGTGACCCGCCCCCGCATCCAATCACCCTGAGCGGAGGCTCAGGGCAGCCAATCAAGCTATGAGTGTGTGCCTGTTCAGCGCACACTCATAGCTTTTAATGGCCGACCAATAGGCTCACTACTTGGCTGTCATGTGACAGCCAAGGACCCGAAAAAAAAAAAGAAAGTCACTGTACCGGCACCACCTGCAGGGGGGCGGGTTGACTTTTTTTTTTCTTCTTTTGCCGGCGGGGAGGCGGCGCCCCAGCGTCCCTCACACACCAGCCACCGCTGGTCACTAACCTAGAACATGAGATGTTATGTTCCTTAACTCAGTTCAGGTGGAAAAAAAAAAGCTGGTTTTCTCTTGACAGCAGTTTCCTTTAATACACCTGAAAACACGCCAAGTATACTACTAAAATTTCACCAAATAATTTTACCCAATTCTGAAAGACTATATAAAAAAGTGGAATAAATCTGTGAATCAGGATATTGAGAACCTGAGTTTCGAAGATCACGCAAAATCATCCTAAGGCCAAAATGAAAGTTTTTCTTTAGATATACCATCACAGAATAGAAAGAACCTGAGACAAGCATGTAGACAAGAATGAGGCCAACACGGTGAGGAGCTTGTTTTCTTCATATCCCAGGGAATAGGGAGGACAGAGAGGGAGGGAAGGAGAGGGGGCTCCTTTCTTCAACTCTACAAGCCAACTTTAATTATCACTGCTAATTTCAGCCCTGTCGGGGCCGCGAGCGGAAAGATGCATTAAAGTAGCTGGAGCTGCCTTCTGGGCACGTTTATAATGATCTTTAATGGATGACCGATGCCAGTGCCGCTCGATTAAAGCAGTTGCTGGAAAGCGGTCAGGTGTAGAAAGCGGAGAGCGTAGAATTCCTAGCCAGTCTCCAACAATCACAGACAGCTGAGTGGCTCCTGCAACAGGGAACATTGAAATTTGACTGTTACATACTGCATATGTTCTTTAGTCCATTCTGGAAACTGTACTGCATTTTTTCAGAAAACAAAAGTTAGGATAATTGTACTCACAGTAAATTCCTTTTCTTTGAGTCCATTGAGGAACACAGCCTGATAATGAGAAACCTTAAGTTATACTGCTGCCTACAGGAGAAATGGGCATATCAACTTAAGGCCACCCCCTAGAGGCTATACTCCCACTCCACAACAATCCTGCCCAGTTGTAGCAAGCAGTCCAAAAAGAACATAAGAATATGAGGAGAGGGATGGGAACTGTGTCCCTCAATGGACTTCAATAATTTCAAGTGATATTAAAAGGTGCCCCCATTACAATGCATTATGCTATGGGGCACGCATGCATGCATGCTCGCTCCTGAGTCTTGCTCTGTGTGTTCATAAGACACACAAAACATGGCTCGGCCGTGCCCATGCTCCCTCCTCAATGGCTGTGACGGACAGCAGAAGTAGTCAATTGCTGCTGTCTCTCAGCCAAGGAGGAGGCAGAGACCCAGGAGGGCAGCTGCCCTTGAGCACATCTCTGGATCGCAATCGGGCTCGGGTAAGTATTAGGGGGTGGGCTGCTGGGGCAGATGCATACTGAAGGGTTTTTACCTTCATGCATAGAATGCATGAAAGTAAAAATGTTCAGTCTTTAGAATCCCTTTAATGGTAAGTATAAAAATCTTATCTTCTTTATCATTAATTAAAGGGACACAGCTTGATAGAAAAAAACCCAAGAATGTCAGAGCAGCAAACTGAGGGGTAAATGCACTCAAGACAACACATGCTAAACAGCTCAACAAGAAACCTCAATATAAAAAGAAAAACAATGGCATTAAACAGTAGCTTGCAAAACCTTTTGACCAAAACTAGGATCTGCTGGTGAAAGTTAGTGAAAGTATGTACAGTAGACCAAGTTGCACATTTACAAATCTGCAAACACCAAGGCTTAATGATGAAAATCCCAGGTAACACTCAATGCCCTTAGTGGAGTGGGAATGGAAAATTGAAAGCACTTTTTCTTGCAATTCATAGGTTTGGTAAAAAGGGAACTGGTCTACCTAAAGAAAGCATTGACAGAAAGGTAGACATTGAAGGCCCTCACTAATCACATCCAGATAATGGAGAGACATCCCTTAGGGTGGACTGACTGACACAGGGAAGAAAACACAATATCTTTATTAAAATAGAAATCACTTTGGTTAATAAAGGAGGTTCTTGGTCTCAAAACAACCTTATGGTGTTTATGCAAGATCAAATAGGGCTCCGTACAGGACAACACTGATCACGTAAACTATAAGTGATGGCCAGAAGAAATGCTGCCTTACTGGATAGCAATGTCATACAGATGTCCAAAATAGGTTTGAATGGAGATCTTTGTAGCACTGACAACACTAAATGTAAACCTCATCATTGAGAGACCTAACAGCAATGTCTTTAACTCATTGCATAAAACTATAAATAAGCAAAGGATTAGCAAGCGGGCACTGAAATAGACAGTGCAAAGACCTGACCTTTGATGGCGCTATAGGTCAAATGTTGTTCTACTCACAACTGATGGAAAGAATGAATACAGTTTACCAAAAGATATGTGGGAAAATCCCCCAGGGACTTACACCCATGAAAATAAGACTTCTGTGCTCAATAATAAATCTTGCGGGTGGTAGATTCAATAGCTTTTCCCATGATCAGGATTATAGAATGCAAAATGCCCATGTCCCTCAGAAGCAAAGTTTTAACAGCCAAGCTGTCAAGGCCAACTACTAGGAAGCAAGATGGAAGATTGGTCCTTGAGATGAGATCCAACTGATGTGGTAGAGGCCACCGAGCACCAAAAAAACCCCAAAAAAAAAACGAGATCAGCATACCACACTCTAAATCCAATCTGGCGCTAGACAAGGTGAGATTTCCAGTAGGCAAAATGCAATGATCATGATACATTGATGCCAAGGTGTCACCAGTGCATCTGCCATTGTGCCCCACATCCTGCCTTTCCCTTGTGATTACTCACTATACAGCAACTTAGTTACTGTAGCATAATCCCTCTTTCAGCCCTCTGCCATTGTGGGAGGAAGGAGGGCTGGCTGTATGTTAACACAGCCGTTATTTACACTTGTGATTGCTTGATTAGTTCACAGTGATCACATGGCGCTGAGCCACTCTGATTGGCTCACTTTACCTTGTCTGTGATGTGTACTGTCTAATGATCCTCATACCTCCTGCTCCAAAATGGAATTGTATAATTTGCAGGACCCTCATACCTCCTGCACTCGATTAGCTTGGATAATGAGCAGGATCCTCATACTTCCTGCTTCCCATAAGACTGTATAACAAGCAGGACTCATATACTTCCTGCTCTCAATTAGACTATATAATATGAGCAGGTCTCCCATGCCACCAATTCTGTATTGGACCGTGCAGTAAGAAAAACCCTGATTCAAATTAGACTGTATAATCTGCAGGAGTGTCATACCTCTTGCTTCTGATTAAATTTGGATAAGGAGTAGAAACCTCCTAATCCCAATTGGCTGTATAATAAGCATAACCCTAATAATTCCAACACCAGATTCAATGTTATAATGAGCAGGAGCCCCATGCCTTCTAGCACCGATTAGACTATATCAGAGCAGGAGCCCCAAACCTCCTAATCCCCATTAGATTTCATAAGGAGCAGGATCTTCAAATCTTCTGATCTATTTTAGAATGCATAACAAGCAGGACCATCAAACTTCCTAATCACAATTAGAATGTATAATGAACCACAATCATCATACCCTCTGGTCACGATTAGACTGTATAATGATCTGGACCCTCATACCTACCGATCCACATTGGATTTCATAATAAGCAAAACCCACAAACTTCCTCATCTCCATTAGATTACGTAACAAGCAGGAGACTCAACCCTATTTCTATTGAAATGCATAAGGAGCAGGGCTCTTAAACCACCTCCACACCCTTTTAGAATGTATAATAAACCAGAAACCTCATACCTTTTGGTCACACTGTATAGATGAGAAGGGTCTGGTTTAGGCTGTATAGTGAGCAAAACCCTGATACCTCCTGCTCTGGATTAAATTGTATAGTAAGCAGGACGCTCATGTCACTTTGTCCAAATTAGATTGTTTTATAAGCAGGACCTTTCTACTCCTGTTCTCTATTAGACTGTAAGCTCTCATGCCTCATGTTTCCTATCAGACTAATTTTCAACAGACAGAGCTATTAAACGTCCTGTTCCCTATCAGGTTGAATGCTGGACTTTCAGCTTCTTTTTACATCGATCCTTTTTTTCTTGCCTGGTTTCCACTCTTTTTCTCCTCCTGAAATGCTTGTTGTCATTCAGGATTCTGTCTTCACCATTTAAATTCTCTTTTTTCTCTGTGTTGTGTTAATGAGATGAATTATTCTCTACCGCTGTTCTGTAGTAGAGAGTGACTTGAATTGTATGAATACAGAAAATTATTTTTTTTCCCTAATTGTTTTTCAGACAAACAATACAAGTGTACTACGCAGCGATACACAGTTGACTAAATGTATTTGATTTTCAGTGGTTATGTGTATATACAGAAAAAATGGCAGTCAAAATGCTTACCTTGTTGTCCAAATCGAACAGGAAGGTGTCATCTTCACGCACGTCTGCTTCAGAGTCTGAAATCAGTTCTCCAACATACCTGAAAATAAAAATGCTTGCATCTGTTTAACAGTGATAGTTTTTGTTACGCATGTATTCCAAAATGAACTTTATGCAGTCAGGAGAGGATTATCTTCACAGCAATTCAGTTGTAAAAGACTATCATATGAAAAGGATTTTTAGGCTCAATTCACATGTGTTGCGGTAATGCATTCATCATGCATTGCGATGCCAGTTTAAAATGGTAAAAATTCAGATTTTTTGTTCCCTGCTGGAGAAATAGGATTATGCTTTGTAAGGTTTTTTTCTCTAGCTGGATCAATTGCAGGTTTAGGGCTATGAGAAGGCAAGTTTTTTATTTATCATTGTCTTTTCCTTAGACTCAATTGCAGGTGTCGCTCTTTCAATGCAACGAAACAATAATATAATAAAAAAATGTTATTTTTGCTTTTAAACTAGAATTTACAAAACTAACCTTGTTTATTGCTGGCAGACGTATCCTGCATCTATGGTTCTGAACGTCAAGATGTGCTTACTACATAAAGTCTTTCTAAGCCTAGGTTCACACATGTGCGATGCAGAAACCAGTGCAATTCCAGCACCGGTTCCTGCATCGCATCTCTCCTGCAGGCAGTTCACATAGCCCTCTGCGAACCACTGAAGGTGTCAATACAAAGTTAATGACACCCCCAGATCGGATCACAGATCGCAATGCAAACTGTGAACTCGCACAGGAATCGGATCGCATAGGTGAGAACACCCATGCGATCCGAGCCCAGTGCAGGAAAAAAAGTCCCTGCACTATTTTCCTGTGAATTAAATACACAGACATCGCATGCGATGTAGTGCGGGTGCGAATCACATGCAAGGTCTGCGTTCGCACAAGTGTGAACCTAGGCCTAAGGCCATTTGAGGGTTTTCAGAAAAAAAAAACCCAGCGTTCCAAAACAGGATGCAGGTTTCTGGGGTACCAATTGAGAAGGCACCTGCTTTTGACTATGGGATGAAACGTCAAACTCTACATAGGACATCTCGGGGCTCCTGGGGCAAATTGTTGGCAGTTAGAAATATCTCTATGAATCAAATGAAGCCTACTGTGGATTTAGCAGGTTCTGTCGTAATACAAGCACTCTCTGAAATAACTGAAACAGAACAAAAGCCTGCACAGAAGTTGCAAAAATGTCAAATCTCATTTACTATATTGGCGTGAAAACATTTTTTACAGGAATATGTGAGTGGAGATTAGGAAGAGGTCCTGCAAATGATGTTCAATTTGCTTAATACGAAAATGTGAAACAATTACAAGGCAAAAGATAGTGTAAACAAGGCATATGTGGAAGAGGAAAGGGGCTTTGTAACTGCTAAACCAGAAATCTGAGCAGGTTCTCACTTTTAAAATTATAAACCGTACATCGTCAATTTCTGTGCCAAGAACATTTCAGCCATCAGGCTCTCTTGTCAAGGAAAGTTTACAGAACTGTGCCACAGAAGGAATCAGTAGAAAAAAAAATCAAACTATATAAAGAAAAAAAAAAAACTGAGAAGGGCAGCTATCCTATTTTGATGCACCATCAAATCACTATTATTAAAGATTAGACAGCGCTATCGCTCCTATGCTACATTATTGTGTTCATACCCTCTACTAATTATATACCAATCTTGTATATCACGATATGTAAAAGTGACAAGTGCAACGTATACAAAAACGCAACACAAACAATAAAAAATGTAATTAATGCACAGTAACATGCAATGTGTAAAATTAAAACTATGTGCAATATGTAGCATAGGAGCAATAGCACTGCCCATTCTTCAATAATATCAGGCTCTCTGTGACAAGCCAGAACAAGTGAGTGGCCACAATCTATTATAGAATGTACGATTTGTGCACCGAGAAATTAGATCATAAGTGACTTGCATGTTTGTATGGACTCCCCCTTGTGCCACTTAGAAAGATTCCTTCAGTGTTTAAACAGGGCAGAAAATCCTGACTTGAGGCACAGTGTGTGATGCATATTCTCCAGTCCCCACCTTGTGGGGAATATCAGCATGAGATATCAAAGATCTCAACTGAGTCGCCTGCCTTGCATACTTGAGAGCGAGACTTGGCAAGCACCAAATGCCTCTATGAGCTGATGTTACAAATGGTGGAAAATGGCAATGCCACACTGAGTGGTGTCATGGACGGCATCTATTGCAGCACTATAGAAAACTGGAAAATCTCTCCCCCCCCCCCCCCCAAAAAATGTTTCTTTACTAGTACAGCACTGTAGGAAAGACTTTTCATACATGACCAAATGTACACTTTTACAACGGAAATTTTCCAGCATGGTTAAAGATTTTCTTCTCTTCACATTATATTTTACTTGTTATAAACACAATTCCCACCAGTTACAAGTAACTTTCAGATTTTTGTTAATTTGGAATTACAACTGGATGAAGTGTGTGCATTTTAAGGTGAAAACAGTAAATGATCAATGGTATAATATGTTTGACTGAAGGACAGGGTACTCTACAGACGGCTCACTTACTCGCACACAAACGTCCCTGCGGGAATGTCCTGTAGAGACCGCACTCCCCAGCCTTTATTCTTGGTCCGGAAAAGCTGTAATCTGATTCTGCATGAACAAGACCAAGAGGTTAAATTCAATGTCTACATTTTGAATGAGACTAACCAGCAAAAGGCAGATCTGTCATACGTGCATAAGGGAGCTCCAGTGAAATAAACTACTCACTGAATCCTTTTTCCAACCCCTCTGGCACCTACTAAAACACTTAATTGGGACAGTTCCCAACTCTAGCCATTAATGCAATATAGAGGCTGCTAACCTCCTTCTAAAAATGCTAGTTCCCTGGCTGTTTTAATTGTCCTTTGATGTAAATACAATGGTCACAAGTATGATAATCAGAAAAGTCAGATGTACTTATAAGCAAACTTAATTTGGGTCAGTCACTCAAGGTAGCCTCAGCTACATACAGCATTGTGTTCAGGTAGTGGGATGGAAACTGTCTCTTCCACTCCTGGGACAAAATTGAGTTGTGCTGTGCGCAGTTCAGCCTTTCACAGGTAGCTCTGTATTCTATAAATTAATACAAAGCTTCCTCTGATTAGCCCAGTTGGAGATCTTGATACCATCCGCCCACCTCCCTGAGTCAGCCAGTCACCCTGACTTTCAATGGAATAAATCGTATTTGGACCTCTTAACCAGTTCCACACCGCGCGCTGTATATATACGGCGGTGGTGTGGATGCTGAGCGCGAATCGCCGTACAAAGGCGCAGCTAAGGGGCGATCGCGCGCCGCCGCCGGCACGCTCTCGTGCCCGACGCACTCCGGAGGAGTGTGCCTGCGGCTCGGACGGACCCGATGTCTGCCGGCAAGCTGCGATGAGCTGCTACAGCCAAAGAGCGGGGAACCGCCGATGTAAACACGGCGGTTCCCGGCTCTTTCAATGGGGACATAGGAGATCTACTGATCCCTGTCACTGGGATCAGTTAGATCTCTATGTCCATGTTAGCCCAGCCCCCCCACAGTTAGAACACGCCCAGGGAACACTGTTAACCCCTAGATCTCCCCCTGCAGGTTAACCCTTTCACTGCCAATGACATTTACACAGTAATTATTGGACATTTAAATTTCTGATCGCTGTATAAATGTCATTGGTCCCAAAAAAGTGTAAAAAATGTCCGACATATCTGCTGCAATATCGCAGTACCGCTAAAAATCACAGATCACCGCCATTACTAGTAAAAAATAAATAAAAACCCCAGAAATTAATTATCATCCATAAACGCAGCCACTTTTACGCAAACCAATCAACACCGATTGCGATTTTTTTTTTTTACCAAAAATACGAGGAAGAATATAAATCGGCCAAAACTGATGAAAACATTTTTTTTATATATATATTTTTTTGGATTTGAATTTTAGCAAAAAGAAATATTTTTTTTTTTTTTTTGCAAAATTGTCGCTCTTTCTTTGTTTATAGCCGGGGCTGAAGTGGTTAAGCAGTGGCGTGGCACTTCAATTTCCATTTTTGTTACCTTCAGAAGTAGAACACTAGGCAGAAAAAACAAAACAAAAAATACAAATTAAAAAAGCACTGCTGAGAGATTGCCTCTGCTGGTGGTTCAACTGCTATTGGCAGCTCAGGTAGAAACAAATCAGTACATAACCAAAAGCCAGAGGGATGGGAACTGTGTGTGTGTAGAATCTTGACAATAGGGAGAAATGGGGCAGAATACAAGAAAGCATCACAAGCATACTTAAAGCCCTGGACCAGTTGGTCCACCAGCCTCATGTAGGCTTGAGATAATTGCTCATTACCTAAGCCCTGACGCAGGAGCTTAGCCCATGCCGTAAGAGTTTGGGATACAAAGGTTGTAGCCAACACTGGGCAAAGGCCTGAACCAGCTATGGTGTACAAAGAATGTGTAATAGCTTCCACTGTCCTGTCAGCAGGGTCCTTGATGAAAGGGGGAGCTTGATCCCCTGGGATCATAGTTACCTTGTTCAGCTTGGAGATTAGCAGATCCATGAACGGAGAAGTCCAAAAGGGTAGCGAACAGAAAACAGTTTTGGCACAATGAAGGGTCATGTAGGACATTCCCCTATAAACACTTTTGTGCAGTGGCTTATGAGCCTCAAATACAACAGCCGCCTCTTCTGAATTCCCTTGAGGATCCTTAATTTTAAGGGTCTCCTGCAACATACGAAATCAGGACAGACACCCCTGCTACAATAGTTGGGTTATATATGGCTCAGGATGGCCAGCTTGCCGCCACACATGATCCATCACCACAGAGAGGACGACACCCACAGCACACAATGGATTCAATCACACAGGCACACTTTGCTGGGTTTGGTGCATCTACCATATCATTGTCCAATCACTGTTTCTTGGTTAGATTTTTTGATTTTGTTTTTTGCTTTTTATCTTACTTCACTTTTTCAATACACCTATCACATCCGAGAGCCTTCTCTCTGGATCCGCAGTATTGAAATTAGTTCATTTCATCCATTTGCACTAGGCATGATTTTGAACACCATTATTTTTTTTCTTTGCACCAAACCTCAAATACTCATGTTTTATCCATTCACACCCTTGCTGGCCCTTGTGGCATCCAGAATACACCCACAAGACACATGGAATGTGTGGTGGTGGCTTGGCCCTTCCCTGGCCTTTCCCCCTGTCCTGGGCGGGCTTCTTTGCCTAAGCCCTGGGCCTGAAGATTTGTCGGAGGTCCCCATGGTCCACCTTCATTAGTTAGGCTCTACTGTGAATCTACTCACAGGTAAACATATCTTGTTGGTTTTATAACTGTGTATTATTACCACCCCCCTTCTTCTGAAAGGGCATTAAGTACTAATTTTATTTTTGTTTTTCCATCTATGTATATATAGCCTATTCTTGTATCCAGCGCCTGATGAGTGGCAATGTAGCCACAAAACGCGTAGAGCTTTGAAAAGATATCAAGACACGTTTGATCGATGCATTGTATTTTATGTATATGTATGAATTTATTGTTGTCAATTGTTCTGAAGAAATTATGTGTTTCAATACGTATCGATTTTCACGCAACCATGGTACATCAAAGTTGAGTCCATGGATTTTTATGAAATTAAGTTTTTCTTAAAAAAATCAATTGTTCAAGAATAAATGGATTTGTATTCATACACTTTAAATTATTTTTGCCTCATTTAAAGTCCCACCAAACAACCTTTTTTTGCTTTTTACAAAAGTTGGGAGGATTTATCCTGGCTCCCACAGGGGGCAGGATCAGTCTCTGTTGGATCCACAGGACATGTAGAGTCCATCGTAACAATGACCTCTGCATCAGGACGACGACTACCTACCATTCCATAGAAAAACTAGCATTGTTTTCCCCAGACAGTACGCCTCCACATGTAGATAGGGGTCTGCATGCTCTTGCTGGCCAAGCTGGGGTGACTACTGCTATATATTATCCAGCCTGTTTTCCGGCTTGGCTGTTGATTGGAGATGGCGAAAAATAACTAAGGAACTGAGAGTCAGCAGATGGGGGGAGGTTTAGCCTCCACCAGGGACCATCCCTAGGTGGATCACAAAGAACACAAACAACTCATCTCTCCCCCCCCCCCCACCTCCTCCCCAGAGCACAGGAAGGCATCAACTAAAGCTTTCTGGCAAAATCAACAGATTTTTGTACCGTACTTATTGAACAGATAAAAAAAACCAACGGCATATTTAGCAGACCAAAAGGGAGCAAATAAGAGAAGTTTGTTGCTAAAGTTTACATACACGTTAAAATATCCAAACTCTGGACAAAACTAATGTGTTGAAATGTAACTCACTTCAAACCATTCTGTACCACTCGGTTACGGCAATTCCGCCAGCAAGAGCAAGCATGGTTACATTCGAATATAAGCGGGGGCTCCACCATATTGAATTCTGGCAAAAGACGTCCACTCTGAAAGATGAAGACAAATTCACTCTGTTAGAGGGATTGATTTTACATTAAGACAACTTATTACTGGAATTTTAACTGTAGCCAATTTTTTTTCACTTTCACCTTTCTTTCCTCTAATACAAAGCTTTGAGCCTACCTTATCATACCAACACCGCATGCTGAGCTGGCTGCACATGCAGTTTCCAGATGAGCAGTCATCTATACACACACAGTACTGCAGGAGATAAAATTCCAAGTTAGTGTCCATTGCAGGGCATACATCGCATTATTTAGACACTGGAGAGACTGGAATACTCACCTGAAGATGGGTTATGTTTCGATCTACGTTCAGCGGGGAGGTCACACAGTTCTGCGACACATATTTGTAATTGATAGGACAAGGTTCAGAGTCTTCACCATTAATGCATGGTATTGGGATGTTTTCGTATCCCCTCGAAATATCCCTAAAGAAAAAAAAAAAAAAAAAAAAAAGTCCCAAAACACATCTAGTTAAACCAAGTTTGTGTATTAGCCAGGAACTAAATTGCATTGCTGAGATAAATACAGCAACATGTATGAGGGCACCAGCAAAACCCACACTGCTTGTAGGACACATGGACAAATGTTGTATCTTGGACTTCTAAAGTTAAGATAAACTAATAGAGGAACTTAAAAGCACCAAGATGTGGCAGACTCACACTAACTTTCAGCTCATCCCAAAGTATCTAATCCTAGCGCACTGAGTGCTTTAAGCACAGAAGTCAGCAATTTGGCACACATTCCTATCCCTACCAGTAGGAAAGACACAGCACATGAGATGCAGTAGTTACATACAGAAGCACTGGGTGCTTAAGAAGATAAAGGTACATCGAGGTGCATCAAAACTTGTAAAGGAAATGTGTATTGGTTTATGCTTTTCTTCTCTTATTGTGGTCAAGCTTATAAATGTAAGCTATCCTTATCAAATATAAGTTTTCAATCTGAATGAATCTGAGAAAGTAGCAAAGCAAGCTGTATGTTAGATGTGCCCTTTATCCTGTATTAAATTATTAAACAAAGGTTTTATACACATATTATGCCTGATGGTGGGCTTGCTGAGGAGCAGTTTACTGTTACTGCTCGTCTATCATCTCCTGAATGTCAGTGGTATTCTAGATAAACTTATTTCCATTTTTATACTACACCATGGGGTTGGTTTATGTGTTTTCCTTATGCTCACTGTGATTCTTGCGGAACGCTAAAGTACCAGAGTCTGTGGATATCATATAGTATCTCACAAAAGTGAGTACACCCCTCACATTTTTGTAAATATTTTATTATATCTTTTCATGTGACAACACTGAAGAAATTACACTTTGCTACAATGGAAAGTAGTGAGTGTACAGATTGTATAACAATGTAAATTTGCTGCCCCCTCAAAATAACTCACAGCCATTAATGTCTAATCCCTAAGTGAAAATGTCCAAATTGGGCCCAAAGTGTCAATATTTTGTGTGGCCATCATTGTTTTCCAGCACTGCCTTAACCCTCTTGGGCATGGAGTTCACCAGAGCTTTACAGGTTGCCACTGGAGTCCTCTTCTACTCCTCCATGACAACATCACGGAGCTGGTGGATGTTGCGCTCCTCTACCTTCTGTTTGAGGATGCCCCACAGATGCTCAATAGGGTTTAGGTCTGGAGACATGCTTGGCCAGTTCATCACCTTTACCCTCAGCTTCTTTAGCGAGGCAGTGCTCGTCTTGGAGGTGTGTTTGGGGTCGTTATGTTTGAATACTGCCCTGCGGCCCAGTCTCTGAAGGGAGGGGGATCATGATCTGCTTCAGTATGGCACAATACATGTTGGCATTCATGGTTCCCTCAATGAACTGTAGCTCCCCAGTTCCGACAGCACTCATGCAGCCCCAGACCATGACACTCCCACCACCATGCTTGACTGTAAGCAAGACACACTTGTCTTTGTACTCCTCACCTGGTTATCGCCACACACGTTTGACACCATCTGAACCAAATAAGTTTATCTTGGTCTCATCAGACCACAGGACATGGTTCCAGTAATCCATGTCCTTCTGCTTGTCTTCAGCAAACTGTTT
>BLSH010359798.1:1303836-1313952 GCA_018402905.1 Glandirana rugosa
ATGCCTCTCTATTCCCCGCGTAACATTCTTAACAGTTTTTTCTTCCATACAAAGAAGCTCAGTGCCCTTGTGTGAGGGATGCAGGCCATCTCTCTTGTAAAGTTCAATGTCCGACCACCGGGTAGCATCATGACTAACATAACCAAAACCTTCCGCTTTGCACCAATTCTTTAACCAAACATTAAACTCTGCTATGCGAAGTACTTTCTTGTGTTGTCCATTATGCACAGGTAAGACCTCTGAAAATGTAACAGTACACCCTAACTGTTGAGGTTCCTGGCCCAAATTCTGAAAATCCTTCTGCACAGAATGCACAACATTCTGGGACAAATCATTTGTGCCAAGGTGCACAACAACATCAACATTGCACTCTTCGCTAGCTTTTTTGACAATTCTTACAATGCGCCCCTTATCTCTCCGTAGCCAATGGATTCTCTTGACTCTTGCACATACAGAAGTACAACACGAGATAGCTTATTTACAGGGTCCCTGAAAGTAGGCAAGTCCTCACCCAGAGCTGTCAAGAGTTTTACAGGAGGTGAGAGATAGCTTGGTCGGCTTCATGCCACAACCCTCGTCTATAGGGTTCTGTTGTGGGGGATCTTCAGGTACTGGGCTCCCCATGAGGTGGACCTGTCAAGCAGCTAGAAACACCACACATGCTGCATAAGGTACCTAGGTGTGTTGCCTGTACACTGCAGTTGCAACAATACAGGCCAGCACCATGCCCATCTTTGAAGCTGGGGGCACTGGCTCGGTACAGTTCATAACTAGTCTTGATAACAGAATTCACTGCTCCTGCTAACAATTAACTTCTCTCACAGAGACAATAGCAATATAAAAATGAGGTTGACATGGTGGGAGGGGTTATATGAGAGCGTGTTAACAGCATTGAGTGGCTTTGCCAGTGTCCAGTCACCCAAGGGTGCAGCATATAACTCCTCCACAATGATTGACAGCCTGTTCGATAAAGAAAACGCAATTGAATACAAATGGAGAGATGCAAAATGTTTTTGTGTACCTGTTGAGCACAGTCTCCTCTGTTTTGGGTCTCTCTGATGGGTTACTACTCTTTTTTAAAGCTGCCCAAACTTCAGAACTGGGGCTGCAACATTCCACTGGTGTTTCTCCCTCCTTATTCCTCAAGCTCACTTCGGCACCATGAGCAAGGAAAAGTCTGGAGTGGTACAAAAATAGAAGGGTTCATTACAACTCAGATATCGTCAGAAATAACATCTACCCATCATACACAAAGTAGGAAGTGCCTTTTCTGCATACAATACAGTTTGTAGTAAAAATAAAAAATATGACCCTGTATGACAATGCAGCATAGGGCTGTACACTCTCCTACATAAAGGGTCTATTCAATAGGACACAAAATGCTGTTTGTTCTATTGCTTTACTCAATAAACACTTGAGTGGCATAAGGGTTATAGAGTATCTCCAGCCAATTGTTTTTTCTCAGTTGTGGATTGTGTGAGGAAACCTTAAAACCCATCAGGTTTTTACTAGTATCTGGAGGTCCATCAGAAACATTTGGCCTCACTTCCGGTTCTGCTGATGTTGTTTCACCCAATGGGAAGTGATGAAAATTCTCCAATATCAAATACAGACAGACATAAAATGCTTTTATCTTTAGTGAAGTAGGGGAAGGCTTCAGTTACGGTCTGATTTTTGTTCGTGGTCTGTGTGCCTGTTGCAGATTTTCCCTCGCTTCCTGTCAAGCGAAACCACTATCAATAGGACTGGAAGTGAGGGTACATTTCTCTAACAGGATACCAGATAGAAATAAAAACAAACAGTTATAATCCTTTCTCACTCTATTCAAAACTAAATGCTTTTGACATACAGCTTTAGTGTACTTTTATAGAAGATAAATCTGAGATCAGGTTTAGGTCTGTTTGAGTATACACTGCTCTTTAAAAGGAGAAGTATAGCCAATTGTTTGGCTGTACTTCTCCTGTGGATCACAGGAGTGCAGTTCGTTTTGCACTCCTGTGACCCATTTTCAACAGAGAGCGGGCTGAAGTCCGTTCTCTGCTGACGTCACATAAGTCAGTCCAGGGTCTGTGTCGTCATGACAATGGAAGTTGGGATCCGCCAAGTCCCTGGACCGACACCTGGTTCAGCCTCTGAGCGAACTGCTGAGAAACTGAGCTGGCAGCTTCGACCCCTCCACAACTCAGCACTCCAGTGAGCGAGGAGGGGGCAGAGCAGAAAGCCGCTGACTTACAGTCTGCAGCTCCCTGCTCACAGATCGCTCGTGTCCGACCGCTCGGTTCTCAGTGTAGAGGCATCGGGGGGACAGATGTTGCATCCACCCAGGTAAGTATGATACTGGAAAAAAAACCCAACCCCATACTTCTCTTTTAACAACAATTAAGAAAATAGTGTCAGCAAAACACAAATTATAAATTAAAGGATAACTAAACCCAAATTGAAAATGGAATATGCTGCAGCTTACCAGTCCATACACATAGTGGGCTGTATTCCCTTTTTTTTTTGTGCAAGCTAAGAACATTTTCAGCAAGTACAGGAAATACCTGTTGATCTTGCCAGTAATGTAGTGTCCTTGTCAATTCCTGGAAGCTAAACTGGAAGCAATAAACAATGGTATATGAATTCTGTAAACTACTAATCCCTCCTCCCATGTACAAGGAGATTAACAGGGTTAAGTTGCCCACTATACAAAAGTAGATTTTCATAGGAATGTTCACACAAATATTCTCAGGACACTTGATGACATGACGAATGTCAAAAGTACTTCAAAAGCTAATTTGCTTTTACCTTTGATTTTGGAATGAATGCAATTCCCTTAATGAAAGCCACATACATTGTTAGAAATGTGTTAATTGAAGAAAAAAAATTAGACACCCTGCTTCTTTGAATTTTATTGTCATTGTCAAAAGTCGATTAGACTCCACTAGGAATTAGAAGAAATTAGAACGAAATTCCTCAAGTTTACAGTCTCTCCAGCCTGGGTGACTATGGGCTCAATTCAGTAAAGGATATTGCATGCAATATTTGGGTCATGTGACACATTTAACCCAAATATTGCATGCAATATGAAGAATCTCAATTCAATATAGGTTTATGCAGTACCACAAAAATAACATATGCTTGGTAAATATCAAATGAACCTGTCTAAAAGACAATTCACTAAAAAAAATACACATTCTTTAAGTAGTTGTCTGGCCACACATTATTTAAGGAATATATTCAATTACTAGCTGGTGGTTAAGGAGAGCTGGCAAAGCTCTTCAAAGTTGGGGCTACACTCATCACCTCGCCCCCAAACCCTTCCTGGCCTGGATGCTTTTTTACTTTTGGCATGAGATCTCAAGGGCCAGGTATGGATTGGGAAAGGGAAACCTACATAGTTTTAGATTTTTTTTTTTTTTTTTTTTTACTGGTGGCTCTTTTGTTTACATTCTCCTGACAGCATGAATTAGTCATGGTTGTTAGGACGCCAGCGGGTGCCTGAGCTGATAGGAAGACAACTGGTAAATGTTTCAGTTCTAGCTGCAGTCGGTCTGCGGTAAAATATAACATGCAAAACCACACGTTAAATGCCACAAAATAAAAAAAACGCATGGCATTTAAATACTTTTTTTTGTGTCAATCATACATTCCTAAGTACTGCATGAGTTATTTTAACAAATAATCATGCGATATTTAACTCTTAGTGAATTGAGCCACATGGCACCCAGACACAGGAGTGTGTTACTCACAAGATTACAAAGTAAAAATAAAGGGAATTACATTGATTTCCTCGGTAGAACATGATAAAGGCCTTATTTCTCAGGGCTATAATAGGTTACTGAGTGACTATTTGGATAACTATCCCACGAAGGCTAAAGAGAAATGGGAATGGGAAGTGGGATCCCTGCCGGGTGATCAGCAGGGAGATGCGCTGCAGGCGGTGGCAACTAGCACCTTAATCTCGTCACAAAAACTATCCCAGTTATGCATAGTACTGAGATCCCATCTCACAGCTGCTAAACTGCATAAAAATGGACATACTTGATGACCTCTTGTGTTATAGATGTAAGTAGGACAGGGCTGACCTCATCCACCTTCTCTGGAGGTGCCCTAAATTACATCACTATTGGACAGCTGTTTTGGGTACCCTTAATAGGGTACTCCAATCTTCTGCCCCGCTAGACCCTAAATATTGCCTTTTGGGTATGTTAAGTGATCTTATCCCGGAGAAGCCCACAAGATTAGCGGTTAATTGCGCCCTCTTCCAAGCCCGCAAAGTACTACTTCTGCTTTGGAAATCACCTGACGCTTCTTCATACCAAATGTGGGTATCACACATGGGACATGCCCTTGTCTTTGAAAAATAGGTCTACCAACACAGGAGATGCATAGGAAAGTTTGAAAGGTTATGGGCACCATGGCTGAACACCCCTGAGCTTAGCCCATGGGAACTTGTCCAGATGCGGGCAGCACAGTGGTGTAGGGGATAGCGCTTTCATCTAGCAGCAAACGGGTCGCTGGTTTGAATCCCAACAACGACACTACCTGCCAGGAGTTTCATGTTCTCCCTGTGCCTGCGTGGGTTTCCTCCAGGTACTCCGGTTTCCTCCCAAACTCCAAAGACATGCTGGTAGGTTAATTAGATCCTGTCTAAATTGGCCCTGGTATATGTATGGATGTGAGTTAGGGATTTTAGATTGTAAGCTCCTTGAGGGTAGGAACTGATGTGAATGTACAATATATATGTAAAGCGTTGTGTAAATTGATGGCACTATTTATGTACCTGAAACAAATAAATAATACATTGATGCGGCTTGTACAAATGTCCAGACAGACCAGTTTAGTTTAGGCTAGGTATAGCGCATAGCACCCTGGAGGCTGTGTACATTTTCTTTGGCTCAATGTGATATATCATGCGCGTCAACTTTTGGGATGTGTTATACATGAGCTCTAAGTTTGTGATTGTACAAGTGAATCATTCTACTTGTAATCGATGTGTAAACTGTGGATGATTGTCACTGGCATGTATCTGTACCTGATCTTGTCTATTTCACATTCAATAAAGAACCTGTTTGAGCAAAAAAATAAAATAAAGGGAAAATCAATGCAAGCACCTCATCGGAATACTGATAAGCTGCAATATATTAAATTGTTCATTTTGGTTTAGATTCACTTTAACTGGGCCACAGGTAGGGTAGGGACTTTCCCCATCTACATAATTAGTCCAATTTAAATCTATTTAAGTAGACACTTCACACTGGCTGGCAGTAAATATAAAGTTGACTGTACAAATAGACCTAACTTTTGGGTCCAGTTTAAATCTCAGATCCCATCATCATTAAAAAGTGTGAAATTTGCTAGCATGGTTGGAACATCTAAAAATCAAATCGATTTCCAGAAGGGTGGAACAGTATCCTTGTGAATTTTTAACAGTGCATCTCATTGCCTGCTGTAAATGCTTTTTGCTTACGTAACACATTCAAATCTGTTCTCCCGAGCGGCAATGTGAAGTGGGGAATCGCCATGAATGTTGACAGCCTTTAGGTCACATTTGGAGTCCAGAAGGATCTCGGAAATTTCAACGGATCCGGCGAAAGCTGCCCAGTGCAGACATATGTTTTCCTCCTGAGAATGAAGAATATAAAGTGGAAATGTTAGCACAGAACATATTTTTTTTTTTTTTTTTTTTTAATGAAGCCTCGATTTGCAGTCATTTACCAGGTATGGGGCTTCCAGTCTACACCGGATTAGATTTGCTTACAAGTAAAGGTTCATATATTGCTTGCACTTCATGATTCATGAATATCAGGCTTTTTCTTTTTATGACACATGCAATTTTGTAATTTGTAACTTTTGTCATAAACCATAGCAAAGTAAAAAAAAAAAAAAAAAATGGTTTTGAGTGTATTTACCCTCATCAAAATCCACTTTTCTGTTAAACAGAACTAGTCATGACTGGACATTTGCATAAAAATAAATATTTAGTGTCAAATTACTATTAATCCTGGACTATTAAAGAAAGATTTACATTTCTTCCCTTAAAGTAGATGTAAACCCTCACAAGTACCCAGTGAAGTAAACAGCCTCAGATGATACACAGGGATGAAACGAGCCTCCCTATATAAGTTTTACATACATATCTTCACCTGTATTCATCCTTTAGAAAGTGGAGATCCTGTTAGGATTTTTTCTCTTCCTGCTTAGCACTGCAGAGAAGCCTGGGCACACAGCCATGACAGCTGATTGGAGGAAAGTCACACACTACTCTAATCATAGGTAGGGAATTTCAGATGTCTTCATTGTTTTGTTCAGCATGGCGCTAATCTATTTATAGCATCCTCCCCAACACAAAACTCCGGCTGCTCTTAGAATCTTGTCAGGCTGATAACAGAGCTATGAAGCAGGACAAAGCTACGGGGCTTTGAAGAGAGGTAAGAAAACCCTGAAGATATAGGTGCCCAACTCAAATTTCATGAATCGGGTTTACATCCACTTTAATTTACTTTATATACTTTTGAGTCAGAGGTCACCTGCAGTAATATTTTAGGATTAGCAACGGTCAGACCTGACACATGGTTTTCCAGAACAGTGTCAAGTAACATAAAATATAGTGGTTTATATTCTTAAAGAGATAATAAACGTTTGCTTTTTACCCCCTTAAAATAACAAACATGTTATACTTGCCTCCTCTGTGCAAGGGTTTTGCACAGCGGCCCTAATCCTCCTTTTCTGGGGTCCTCCGGCGGCACTTCTGGCTCCTCCTCTTCTCGAGTGATCCGTCAGGGAAGCACTCTCCCTGGGGTCACGCATGCGGGCGCACTCCCGTGTCCTGTTACTGCGTCCATTGACACAGACAACAGGACTCGGCTCCGCCCCCGGGTCACTGAACTTTATTGACAGCAGCGGGAGCCGATGGCTCCCCTGCGATCAATCTATCCAATGAGGACCCGAAACACCGACTGGAGCTGCTAGGCTAGTCCCTGGTGCGGGAACGATCGGGCTCAGGTAAGTAAATGGGGGGTCTGGGGAGCAGCTGCAACAAAAAAGATTTTTCGCCTTAATGTATGGAATGCATTAAGGTGAAAAAACGGGAGGGTTTACAACCCCTTTAACTAACCTGTGTAAGATTTTGCACTGCAAACATGACTGGTTCTCTTTAAAGATATAGGCTGTTGGCCTCTACATGGAGGACTCTGAAGATGCAAGTGGTTGGAGATCAGAACTGTTTGTGCCACATAGTACAAAAGCACATAAAATAGAACAAGTATCCACAAAGAGAATTACCCAAGTGTGAGCTTCAAGTGGAGTTTTTAGGCTAAATCCTAAAAAGATGTAGCACTTACATTGTCCCGGATATTGATGTCAGCTCCGCAGGATAGTAACAGCTTAACAAGTTCCAAGTGTTTGTATTCTGTGGCCCAAATCATCGGTGTCCAACCACCATCATCCTACAAGAGAAACAAAGGCACAGTCAGAAAGACGTACCATTGTGTGATCAGAACGGCAGCTGTCAATGTTCTTTTTCCACAAATATGGATAGAAACACTATTATATCTGAACTACAAGAATAAGCAAAAATTTTATCAGTGACAAGGCTGGACAGAAAAATATCAAGAACACCTAAGATATACAAATGAGCAGGACAGTGGGTGAGAGGGTAATGGTGACACCAGTATGTGACTTTAATGCCTTGGCAGGAATCACTTGAATAATGAAAAATGAACTGCTCCACAAGTACCTGTCAGATGATTATAGGCAAGACCAAGGTAGAGGCATGCTCACAAAACATGGAAAACAGCACTTTTGTACTCACCATAAAATACTCTGCTTGGCGCCCATTCAAGGAGCCACTTGAAGGACTTTACATACCGAGTGGCAATGTCCACCTGTTAGAACTTGGACAACGCGTAAAAAAGACCAGGTGGAAGGCTTGCATATCTGGAAAATAGTTGCTTGACTCCGAAAAGCCCAAGAAGCACTCAGATGTACTAGAGTGCGCCCTTACAAGAAAGGGTGGAAAACAAGCCAAAAAATACAAAAAGCACTTAGAAATCCACTATAGTGCACCACAAGAAGAAAGGGTGAAACCCAATCCTTTAGACTGGGGAAAGAATAATGATCTGTCATCTAGAGAATAGTAGAACGAGGAGCTGGTGCACACCAATGGTGACAATCTGGGATGACGAAAAAAAAGGTTGCCCGTATTTCTGAAAGAAGCAGTGGCTTTCAAAGGAAAATTCCCTTTTGGTGAAGTGGAAATGGAGAGGGTCAAAGAACAATGTCCTTAGAGAGTTGAAAGGTGGATACTACCTAAGGCAAGAAGTCATCCTGGGCCTCAACACCACCTTGTCCTATGCAAAAGCAGTTTTTTTTTTTGGGCACAAGGAATACCACTTTGTAGGTGAGAGAAGCAAGCAGATAGAACCAGATGCAGATCCCATGGAGACGCAGGGAATGAACAGGGAGAGCTACATGGAAGACTATTGTACCAAGGAATCAAGGAGTATCGAGGAGTGAGGCCAACGGTTTCTGATAAAAGAGTGAAAGGGCAGAAATCTTACCTTTGATAGTGCTGAGAGGAAAATGCAGGTACAAACTCAGCTTTAGGAAGGAGATGTTTTTCCGTCATTGAGAAACCTCCATGGTAGAAGCCCCGAGACACCAAGTGTGTGTTCCATGTCCAATTATAGACCTTGCAGGATGAAGACTTCCTAGCTTTTAATATTGTGGAAGTCAATGATTCAGAGATGCCCTGATCTTTCAAAACTGGGCTTTAACAGCAATGCCATTAAAGCCCATGATCATGAAATGGGATGGCAAATCGGTTCTTGAGACAGAAGATCCAGATAGATCTGGTACTGCCCAAGGATTGTCCGAGACTTACCAGGCTGGCATACCACATTAGTCTGATCCAATCCAGAGCCATTAAAATTATCGAAATGCCATTGATTTCAATCTTGCAAAGCAAATGAGAAAGAAGTTTACGGGCATAGATCAGGTTGTACTAATGCCACAGACGCCAGAGCACCACCGCTTTCATTTGAGGATCTCCGCATGTGAAGATAAACCTGTCCAGTTTGTTGCTGAACCTGAGGGCCAAGATGTCCACATCTGGCATCCCCCAAAGAAGCAGCTCTGGGTGTAGGGCCACTTACCTGAGTCCAGACACTGCAGCTAGGGAAGTCTGCCTGCCAAATTTCTACTCCTAGGATGTACGCAGACCAGGCTGAAACAAGACCCTGCCCAAGACAGGATGCAATATACTGGTCTTGTTTGTAGTTTTAACACTGTTCCAGATCTGTTGCCACACTCATGGATCCATCATTCCCCAATGGATTCCTCACAAAATGCATACAAAGCTGCACATCGCTCTCCTTTGGGCTTAAAATCTTAATTGCTCCACTTCCAACACAAACTCTGACATTCCAGTTCACCCCACTCAGTTGAATTTAATCTAAGAAAAATGGATTTTTTGTATAACTTACCGTAAAATCCTTTTCTCTGAGTTCACTGACAGACGCAGCCTTCTTATGACACATGGGGTTATGCTCATCCTACTAGGAGTAGACTAGGCAAAAACAAACAAAAGCGTAGGTTGGCCCCTCCCAGGGGGCCGTCCTCACCTCAGCATATAATCCCCTGCTCTGCATAGCACATCAGTTCGTAACAAGCTGTACAAAACCAACGCAGAGGGGTGGGTGCTGCGTCTGTCAGTGATTTTACGGTAAGTTATACAAAAAATCAATTTTTCTCTTCCGTTCACTGACAGACGCAGCCTTCTTATGACACATGGGGACGTCCCAAAGCTGTGCCAATCAAGAGGGGTGGGCAAACCATAACAAATGTACCCAACAGAAAGACGCCCTCTCAGGCGGCGCTAACCGCGCCTAAACTGCCGCTTGTAATACCTTGCAGCCAAAAGCAGCATCCGAGGATGCTACAACATCAACTTTGTAAAACTTAGTAAACGTGTGCACTGAGGCCCAAGTAGCAGCCTTGCACACCTGGGACACCGAAGCTTGGTGTCTAAACGCCCAGGACGTACTAACTGCCCTGGTGGAATGAGCCGTTACTGGAAACGGGGGAACCTTGCCCCGAATCTCATATGCATGAGTCACGGTCCTCCGTATCCAA
>BLSH010359798.1:1318702-1337068 GCA_018402905.1 Glandirana rugosa
AAAAACGTCAAGGTCGTGTCTGATTGTGTGATGGGGTGGGGTGGAGAAACAACGTTTGTGTAAAGAGAAGGCAAGTGACTGTCTGCGTCGGAAGAATACTGTGTACCCCAATACGAGTAGGATGATCCTCATCTGATCCGTTTTTGTTTGTTTTCGCATCCAACCAGGGAGGGTCCCCCGGCAGGAGTGGAGTCGTATATTAGGGGGACGAGACGTATCGTGTAGTCAAAAGAAAACGGATCACGTTCCTCATCTGGACCAAGGGAAACCCTAGACGCCAGAGGACTTCTAAGTAGACTACTTCTGACGATAGTTCTTCGACCGACCACCATATCTCCTGGAGGGACCAACCTACGCTTTTGTTTGTTTTTGCCTAGTCTACTCCTAGTAGGATGAGCATAACCCCATGTGTCATAAGAAGGCTGCGTCTGTCAGTGAACGGAAGAGAAATGTGTTTGCAACAAAGAGGTGGGGTGGGGTAGTGTGTTAGTCTGTGCTGGAACTGCAAAAAATAAAAAATAAAAAATAAAAAAGCAGCTTTTTGGTCCCAGAGGTGAGCAGTGTAAAGCTAACGCTCTTGCTGAATTAAGACTTCAGGTTCCTCCATGATAATTAATGTATGCCACTGATGTAGCACTGGGCTACTGAATCTATGTTGAATTCCCCTCCAGTAGGATGGCCCAATGCTGCAGATACAATCATATCTCATGGAGCTCCAGGATGTTTATAGGGGGATGGGTCCCTTCCACAGTCCAAGTTACCTGCAGCCACATAGTGCCAAGGACTCCTCCCCAACAAACTGGCATCTGTTGCCAAAAAATGGAAAGGAAGTAATTTCCAGTGCCATTACTGCAGCCAGCACCTTGGTGAAAACCCAAGGTGCAGATGACAGGCTGAAGGGCAGGGCCTCGAATTGCTAATGTAGGTGCCCAAAGCAAAATGTAGGATACCATGCGCTGGGAAGATGAAGAAACGTAGGTATGCTTCCTTTCATGTACACAAAAGCCAAAAAGCCTCCCTGGTGAATGGAGGCCATGATAGACTTGGTTGATTTCGCACAAAAATTTTGAACTTGAATGACGACATTCAGAGCTTTGAGGTAAAAGATGTGCCAGATGCCCCCTTAGGGTTTGGGAATAGTAAACAGGTTGGAGTGAAATCCCTAAAATTGTATTGCCACAGAACTTGGACAATGACATCTTGGTCCAGAAGACCTAGGAGGGCTCAAGAGATGCTAATTTGTACAGAGCCATAGGAAGGTTGGAGGTGAGAAACTGTGGAGGGGGCAGGGAGCAAAACCCCAGTCTGTAGCCCTGGGATTTCACCTTCTGCAACAGAATTTCTGAGATGCAAGCTGTCCAAGTGTTCACAAATGTTAACACGTTTATCCCTTTTAAGGTGCCAGTCAGCCATGGTCTGGCAAAATAAAGTCACAGCGGGAGCAGTGTTATGGAAATTACTTCCAACTGATTATCAGTTGGGTATTTAAAGATGTGTGCATCCTCTACATGAATGCTAGTCACTTCGTTAAGGTGGGACACTGCTGAATACTGCTTTGAGGATAGCCTACTTTTGTATAAAATCCTATCCAAACATTTTCAAGGCATTTGGGGGAAATAACAGCCTGTCAGGGTGTTTCCAATCTCTATCTAGGATGTTAATACAGCAGGCACAACAGGCAGCTCCAAAAAGACCCAAGACTGGAAACAGCACCGGTAGAAGCAACAAGCTGATCCTTTGGTTTCAAAGTACTAGGCACTGCATCAGTTGGAGCCAAAACAGTCTCTTTTAATGTGAGAGTAATGGCTGAACACTACACCTCCTTCAGGATAAGCTCAGTTGGCACCACCTGGAGCAACTCAGAATTGAGTCTCTATGGCTGATGGCTCAGAAGACGCTAAGGTCACAGGCAGAGCAGATACAGTATCTGCATGGTAAGGATGCTGGAGCACACTTGTGGCCTCTGCAGTCAGAGTTGGCAAATAACTGGGTGATTTGAGCCATTAAGTCTTGCATGACTGCAGTGAAAACCTCAGAAGAGGGTTGAATGGCCAGAGGTGACTAAAGTGACATGTGCAATGATGGCAGCCTGGACCTGGAAAATTAGCTCTGCAGCCAACTTGTTACCAAAACAGAGTTCAAAAACTGCACTATATGGAACCCAATGGCCAAAGGTCACTTCCAGGCTATCCCCACCATGTCCAGTTGAGCAGGGGTGGAATATGGTACACCAAAATCTAGGCAGAGGACAATCGAGTCAGACAGTTGCAGTTGAAAAGACAAGCTCTAGCAGCGAAATAGAGAAGATGTCTTTATTGAAGAAAAAAATAACAAAGAAAAAAATGTTGGTAGTTAACACAGGTTAGTCTTTAAACAGCAAAGCTGAAGAAAATACGTCTTTCTTGCATGAACATGAAAAAATGAGGCATGCTGATAGTAGAAGGGGTTTATCCTGGGTTGGCCTACAGTTGGTTAGCTAGTTTCTAATCCTCTGCAGCCTTACCTGGCAGTTGACATCCATGTGCTCATTGCTGAGCAGATACTTCACTACATCAAAGTGACCCTTTTTGGAAGCCAAATGCAAACATGTGGAACCTTCAGAGTCCTGGAAACAGAGAAAGATTTGAAAATATATTTTTCAGGTGGCAGAATGAATTCAGACCCAACCAGTAAAGACAATCAACTTACTTTGGGATCAAGCAAAGCTCCAGCTCTGACCAGATACCGAACAGACTCCAAATGATTGTTCTCAGCTGCATCCATCAGGGGTGTCCTCTGATCCTCCGAGCAATTATCCAAGTTCGCACCAGCCTGGAGTGGATGGGGAAAAAATATGTTATTAACTGGTGCACTGAGACCTGGTTCACACTGGCGCGATGCGAGAATCCACTGCAGTTCTCACATCGCACCTGACTCGCACGGCCATTCACACAGCCATATGCGAACTGAGGGGAATGTCAATACAATGTTGACGACACCCCCATTTCAGCTCATATATCGTACAGTGAACAGTTTGGACATGAATTGAACACCCATGTGATCCGATTCTGGTTTGATGCACAAAAAAAAAAAAAAAAAAAAAAAAAAAAAAAAAAAAAAAAAAGGTCCAAATGTGATGTGATTTCAGCCATACTATCTGTATGGCTGAAATGGCATCACACAGCATTCGCATGTGATGTGAATATCAATGCGCTGCAAATCATATGCAATGTCTGTCATCGCACTAGTGTGAACCGGCACTGAAACCCATAAAAAATTATGTCAAGATGACTTCAGGGACAAAGTGTGCAAACCAATAACATGTCCAAGGCAGTGGTGTCTTGCAAGATTTAATTTCATCTCATAACAGTTTTTCTAGTATAACTAAAGGCAAAACTTTGTTAATTTTGGATAGAGTGCAAAGAGATTAGAATGCTTGTTAGTTTTTATTGCTGTCTGTGCCCCCATTAGGGAGATTCGCCCTCTCTATTAGTCCTGTTTACCATTATTATTTAAAGTAAAAGAAAACCCCCAATTTTGGATTGTCCCCAGAAAAGTAAAAGATGGTAAATCTTCCAATGGGGGGCACAAATTCTGTTGACCTGGGAGTCCCCAAGGAATTCCCTTAATTTGCATGGATTTCCTCTAACTTCCTGTTTGGCTATGAGACAGGAAGGGAAGGTAAATCTCTGCAATTGGACATAGATGGTGAAAAAAATCTTACCGGGGTTATAACCCTTAAACTATACAAAACGAAAATAAAAAAAGTTTTGCCTATAGTTATACTTTAAGTTTGTATACTTGAAATAAGAAAACATACATAGCTTGCGTTATTTTAACATCAAAGCTTAACGCAGCATAACAACAGGTCTCTCTCACACATTTTTTATTTATCTAGCACCTAGCCCAAGCAAAAGAAAAGGCTGTCACTAAACTAGATTGTTTCTGAATATTACATAAACCCTTCAGTCCACCATTTTTTTTTTTTTTTTGCAAAAAAGCAGAACTAGACTGTATTTTAAAAATAAATGCAACAGCATTCACCTGAACAAGCATGTGGCAGATATCTGTATGGCCCATTTCTGCAGAGGCGTGCAAAGGTGTTCTCTTCCCGTGTTGCTCCATCTTGTAGTTGGGGTCAATGCCATCAACTAAAATGAAATACTTTGGTAAATTAGAAACAGCAGGGCTGAAACTTCCTAAAATTATATTTCTGCACATTTATTTGCATCAACTACTGGCAATGTGAGTTCATCATCTGCAACTTAAGGAAAAATAATTCACCAACTACTTTAATACCACATTTCTTTTACATTAAAAAAAAATGTTAATGGCCGAGCTGAAAAATTAAGAGAAATGTATCCCTATGGCCAGTTGTTCATAAAGCTGTTGTGTGGAAGTACTTAGGAGGCTTATGAGAGGAGGTACTTAAAGTGGGTGTCACCAGTTCAGTGAGATCCACCATTAGACCAATTTTGATATTCCCAACGCACACGTTCCTGCACAGATAGCTTGTTTCTAATGTGGGTGCTGAGGCGACTAACGGCTGGAACCGCATAACATCAGAGCAAGTAGTGTCACCAGCACACCAGGATCTCCAAATGAGCCCAAAGCTTTATTCACCAATCACATTGTTACAGCAAAGAGCAACGTTTCACATGCCTGATGAAGGGGTCCTGCACGGCTCCGAAATGTCGCTCTTTGCTGTAAGTATGTGATCGGTGAATAAAGCTTTGGCTATGACAATATGCAGCGCCTCCCCTCTTAACGTGACAGTAAAATAATTGATAAAACATGATTGATATTTAAATTGTCCATACACAAATATCAAAGCTTAATAAATGTCCATATATGCAATTCATACACAGAGTGTAAAGAGAAATCTTGAAAGTGTCTCCTGTGCCTAAAAGTGACAACGTATTGGTGAGGGTGATGCTTGACTGGACCAACTGAACGATCGAATGCCCACAGAGGAACAATCGCCTTTATAGCAGTATTGTGTAGGCGGCGTGCGTTCCACCGGCTCCCTTCCACCATGGGCGGATGGTGGAAGGGAGCCGCCAACACGATACTGCTATTCAGGCGATTGTTTCTTTGCATATCCAGTAAGTACATTTTATGCTTGCGCAAATAAAGTGCTCATTTTACAGTCTACCCTATGAGGATCTCCTTGTCTGTCTGAGCTGTTTAGATCGCATTTGTTTGCCGACAATTCCTCTGTTCGATCGTTCAGTTGGTCCAGCCAAGCATCACCCTCACCAATACGTAGACCTTTTGACCTTTGACTAAAAAGCAGTAGGTCCATTTTTTCTGGTGAGTCGGGACACAAAGGGGTTCTGGCACCAGTCTCTCTGCACATAGATTTGTTTTCGGAGCACTTTGAAGCACGTTGTCACTTTTAGGCACATAAGACACTTTCAAGATTTCTCTTTGCACTCTGTGTATGAATTGCACATATGGACATTTATTAAGCTTTGATATTTGTGTATGGACAATTTAAATATCAATCATGTTTTATTAATTATATTACTGTCACGTTAAGAGGGGAGGCGCTGCATATTGTAATAGCCATTCGTAACAGCAGGTATACACCTGAGTGCAGCGCACCTATTTTCACGTTTGCATATTTATTGTTTAATCACATTCAATTATATTTGGCACCTATGCAGGGTAGGCGCTGCTTACCGAGTTAATCAATAAAGCTTTGGAGATCCTGGGGTGCTGGTGACACTACTTGCCCCACCATTAGATCAAACAGGCAGGGTAGTTAGGGTTACAAAAGGCTGCCTCTATGGTACATATATACTTAGAGACAAGAAATACAAATATGAACTTTGAATATAAAATTATTGGTAAAAAATGCATATTAAGATGATCAGGTTCATACAAGTAGCCTAAAAAGGTGAAGGTTGCCTTTAACAGGTACATTTGCATGCTTGACTGGGAGTACGTTTATAACTGCCTTTAAAAGGTACATCTGCATGTTTCACTGGACAGTACATTTAGAACTAACAAATAAATCACTACATTCTATATCCATTTTGTTATAAATAAAACCAAAAGCACCCATGTTAAGCATATTTAGAAAGCTGCCTGCAAACTGCTACAATCTGACTCAATTACAGCATGACGAACAGGCAGAGGAAACCGTTTCCCAGGTGGGCTATTGGGTCAGCTCCTAGCAGAGCTCAAATGTAAAGAAATTCTCCTGCACATATCAAATTCTCTTTTATTCCCACTGCAGCTGGAGAGACCTTATTAGCAAGCTGTGAATTGTGCACACATCAGCACTTTACCGTGCGCTCACCGGTCTAAAACAGGCAGCGGCCCATGTTTGCATGAAATGTCGGCTGCTCTGGGAATTGAGAACGTCTTTTCTACGGGAGGGGCAAATAAAGTAGATCCAAAACACTCTGACACACCAGCCCCCCCTTAAATAAGAATGTGAGGATAATGTACACTGCAAGTCCATAAAACAAACAAAAAAAAACAAAAAAAAAACAGATGATCCATGTGAACAGCAGATACAGTATTGAATTACCTTAGGGTACAGCACAGGAAACAGGCTCCTTAAGCCCTCGTTCACACTGAACACCGCTTTGAAATCGTGCAACTTCATCTGAATTTGCACGATTTCAAAGCCGCATTTCAGACAGACTTCGGGGGAGACATGAAAGACATCTATACGGGTTCATGCACAGATTACTATTGACGTCAGCCCCGAAGTTGGCAAAAGTAGTGTAGGAACTACTTTTGGAGAAATCAGTGCAGTGCCGCAAAGTCGGCGTCACATCGATTGTGACTGTGCCATTGCCGGCAATAGGCTGCAATTTGACATGTGATTTGACCTGTCAAATCGTATGTCAAATTGAGCCGATGTGAACGGGGGCTTAAAGGAGTTGTAAAGGCAGAACGTTTATTATTTTAATACATTCTATGCATTAGGCTTCATGCACACAGGACTTTAAAAAAAGGTCAGTAGCTTATCAGGGATGTTTTCAGCTTTTACCAGCGTTATATTACCGCCGTTTTTTCGTGTTTTTAAAAGGACCAGTGTTTTTTTTTTTCAATTGGTCTAAAACGGCCAAAAATGTTGGGGATTGAGGTTTTTGGGTGTTTTTACAGCTGAAAAAAAGCCAAAAAACCCCTCAGGTCTTGGGGTTTTTTTAAAACTGAAAAACGTCACTGCTAAAAACAGCTGATAACAGCCTATGCGTGCATGAACACATAGGATAACATGATGTAGGGTTTATTGACTGTAGAAAAAAAAAGCCTGCAGCTAAAAACAGCTGCTGTAAAACAGTCAAAAAACGTCCTGTGTGCATGAAGCCTTAAGGTAAAAAACCATCTGCACGTAGCAGCCTCCCGAGGCAGGGGGATAAGTGAAGGCACTGGCCAATCAACCCGCTGGAGCCACCCCTAAGACCAGCAGAATTGGGTGGGGCTGCATCCAGAAAAGAAGTGATTATTAGCTTTTACAGAGGAGCTGGCTGGGCATGCAAAGTAAGTATGGCAACATAACAATCAGAGGACTGGCTGCTATATTTTAGGCACAAATAGTAAGGAAGCCCATGGAAATGGCAGGATCAACCAGGTATTTAGTAATAGGGAACCATTTATTGTTACAAGCTTCTACACTTTGGTTTTAAGACAGACACACATACAGTTTTTGGGTTTAATGACACTTTAAAGCCAAAGCTTGCAACCTGAACAACCACCTGTTAAAACTTCACAAATGTGTGAAAAGAAGACCAGGTAATGGTGAAATCTGGGGAACTGATGCCTGGTGCTGAAGAGCCCAAGAGGCATCAACTGAATGAATTGAAGAGTTTTAACAGGGAAAGGATTACTACAGATAACCTGCCTAAGGCTCTTCTTCCACTACTGCAAGTTGTTGTGCGACTTGACATATGTGAAGTAGCATGACAAGCCAAAATCCATGTATTTCAATGGCCCCTGTTCTAACTGGGGCTCCAATAAAGGTTCTTGCACTACTTTGTTTTGACTTTTGATGCAACTTTGATCCAAACAGTGTAAAGTTGGATCAAAGCTGCACTCAAAATTGCATGAAAGTCACACTGCAAAACATGCTACTTTGGGGTCGCAATAGTGGAAACCTAGCCTAATCCATTTAGAAACAGTGGAACGAGATGCAGGATAATTCTTGCAAGAGCCAGCAAGCAGGACAAATTGAGATTCTAATGTTTGGATGGAAGATGTGGCCAAGAGATAAACTCACACTGCTCATACTACATATAAACCACATAGAGAGATCTCGTTGGGGTACTTTGGAGAAGGAAAATAAAAAAAATAAAGAAGCTAGTTAGAGGCTCAAGACCATCACACAACTGGATCTCTATAAAAACGTATCTCAAAAACCTAGACCAACAACTTTATTGTACATGTAACACATAGACAATTATAAAATCAATCATAGACCGCATACCAACCTGTCAATATTGGGCAATTATTTCACATTCTCATTCATCCTTGAAATTGTAAATTGTGTACAGACAGATCCCGGATACTGTAATATTGGCTATGAGCAGAAGGGATGTGCAGAAAGTCCCTTAATAAAAGCCATTAGGAAAACAAGGAATAATAATATATGTTCCTCATGTATCAGTAGCTGGAAACTAATATGGATGCAAGCGTTTCCTCCAACTATTGGAGGTAACGCTCGCATCCATATATTTAGTTTACAGCTACTGATAGAAGTGGAACATAAACTATGGCAAGATACTGGCCGCTATCAGCTCAGCATTCATCCTGACAAAATTGTTGAGATCCACTCCACTGCTTGATTGACACCTGACTCTGCGTCTAGGAATGCAGCTAAGAGCCAAAAGGTAGCAGCTCCTGCCCCCTCCCCAGCCTGGCACTCCAGTGAACACTGTAGGAGCAGAGAGCAGTGACTGACAGTCACTGTTCTCCACTCAGAGCATGCCAAGAACTAAACAATCAGCATGGAGGTAAGAATGTATGTTTATTTTTTTTTGTAAATCTCATACTTCAGTCCTTCCTGCGGTCTTTGAAAGAGAATGGCCAATGCGGAGACTTGACCCTATCTTCTAGGGTGAAACTGCTGCGCCTTGCACCACACAAAGTAAGCCTTCCAAGTGTGATGACCTTCTCAGATGTCAATTCCCTTGCTTTAGGCAACATGAATAAGAGTCAGAGAGAACCTGATTCCTGAAGACTTGGGTTTCAGCAGCCATTCATGAAAGCAAGCACTCACTGAAGCAGGATGGTAGACCAATCCTTGACACAGCAGGTCTGACCACTCTTGGAAGTCCCAATGAAAAGGATCTGAGGAGTCAAAGAATATCCTAGTACCTGGTCCTTCTGGGCCAATTTGATGCCACCAAGATCGCTGGAATGCATCCTGCATTCATCCTGCATCCTGAATTCATCCTACGAAACAGTTGAAGAATCTATAGCAGCAGGAAGGCTACAGTATATCAACTGGAGCTGACAATAGATCAACAGTGCATCCCCTGCAAAGGCCTTTGGATCTCTGATGCTGGCCACACACCACCTGTCCATCTTGTTTAAGCAGGATACTTATAGATCTACGGTTGCCATCCCCCAGCGGTGACAGATGTCCCAGAACTCCTCTGGCTGAACAGTATACGCATGGGTCACGGTCTGTCTGATCCAACGGGAAACAGTAGCCGACGAGGCCGCCAATCCTTTGCACCGACCATCCGTCAGTACAAACAACGCATCAGACTTCCGTAAGGAAGCTGTAGCTGCCAAATACACCTGCAAAGCCCTCACGACATCCAATGAATGTAACTCAAATTCCTTGGGATGTGGACATAAAGGAAGAACAATATGTTCATTAATGTGAAAAGTAGAGACCACCTTCGGTAGAAACGAAGGAGAAGGACGCAAGACCGCCTTGTCCTTATGAAGGACTAAGTAAGGAGACTTGCAGGACAATGCTGCCAAATCAGACACCTGCCTAGAGGATGTGATGGCCACCAAAAAGTCCACTTTCTGCGACAGCAATTGTAAGGGATTATCCATGATCTTTTCATATGGCGGTTTCTGCAGCACAGAAAGCACCAAATTCAAATCCCACGGCACCATAGGCGACCGTACCCGAGGAGCCACATGGCGCACACATTGTACAAATGTACGAATCAACGAATGTGACGCCAAAGGTCGCTGAAATAGAATCGCCAGAGCCGAAATCTGACCCTTGAGAGTACTCCATGCCAATTTTTTATCCAGGCCCTGCTGCAAAACAGCCAGGACCCTGGACACAACGTAAGAGCGAGGGTTCCAACCCCCTGCCTCACACCAGGCAATATAGGCCTTCCAGGTGTGATGATAAATTGTGTGCGAAGTACACTTGCACGCTTCAAGCATGGTAGGGATCACGGAGTCCGCGACACCCCTATCCCTCAACACCTGGGACTCAATAGCCAAGCCGTCAAAGCCAGCGAGGGTAAAGCAGGGTGCAAGATGGGCCTGAGACAACAGGTCTTCGCGCAGCGGAAGACGCCAGGGAAAATCTGCCACCATTCGCACCACGTCGGCGTACCAAGGACGCCGAGGCCAATCTGGAGCCACCAGGATTGTCAGAATCCCCTCCGCTTCCACCCTGCGCAGTAGCAGCTTGATGGAAGAAAAATTGTACAGGAGCCGATACCGACTCAAAGGCACTACCAGCGCGTCCGTGGCGGCCACCAGCGGGTCTCTCGTCCTGCACACAAAAGGTTCCACTTTGTGATTGAACCGAGACGCCATGAGGTCCACATCTGGCGTGCCCCACTTGTGGCAAATCTGGCGGAACACTTCTGGATGTAAGGATTATTCCCCCTGATCCAGCGTCTGGCGACTGAGAAAATCCGCCTTCCAATTCTCTACTTCCGGAATGTAGAAGTGGGAGATCGCCGAATCGCAGAATGAGAGCCGCTTCCGCAGCCGCTGCCGAGCTCCTCGTTCCACCCTGATGGTTCACATACGCCACTGCTGTGGCGTTGTCTGACTGAACCCGAACCGGGAGGACGCGCAAACTTACCTTCCAGTGGGAGAGGCAGAGCCTGATTGTCCTCAGCTCCAGCACATTGATCAGAAGGCGAGTTTCCTGCACCGACCAAAGCCCCTGAGCAGGCAGCTGCCCCAGGACCCCCCCCCCCCCAGCCTGATAGGCTGGTGTCCGTCGTGACTATCAACCAATTCAGAGGAAAAAATGACTTCCCCCCAATGTCAGAGCCGGGGCCCGAAGCCACCAGGTCAACGATCCTCTGGTCTGAGGATCCAGTCTGATCAGCTGGTCCAGAGACAGTGGGGACTTGTCCCACCGTGACAGAATCGCTCGCTGAGGGAGCCGAGTGTGGCTCTGGGCGTAAGGTACCGCATTGAAGGCTGAAACCATGAGCCCCAACACCCGCATACAGAACCGTAAGTAAGACCACCGGCGTGACAGCAGGGTTCGCACCGCTGCTTGTAGTGTCATTAACTAGGCTGGAGGTAAGAACACCTTCGCCTGCTCCGTGTCCAGAACCAGACCCAGGTATTCCAGGCGACATGACGGCATCACCATCGACTTCTGCAGATTGATCAGCCAGCCAAAGTCCTTCAATGAGGCCATGGTGATAGCCGCGTTCTCCTCCAGAGCCGAAGCAGACTCCGCTTTCAATAGCAGATCGTCGAGGTTCACGCTTTCACAAAGTGGTTTAGCGCCTTCTGGTCCAGAACTGGCCTGAACCCCCCCCCCTTTTGGGGAGCACGAATAGGTTTGAGTAGAAACTGTGAAACCTCTCCAACTGAGGCACTAGCACAATCACCCCGTGGTCGGAGAGTGCCTGAACGGCCCTTAGGAGGGCCTCCCGACGCCCCTGAGGGAGTCTCAAGTTCGATGGGAAGAACCTGTCTGGGGGTAGAGTGCCGAACTCTATCCTGTACCCGGAGGACACCACTTCCTGCACCCACTGGTCGGAAATGAGGGCAGTCCACCTGTCTGCGAACCCCAGAAGACGGCCCCCACCCGAATTTCGGGTGGGGGCAACCCATCATGCGGAGCAGGACTTCTCTGTGTTTATGCTCTTGCGTTGCCAGGGGCGTTTACCGGCCCCTGCGGCAGACTTGCCGGGCCTCGACCCCTTGCCCGCTTCTCCAGGGGCACGAAAAAAACCTCTTCTGACCCGAAGAAGCAGGACCCTGCTTGCGACGGAACTCCCGCCGCCTGGGCTCAGGGAAAAAAGCACTCTTCCCTCCAGTGAAATCCTTGATGATTTCATCCAACTGCGCCCCAAAGAGTCGACCACCCTGAAAAGGAAGATCCGTAAGACCCTTCTTAGACACGTGGTCACCCGATCACGAGCGTAACCAGAGTACCCGTCTGATAATGACTGCAAAAACAGACATTTTAGGCAACATGGGGAGCAGGTCCAGCGCTGTGTCACACAGGTACCGAAGACCCTGAAACAAATGGTCTGCCCTCTGCGACGCCTCAAGCGTCCTCCCACAGTCCAAATCATTCTGCAGCTCCGTCGTACACTCGGACAGAGATTGCGCCGCCATGGCTGACGTCAGGGCCGGTCTCATGGCTGACCCTGCCAGCATCAAAAGTGCTTTTGACACCGCCTCCGTCCGCTTATTGGCTAGGTCCTTAAACGAGGGAGACCCTCCAAAGGCATGGTCGTTGCCTTGTTCAGGCGAGCCACCGGAGGGTCCACTGCGGGGGGTGCCCACTTTTTTACAAAACTCTCCTCAAAAGGGTAGCGCATAGCGAAGCGTTTAGGTAGGGCGAAGGAATTCTGCGGACGCTGCCATTCCTGATAAACCATGTGGTCAAAAAATTGATCATAAGGATAAGCCTTAGGGGACCTGGGTGGCCTAGCAGACGTATGCGGACTCCTGCGACTCCCCTGCTTGGTCCAGTCGCAAGGACGCATGGATATTAGTAATCAGTGCGGCCACCAGCACCTTTTCATGCGCAACCGAAGCCCCCTGGTCTTCTTCGCCGTCCTAGGGAACTAGCTTGCCCTCTGAGAGTTCCACGGGGGTCCTTGTGACCCCCGAAGCCACTTCCGGTTCAGACTCTTCCCCTGAGGAAAGAGGGGGGTGGAGGCCTTTTAGGGGCCCCCAGAGCCCTGCTCGGCCCCACCCTGGGAAGGAACTCCCCAAATGCTGCTCTCAGCTGGTCCAGGGACACCAGGGTCCCCAGTGCAGGTTGCGCTGCCGCTGACTCCTCCTCAGAAGGACCCGCAGGGTCATCCGCCATCGTACCACTGGAACGGACAGGCAAAATAAAAAATGCCCTGACACCCCCACAATGCAGCCCCACCGCCAGCCCAAATACTGCTCTCAGCTGGTCCAGGGACACCAGGGTCCCCAGTGCAGGTTGCGCTGCCGCTGACTCCTCCTCAGAAGGACCCGCAGGGTCATCTGACATCGTACCACCGGAACGGACAGGCAAAATAAAAAATGCCCTGACACCCCCACAATGCAGCCCCACAGATCAACCAGAGAGGCCCCAGGAGGACTACACCCATCGCTACCAGCACCCCAGGGAGAGCCCAGCTATACTTGCTATTTTGTGCCTCACAAGCGCTGCGTCCTAGTAGGACGCTTAGGACTAGCTTAGGGACCGCCAGTCATAGAGCCTGTGGCGCCTGTTTTCATCCACGCTGTCCTAAGTGAAAGAGAAATAAAAACAGCAGCAGCACATTTTTCTTTCCAGGGACATCCAATATGGCCACCGAACGTTCACTAGAGGCCAAAGCCTGTATACAGGCTGCGACTACGGCAAAATGGCCGCCGCTCAGCACTAGAAGGAAAACCTCAGGAAAATGGGCGCGATCCACCGCAAAATGGCGGCGGATCGCCGCATGGCGGTGCGGAAGCGCAGGGTGCGGTGCGGGGGGGGGGGTGTAGGAGGGTGGCCAAAACACCCAGGGGGGACACTAGCCCAACGACCACCCTCCACCGGCCGGCCAAATCGATAAAAATCGCCCAGCCCCTCCGCACCCCTGGGGGGGAAGAGAGGGGGGTCACTCACCAGTCCGACGGGCGTAGCGGGTAGCCACCCGGTTGCAGACCTTCCTCCCATGTCGGATAGGGATGCTGCAGGGCGCAGGCCCCTGGACAGGAACGAGGTCCGGCCATCGGGCGCAAGTGGGGGTCACCCACTGGCCGCCCGCATGGAACGCGCATGATGCGGCGGGCCCCACCGAGGCTAGGGCTAGCTCGCATTGGTCGGCCGCGCTGGGGAAGGTGCAGGATTCTAGCTATCCTCTATACCTCAGCCGGCTTCTTGATAGCAGTCTTCATCAGATAGCTTGAAAAAAATAAAAAGCGGTAGCAAAAAAGAAGAACCGCAGGTCCCATAAGGGAGCCAGGTCTAACTCCTTGCACTAGGCATAATAAAACTGATATGCTAAGTAGAGCAGGGGGGTTATATGGGAAAGAGAGGATGCCCCCTGGGAGGGGCCAGCATTCTTTCTTTCTATTTTCCCAGTCAACTCCTTGTAGGATGTGCATATAACCCTACTTGTCAATGAAGGGCTGCGTCTGTCAGTGAACGTAAGAGAAATTAGGTCAACTAAAGGGTCACACAGCTTCTCGTGCTACCTTGATGGATGATGATAGCCACAGCTGTGGTGCTGTCCAAATGAGGGTGATATTAAACTTCAGCTAATACATTATGAGTAGTTACAGCAATGTTTTTTCCCTTTTGGGATAAAGGATTTGCATGAATAAAGTGGACGATTATAAGCACTCCTAACAGTGGTAAATAGTTAGTCATGTTTGTAACTGGTAAATTCTGCTGGAGAGCTTGTTCTTTTGAAAAACAACAACCTTGCTTGCTAGATCACCATATAAAGACAGACTAAAAAAGAAAACAAAATGCATTTAGGGTTTAATACCACTTGAACTCTGGTCATTCGCCCCATGGTCCACTGCAGCAGGGATAAGCAAATGGCCCTTAGTTCTAGAAAATTGATGGGACGTATGTACTCCCTTGATGACCTCGTCACAAAGACATTCTCCCAGCCTGACATCCATTGTGCAAAATCTTCAGGAGAATGGCCTTCTCCAAATCTAGCACAGGATTGGTCAGTCATCAGGTCAGAAATATCCTGGATTGGGGAAATTGGCCTGTCCAGAGACTGATGAAGCTTTTACATCACAGTCAGTCCATTGGGCTGCAAAGACCTAGATCAGGGATATGCAATTAGCGGACCTCCAGTTGTTGCAGAACTACAAGTCCCATGAGGCATAGCAAGCCTCTGGCAGCCACAAGCATGACACCCAGAGGCAGAGGCATGATGGGACTTGTACTTTTGCAACAGCTGGAGGTCCGCTAATTGCTTATCCCTGACCTAGATTGAAACTGGAGAAACATCGCTATGCGGCCCAGTACCCTAATGCACAATAAAATTGCAGGGTCCAGATATGAGCTTGGAGAGTCAGCACTCGCACTCCAAGCGATGGGTTGGATGCAATGCAGACTTCTATAGTTTGAGAATCCACCTGAAGCTCTGAAATGTCTCTGGCTGCAAGGGCAAGGTGGGATAGATAATCAAAAAATAGGGGGGGAAAAAAAGCTGGGGGAAGTTAGGGAAAAAGGGGGACATGGACCTCTAAATCCGTGATTGGATTGGGGTCTCCCACTAGAGCCGTCACACCAATGTATTGGTGGGGTTCACCTTAGACCGGGTGCAGTTAACCAAAAGAAGGGAGTAAGCAGAAAGGTGTCTGCTTATGGAGACTGGTCATATATTCAAAGAACATAGGGATAACCCTGCGGCATATGATTGGGTAGGTACAAAAATTCTTTATTAGACAAAGGGTAAGTAGCTGCATGAAACAGACATAACATACATGACATTTAAAATCGGGCACCCCAGGGTGACGTGCATGTCAGACCCTAGATATATGTAAATCTAAGCAGATATCCAGAGCTGTGCTCCCATGCTTTTGGGTGACACGGGTAATCCTATATCTCTATCGCTCAATGAAGAGTGATCAAAGGTGTTTAGGAACTTCCGTGTTCATACCCAGGATAAGCAACCACTGGATTAGTCAGTTCATACAATCAAAATTGGTGATTGAACCCAAATCGGTCCTCGTGGATCTTAGCTATAGTGAATGGCCGTATCTACATGTACAGGTAATCCTCTTCATCCGTCACTCAGTGAAGTGTGACCGATTATGGGGAACTTCTGCATCTGTCGGCTCAAAGATACTGTTTGCAACTGATATCCACTGAAGGGACCGACCAATTATCGAGGTTGTATATGGTCAGGCACTTTTACTGGTGTGTGTAGAGTGCAGACTGTCCCATGGAGCCGTCACTCAATGAAGTGTGACCAACGTTCCGGGGGATCTCTGTATATACATAAATTGTAAAGTAACCAGTGCATGACCAAATAGATACAATGATAACAAAAAACAGTGACCAGGTGATATGAGGTACAAGAGTCTATAGCGATGCAGCGAGCGGCAATATACACGGAAGGAGTCTGGCTGAATGAGTGGGGGATTGGGTCAGGAGTGACCTGACTCACACAGTCTATCCCAAAGGGAGCACAGTGGCTGGAAAAGGGAAAAGTTGCTCAGAGTTTCCTTCGCTAGGTCTCAATCAATGTAGTTAAAGTGAAATCCAAAGGACTTACTGTTAGAAGTCTGCTCTGAAGCCGCTCGAGTCAAAATGAAGATAGGAGAGTGCAGTTGAATCAGCATACATAGCCTGTATACCAACGGAAGGCTCAGGGCCAATCCCCCTGAATAATGTGTGGAGGGGGAGGCCCGGTGAGTGAGGCAGCGCTGAAGCAGTTCCTAGTCTTCTAATTAGGCTCTCATAGTTGTAGTGTAGAACGCTCCGTGATGGATGGACGGTAAAGTGCAGCGTTGTGGACGTAGATGAGCTTCTTTAATTCAGTCCAATATTATCAATAGAGCTGCAAATCAAGCAGTGAGCGTCCATGCAGCTGATCGATGCAGGGGTCATATCCGGAGCATTCATATATAGCACCAGGTGTGGGTAAAGTCAACCAATTGATTAAAAGGGTCTATCATGAACGGGTCCTCATGGGGTGCAGGGGGACAGACAGGGGGGTCGCAAACCGACGCGTTTCATCCGCGTAACTGCGGATTTCCTCAGGGGACCCTGAGGAAATCCGCAGTTACGTGGATGAAACGCGTCAGATTGTGACCCCCCTGTCTGTCCCCCTGCACCCCATGAGGACCCGTTCATGATAGACCCTTTTAATCAATTGGTTGACTTTACCCACACCTGGTGCTATACATGAATGCTCCGGATATGACCCCTGCATCGATCAGCTGCATGGACGCTCACTGCTTGATTTGCAGCTCTATTGATAATATTGGACTGAATTAAAGAAGCTCATCTACGTCCACAACGCTGCACTTTACCGTCCATCCATCACGGAGCGTTCTACACTACAACTATGAGAGCCTAATTAGAAGACTAGGAACTGCTTCAGCGCTGCCTCACTCACCGGGCCTCCCCCTCCACACATTATTCAGCGGGATTGGCCCTGAGCCTTCCGTTGGTATACAGGCTATGTATGCTGATTCAACTGCACTCTCCTATCTTCATTTTGACTCGAGCGGCTTCAGAGCAGACTTCTAACAGTAAGTCCTTTGGATTTCACTTTAACTACATTGATTGAGACCTAGCGAAGGAAACTCTGAGCAACTTTTCCCTTTTCCAGCCACTGTGCTCCCTTTGGGATAGACTGTGTGAGTCAGGTCACTCCTGACCCAATCCCCCACTCATTCAGCCAGACTCATTCCGTGTATATTGCCGCTCGCTGCATCGCTATAGACTCTTGTACCTCATATCACCTGGTCACTGTTTTTTGTTATCCTTGTATCTATTTGGTCATGCACTGGTTACTTTACAATTTATGTATATACAGAGATCCCCCGGAACGTTGGTCACACTTCATTGAGTGACGGCTCCATGGGACAGTCTGCACTCTACACACACCAGTAAAAGTGCCTGACCATATACAACCTCGATAATTGGTCGGTCCCTTCAGTGGATATCAGTTGCAAACAGTATCTTTAAGCCGACATAGATGCAGAAGTTCCCCATAATCAGTCACACTTCACTGAGTGACGGATGAAGAGGATTACCTGTACATGTAGATACGGCCATTCACTATAGCTAAGATCCACGAGGACCGATTTGGGTTCAATCACCAATTTTGATTGTATGAACTGACTAATCCAGTGGTTGCTTATCCTGGGTATGAACACGGAAGTTCCTAAACACCTTTGATCACTCTTCATTGAGCGATAGAGATATAGGATTACCCGTGTCACTCAAAAGCATGGGAGCACAGCTCTGGATATCTGCTTAGATTTACATATATCTAGGGTCTGACATGCACGTCA
>BLSH010359798.1:1358036-1372055 GCA_018402905.1 Glandirana rugosa
CGTGTTGGTCAAGATTATTTCTTAGGTTTAACTGTCTATGCTCGGAAGTGGTTCGTTACGTGGGGTCACCATTTAGGATGAGTGGTCTAACGGTACTAAGAGTAATGTTCTTAGTCATTGCGATACACCAGTTCGGAAATCACAGGTTTTTTGCTACAAGAATGCAACGAAAGCTTTGCCAGCCACTTGTCCACTTAGGTTGTTGGTCATCCACCTTTTACCTGAAGTATACCGAGTGTAGTTGCTTGACCACATAGCGTTACTGATTCTTGTAATGAGAATCATGGCAATCTGGTGAGTAGGATTTACCACTGGGGTGCATTGCTTGGTGAAGGCTCGTATCTGTCAATTTGGATTCTTTATTAGAACTGGTTGTGCATATCCCTCCTGACCCTGGTTTTAAAAGAAGACTCCTTGGGTTTGGAAATCTCTTTTTTTTACACAGAGACACTTTTTTCTTTCTAGCACTGTTTGCACTTTAAGGCTGCATATTATATTGTTTTTTGCACAGCAGATTTGCACAATGATCTAGATACTGTCATACCTATTGTCATTTATTTTGTGCTGTCTTGATATATGATGCTTGGTCTATCTAATTACTGACCTATGGATGCACATTAATATTTGCAGGCCTTGTTTTTTTCAAAAAAACGAAGTGTATGATGTGTTCACATACGTTTGCACCTTATTAGCCTACTTTGCATACATTTTTTGGTAGTGTTCACTACACTTTGGAGTAATATCCATTGGGTACTGTTACAGTGGTGTAAGCGCGGTTTGTTGTTTGTTATTTTAAAACGTATGCTTGGTGCAAAACCAACACTGCACAACACAAAAAAACACCATACCCACAGTGAAGCATGGTGGTGGCAGCATTAAACTTTGGTGCTGTTTTTTAAGCTGGAACTGGAGCTTTAGTCAAGGTGGAAGGACTTCTGTACAATTCCAAATATCGGTTTTGGCATAAAACTTTTATGCCTTTGCTAAAAACCCTGAGGAGAGGAATTTCGCCTTTCAGCACGACTATGATCCAAAGCATACCTCCAAATCAATAAAAGAATGGCTTCACCAGAAGAAAATCACATTTTGGAATGTTCCAGCTGGAGCCTGGACCTGAATCTGTGGGGTGACCCTAAGAAGGCTGTGCACAGGAGATGCCCTTGTGATTTGACAGATTTGGAGCGTTTTTGCAAGGAAAAGTGGGCAAAGATTCCCAAAGCAAGATGTGCCATGCTGAAAGACTTCTACTTCAAAAGACTGAATGCTGTCATAAAATCAAAAGGTGCTTCAACAAATTGTTAGTTTAAGGGTGTGCATATTTATGCACATTATTGTAAGATCTACATTTTTAATTGAATTGTACATATTATAGGTCACATTAAAAGGTGGAAAAAAATCAGAAGTGATTTATCTTCATTTGAATTTTTTACATTTCAAAAATCTGGCATTTTTATAGGGGTGTGTAGACTTCTTATATCCACTGTACGTTATGGGTCAAGGCTACTGGTAGTTTACAAATGGCTAGAATAAAAATGATTTGCTACAGATCACATGAAGTTACAAGGACACTGCATTTGTGGTAAGATCAGTTCTAAAAATGTTCTTAGCTTGGGGAAAAAAAAAAACAAATGAAGCTGCCACATTAGGACTGCAGGTTGAAAAATCTTACATTTTTATTTTTGTGTTTAGCTATCCTTTAACTTCTAAAGCTTTGTTTGGGCAGAATTACACGCACAGCATCAAAAGCTACTCACCAAGCATCATTAACACTTTCTGCAGCTCTCCTTGCCTTGCAGAAAAATACAGCTGTTTGGGGTGGAAGCGTAATTTCTTTGGCCTGTGAAGAAAGAACAAAAAAAAAAAATTAGAAACAAAATGTAACAAGGCATAATCACTAAAAGGAGCTTTTAAGGCAGATATAATAGAATGCATGCAGTCATTCTACAATTACATTTACACGTGTTCATACTAAATGATTATGTAAAAAGGTATGCAGAAAAATCGAATGCTCATTTGGTAAATACTTGAAAGTGCTTATAATGGATTCTCTGCAAGGTAAAAAAAAACCTTCAAGATGAGCTTCCCCCAGCCCCCCACCCCCAAATAGTTACCTGAGCCCGATCTTGATCCAGTGCTGTGTCCGAGAGACAGGAAGGCTTAAGTAGAAATCTAGATTATTGCACATTCCATGGTGGGAAAGCCAGATCTCCGTAACGTTGATGTAGATATAAAACATATCTAGAAGTCTGATATTCAATATTGGAGAGAACTGCACATGTTTCCACAAGCTTACCATTACTTGCAAATCCAATGCCAAGTAAACTAGTGTTTTGCTTTGACGGAAACAAGCTTTATCCATGAAGAACATAGCAACAGGCTTGATTAAACAGATGTTTTTAGGGCAACTATGGGACATTGAGGCACTGAGCAGGATTTGAAATTCTTCTTAAAAGGGAAAGAGATGGCCACCCCTTGTGGCTATAAGGGCTCAAAGAAGGTGTAGGGAAACTGCTTTAAAAAAAATAATAAGTAGGAATGGGTTGTAGAAGAATAACAGGACAGTAAATTAAAGGGCTTGGGATGTCTCTGCTCTAAGCTGGAGCAAATCTCAGATGACCTTCATTGTTAAGAAGGCTTCTCAGCAGGTCCTGTGGGCTTAAAGGTGAAGGGTGTACCACAAAAGGATGGACCTGCAGTAGACGACACTTGGAAGAGGCTAATGGATTGTACATGTAAGGTAGAGGTGACAAATCAAAGGGGAGGTGTAATTGTGCATAGTGGGGTATGAAGCCCCTTCTTTCTGCAACTGTCTCAATGTATGCTTCAAGGGATTTTCCAAAGAGGAGCTCATCGTCAAAAACCAATCGGTCCATTCAGATCAAGAATAAGGAAGGGAATTATAGACATTGCCTTCTTTCTTGTGACAAACGGACTATGTGGCGGCTGTGCAGAACTATGTGCATCTAGCCAGAGACTAGCACTGCCTCAACCAATAAGTCTGTTGTAGTCAACATATGGGAGAAAAGCCAAACTATGAATTTCACAAAATTTTGGTAATGAAAATATTTCAGCAGCCTCTGACACATTGTCAGCCGCCCCCTTGACTTCTGCAAATGTTAAGTGAGCCAAGCAGTTGAGGTTCTAATATAGTACAGTCACGGCCAAAAATATTTTTACCTCTGCATTTCTGTCAGATAATGGCACCACTTTGCCCAGAAAATTGTTGCAAATATAAATGTTTAGGCATTCTCATGTTCATTTATTTTGTTTGTATTGGTATGACACAAAAGTGGAGAAACAAAAAGCCAAATCTGACATTTCCAAAACTCCAAAAAATGGACTGGACAAAATTATTGGAACCTTCTTAAAATTGTAAGAAATAATTTCAATTTCATTGCAAGTTTTTGATGCTCCTGTAATTTTTAAACTCACCTGTATCAATAAACAGGTGATAAACATATAGAAGTCACACCAGGCAACCAGTTAAAAATGGTAAAAAAATGAAACAACCTTTCTGTTGTGTGTCTGTGTGCAGCACGAAGCATCAAATAATTGTCTGGGGGTTTGAGAACAAAAATTGTGGATAAGCATGGACAATCTCAAGGTTACAAGTTAATCTCTAGTTATCTTAACCGGTTCCCGAACGGCTCGCGAACATTTACTGCTGCAGAGTGGTGCTGTCCCGCGAATCGCCGTCTATAAATGGCGGCTCATGCGCGAGCCGCGAATGCCTAGCAGGGAAGAAGAACGGGGAACCACCGATGTAAACACGGCGGTTCCCCGCTCTGTCAAGCAGCATGTGAGAGATTTAACGATCCCTGTCACTGGGATCAGTTAGATCTCTTATGCCCCTGGCAGCCCAGCCGCCTCACAGTTAGAACACACCTAGGGAACACAATTAACCCCTAGATTACCACCTGCAGGTTAACCCCTTCACTGCCAATGACATTTTACAGTAATCAGTGGATATTTCAATTTCTGATCGCTGTATAATGTCATTGGTCCCAAAAAAGTGTCAAAAATTTCCGACATGTCCGCTGCAATATCACAGTCCCAATAAAAATCGCAGATCGCCGCCATTACTAGTAAATAAAAAAAAATTGTAAAAACCCCAGAAATTAATTCTCATGGCTTGTAAAGGCAGCAACTTTTGCGCAAACCAACCAACACCAATTGCGGTGCAATTTTTTTTTCTATACCAAAAACATGAGGAAGAATATAAATCGGTCAAAATGAATAAATGTTTATATATTTTTTTTTGGATATGTATTTTAGCAAAAATTAAGACTTTTTTTTTTTTTTTTGCAAAATTGACGCTTTTTTTTTTTTTATAGCCGTGATCAGAAATGACGCAGAGGTGATCAAATACCATCAAAAGAAAGCTCTCTTTGTGGGAAAAAAAAGGATGCAAATTTAGTTTAGGTACAACGTCCCACGACCACGCAATTGTCAGTTAAAGTGAAGCAGTGCCGAATCGCAAAAAGTGCTCTGCTCCTAACGTGGGAAATCCTTCCGGTCCTTAAGTGGTAAAAGAGGAAGTAAACCCTGATGGGTTGTACTTCCTCTTTATTACCCTGCAATGTGAAAGCATAATGGGCTAGTATGCATGCATCTCATATTACCCCATTATGTGGCACTTACCTTGCATTGGAAACCTGCGATGTCCCTGCTCCAGGCCGCGTCCATCTTCTGCCCCTCTTCCTTCCGGCGGCGCAGACTCCGGCTCTGTGACTGGCGTGCAGGAGCTGCCAATCGCAGCACGAGCTCAGTGAAGAAAAGCCACAGAGGCCATTTCTTCACTGCGCATAAGCCAGATGACGTGGGCACATGGGATTACACTGTATATCTTCTAAACCGTGCAGGTTTAGGAGATATTCAGGGAACCTACAGGTAAGCCTTATTATAGGCTTACCTATAGGTTAAAGTGGTTGTCAAGGGTTGACAACCACTTTAACATTGTCAAGAAGTTAACAACCCATGGCACTGTAGCTAATCTCTCTGGACCTGGATGAAAGAGAATATTTCATTAGAGGTTGCAATGAAGGATTGTTCAAATAGTGGATAAAGAACCTCGATCAACTTCCAGACAAATTCAAGCGGACCTTCAGGCACAGGGTAAAACTGATAATTGAAAACAACAAAAAACAGGGCTACCCCTGTAAATGTGATACTAAACCAAAGGTCAACATCAAATCAGAAGAACAAACTATATATAAATGTCCATACAAATCCACAAAATTAAGGATGCAGCAAAGTCCTTGAAATATCTGATGTGCTATTGCTGGTAATACCAGCGTGCTTAAAGTGCTCCACACAAGTCTGTGCAAGAAAATGTGCCAGGACCCTCTCGTGCCCCCACTCACCAGAGGAAATGGACCATCTGCTTTTCAGTCAGAAGGTCAGCAAAACAAAGTTAATGAGGGTGAATCTTGGCCATGACAACTGTAGGATCAATCTGGTGTCCGAACGCACAATCCTCAGGGTACCAGCACTCCAAGTCACTCAGAAAGAGAAAAAAATCTGATCCTACAGTTGTCATGGCCAAGATTCACCCTCATTAACTTTCAGTTCTGCTGACCTTCTGACTGAAAAGCAGATGGTCCATTTCCTCTGGCAGGTACACACCTGAGCACAGCAGCCTCCTGTTTTCACTGTCATATCCTGTTGGTGTTGATGAGATGGTGGAACGTTCGTTCGTGCTGTTGCAGTTGAGAGACATTGAGATTCTATGCTGATTTACTACGTTCGTTCTGTAAGTAGTTTTTATTTGCGCAATATATGCATTTGAATACAGTTTAGTTTGCACTATGAAGATTTTTTCTCTGAGTGACTTGGAGTGCTGGTACTCTGAGGATTGTGAGTTCGAATACCAGGCTGATCCTACAGTTGTCATGGCCAAGATTCATCCTCATTAACTTTCAGTTCTGTGGACCTTCTGACTGGAAAGCAGATGGTCCATTTCCTCTGGTGAGTGGGGGCATGAGAGGGTCCTGGCACATTTTCTTGCACAGACTTGTGTGGAGCACTCAAGAGCACTTTAAGCACGCCGGTATTACCAGCAATAGCACATCAGATATTCCAAGGACTTTGCTGCATCCTTAATTTTGTTGATTCATATGGACATTTATATATAGTTTGTTCTTCTGATTTGATGTTGGCCTTTGGTTTAGTGTTACATTTACAGGGGTGGCACTGTTTTTTGTTGTTTTCAATTCTCATTTAGGCAGGTGCACACCTGAGCACAGCAGCCTCCTGTTTTCACTGTTAATTTTCTGTTATCACATATTTATATTTGTGTTTTACTGATCATGACATTGGCTTATTTTCACTAAGTCACTTGCATAGCGCAGAGTTTTTTGGTTTCAACAGGGTAAAACTGTGTCAGCCCGTAGTATACGTCGCCATCTGAATGAAAAGGGATGCTATGGTAGGAAGATGCCACTGCTGACACAAACATAAAACAAGCCAGATTGGAGTTTGCCAAAACTTACCCGAAGAAGCCAAAATCATTTTGGGAGAATGCGATGTGGACAGACGAAACAAAAATTACAGCTTTTTGGTAAAGCCCACCATACTACTGTATTCAGAATAATAAATGAGGCCTTTAAAGAAAAGAACACAGTCCCTACAGTCAAACATGGTGGAGTTTTACGGATGTTTTGCTGCTTCAGGCACTGGATGTCTTGACCGTGTGCATGGCATTATAAAATCTGAAGACTACCAAAGAATTCTGGGGTGCAATATAGGGCCCGGTGTCAGAAAGTTGAGTCTCTGTCACAGGTCATGGGTCTTACAGCAGGACAATGACCCAAAGCACATGTCAAAAAGCACCCAGAAATGGTTTCAGACAAAGCGCTGGAGAGTACTGGACTGGCCAGCAATGAGTCCAGATCTAATCCCTTAGAGCACCTGTGGAGAGATCTCAAAAATGCAGTTGGCAAAAGGAACCCTTCCAATCCAGAAGAGACCAGAAGCAGTTGGCGAACAACAGTGCAGTGGTCCAAAATTCTAGTAGAGAGGTGTAAGAAATTCATTATGGCAACTGAAGTTATTTTTTCCCCAAGGGTGTGCTATTAAATTTAGAGTGCCAACAATTTTGTCCAGTCCATTTTTTGGAGTTTTGCATGGAAGGTGTCAAATTTGGCTTTTTGTTTCGCCACTTTATACACTTGTCATACCAATACAAACACTAGAAATAAACATGAGAATGCCTAAACATTTGTAATCGCAACCATTTTCTGGGCAAAGTGGTGCATTATCTAACAGATATGCAGGGGTGGCAATAATGTTGGCCATGACTGTAAGGGGAGGTGCAGAATAGCATGTTAGGTTGTTGGCACCCTCTTTTTTTTTTTTGTTGAGCTTGTAGTGCAGTGACAAAAAATGAAAACACACAACACAAAAAAAGTGCACTAGGGTCTGTCTTTGGGCCCCTCTGGGCACAAAACTCCTGACAGGGGCAAGGCATACTCCGGTTTACCTAACCAAGAGGCTCAGTAGGCCCTGCTCCTCATGGTCAGCTGAAGCCAACCGAGTACTAGGTGGGGGCTCTCCAAAAGATAGACACCCCAATGCAAGGGAGGTGGGAACCTGACTGCCACACATCCTCCCCTTAGACTTTAGTGTAGGCCTTAAGATCCACTCCCTACTACCTGTGACTAAATAAAAAAAGGCACATATAAAAGTGCAGTAGCAAACATGAGTGAAGGAATTAAACAAAAAAGCGACAATGATGTGCACAATGGTTAGGCCTTGTGGCCTGGTAACAAAAATGGTCCTGGTCTCGGTTAAAAGACCTAACTCATGAGACGGTGTGCAGAAAAATAAACAAGATGTGTTCAGGTGCTCGTTCTCACAGTGGGGTCCCAAACCCATAGTGATTCCAAAAGCATCCCTGGATCACCACTCCCAGGGGGCACTTAACACTGTAGGCTCTCAGTCTTCCTAACCCCTGGCCAGACAAGGCAGCATTGTTAGAAACCAGGAGGCACTGAGCCCCTTCGGGATACCCCACACCTGGGAAGTACTAACAACCAACACCTTGCATGGTGCATGCTCAAACTGGTTTGCCTCCCACATGGGAGATCCCTCAGGATCATACCAGCATACTATACAGCCAGCCACCCAGCATGAGTCAGTGTCCACCACAAAGGCCAAGATGCGTCAGTTTTCCAAAAGTGACGATAGTATTTGGAATAAATCAAATATAGCGGCAGGGAATTCAACTCTAGACAAGCCACATGATGCACTTCTGTCAGGGAGCCCAAATCAAACTGAGGAGGCTCAGTGTGTCCAGTATAAAGGAATCAAAATAAACCAAGAGCTCACAAAGTTCCTGTGGCTGGGTCTGAGGTATCGGGCTTCAGGTGATAAAGGCAAATAATCAGACTGCGCCATTGGCGGAAAACAGAAGACGGAACTGTGCACTTAGGAGTATAAGCAGTACTATGTCACTAGCCAGAAAGAACGTACTGAAGTGAGATGGGGAAAAAAAAAAAGCCAAAATGTAAAATAGCTGCTTACCTAAAAAGATATACACACACACGTAGGCAGTCCCCGGGTTACAAACAAGATAGAGACTGTAGGTTTGTGCTTATAGTACAACTAAAGGCAACATGCAGATTTTAGTAAATCCTCATATTAAGACCTGAAAGTTACACAGGGTAATAAACATTAATAACTGAAATGATTATTTCCCTACCATATACTGCAATTCTGGTCTATAATCCCCTCCAGCAGTCCTCCTTTGGTGTATACAAGTAATGATGATGGGAGGAGTTGAGCAAAGCTCAGATGTAATTTCCTGTCAGTGAAATAGCTTGTCTAGCTATCAGTCCTCCAAGCCTTCTATGGTGCTATGGTGCTCGGTCTATTTTAAATAACACACGCCCATCTGCCAATCAATAGCTGGGTGTGTGCTATGTAAAATAACCACAAGTCATTACAGACAAGCTAGGTCTAGGATCTAAAGCAGTGGGTGGGCAAAACAGGGACATAGGTGGGAGTGGGCAGAGCCTAATTAGGCTTCTGTGTATAATGAAATCCCTCAGCTTCCCATGTGATACAAGAGCGCCTCCCCCACTGATGTCAGGACGTTTTTTACAGTGAGACAGACGCAAATGGGGACAACATGAGTTCAACACAGGCAGTTCGAAAACCAGGAAGTAAAGTTGTCACCTCACTAAAGGAAGTGCACATGAGAGCTGGAGACAAGGTAGATATCTCACCATCCTTACTGCTTTTTGCAAAACAGTGACATGTTTAACAGACTGTATAGGTACATAACATATTGATTTCTTCATTTTGACCATAGTTCTACAAAAAGTTGAATTTGTTTGTAAGGCCCCGTTTTGATGGGCTCCGGCTCAGCGGGGATAAACGGATGGATCCCCGCTGAGCCGGCGGATGACAGGACAGTCTCTACACTTCGTGCAGTGACTAACCTGTCACAGCTCCATTCTCCTCTATGGAAGATCGGATGAACACGGACCATCTGTCCGTGTTCATCCGATCCGATAGACCGATGGAAAAAAAGGGTTTCCATCCGTCTGTTTTTGGCGGATTGGATGTCAGCGGGCAGGTCACCACTGACATCAGTCACTCCATAGAGGACAATGGAGTGTCCGTTCGGGTCCGCCTGAAAAACTGACAGGTGGACCCGAACGATCTGCTCGTGTGAAAGGATTCAGAACAGGTACATTTTTTTTTAATTGTAGCTTCAGCCCAAAAAATATTTTTAAGATTTTTGGATAGCATAGGGAAGGGATAACATCCCTGTAAGGTTTGTTTTGCTGCCTATGTTTCTGTTATCTCACTTCCTGAACCAATGATAATTGGACTAGGGGACAGTATAGTATCTCTCTCTATATACATATAGAGTCGCGATTGCGAGTGCAATCCAGAGTCTAGGCTTTGCCTGACACAACAGGCATACCCCTGAAGGAGTCTTCAAGGTCTTGGTGCCATGGGAATATACTGCAGCCCTAGTGGCTAGCTGCACTTGTTGCACCACATGCCAAAGTTAGCACTGAATGCAGGGTTCAGCACTCAAAACAAACATTACTGACTAGCTTCCAATAGGAGAAGAGGTCCATCACCCAAGGACACTGATGTACAACTGAAGTCTCACAGAGTGGGCCGTTATGTGGATGCACTGGTGTCCAATAATCTGAAGGCAGTGTTATATAACCCATGGTCTACCAATCAATTCATGTGTTCTGTATTGTATGATTAAAGAGTAACTCCAATTCTGTGGCGAAAAACACACATTTCCCTCTGGGTGATCTATGTACATTGCAAGGATTTTAACAAACTTTGTTGTAGGCAGATTCCTAACTTTTGTTATTCTGAAGAAATAGCTGTTTGTGTCCATGCGCAAAGCGAATCTGTATGGGAGCGATTTTATAATTCTCAATCAGCTGCTACTCTTGTGCAGGGCTCTAATTAGAAAAGTGGCAAAGTGCATCCTTTTAGGCGTGATTTCCCTTTAGGAGTATCTCACTTTTCTGCAGGGGATGCCACGAATCTGACATGTAGCTTAGTACAGACTTCTGGGAAAATCAGTAAGCCAATCACTCAAACAGGAAATTACATTTTCAGGAGACGTTCTGTACACCATCTGTGTACAGAAAGCCTCCAGGTAGCCATATTGCATTTTACAGAAAATTAAAGTGCTGCAGAATAAAAAGGACACAAATTGAGTTCCCCTTTAAGATATGGTTATAAAGCACACAACACTTTGCTTTCAAGTTATGAAAAGAGTAGTGAAGATTTATAACAGCTGTCAAGTAATCACTGCAGTGTGTGTACCTGCTGAGGAGATTTACACTATTTGTCCCAGTAAACATTACCACCACCAAGAGAGAAAGTGCTGAGTGAGAAATCCAATAATTTAGAGTTACCAGAGCAAGAGGGGACAGTAAATCTTCCATTAAGAGCAAACCTATGTTGTGTCTCTAATACAGAAGGGAATCACCCCAATGGGATAGACAGCAAAACTGACTAGGTTTTAACCCTTCCCTATTATATCCAAAAATAAAGTTTTTGCTATACATACACTTAAATAGCATATACAGTGCATTCGGAATGTATTCACAGCACTTCACTTTTTCCACATTTTGTTATGTTACAGCCTTATTATCCAAAATTGATTCAATCTATTATTTTCCTCAGAATTCTACAAACAATACCCCATAACAACAACATGAAAGACGTTTGTTTGAAATCTTTGCAAATTTATTAATAAAAAAAGGAACAAAATCCCATGTAAGTATTCACAGTCTTTGCTCAATATATTGTTGAAGCACTTTTGGCACCAATTAAAGCCTCAAGTCTTTCTGAGTATGATGCTACAAGCTTGGCACACCTATTTTTAGGCAGTTTCTCCCATTTTTCTTTGCAAGACATCTCAAGCTCCATCAGGTTGGATGGGGAGCGTCTGTGCACAGCTATTTTCAGATCTCTCCAGATCGAGATGTTCAGTCAGGTTCAAGTCTGGGCTCTGGCTGGGCCACTCAAGGACACTCACAGAGTTGTCCCGTTACCACTCCTTTGTTATCTTGGCTGTGTGCTTAGGGTTGTTGTCCTGTTGGAAGATGAACTTTCGCCCCAGTCTGAGGTCCAGAGCGCTCTGAAGCAGATTTTCATCAAGGATGTCTTTATACATTTCTGCATTCATCTTTTCCTCGATCCTGACTAGTCTCCCAGTTCCTGCCGCTGAAAAACAAATCCACAGCATGATACTGCCACCACCATGCTTCACTGTAGGGATGGTGTTGACTAGGTGATGAGCGGTGCCTGGTTTCCTCCAGACATAATGCTTGCCATTCAGGCCAAAGAATTCAATCTTTGTTTCACCAGACCAGAGAATTTTGTTTCTCATGGTCTAAGAGACCCTCAGGTGCCTTTTGGCAAACTCCAGGTGGGCTGTCATGTGCCTTTTACTGAGGAGAGATTTCAAACAAACTTTTTTCACGGTGTCATTATGGGGTATTGTTTATAGAATTTTTGAGGAAAAAAGGGATTTTATTAAAACTTACCGTAAAATCTTTTTCTCCGAGTTCACTGACAGACGCAGCTCTTCATGACTTTGTGGGGTTTTATGTTCGTCCTACCAGGAGTTAACTAGGCAGGGAAAAGAATCAGATGGCCCCTCCCTTGGGGGCCGTCCTCTTTTCCTACATTAAACCCCCCTCACAGAATAGCTCTCCAGTTTGTACACAAGCCGTACCAAAAACAGAGCCCAGAGGGGTGGGTGCTGAGTCTGTCAGTGAACTTGGAGAAAAGGATTTTACAGTAAGTTTTAATAAAATCCCTTTTTCTCCTACGTTCACTGAAAGACGCAGCTCTTCATGACTTTGTGGGGACGTCCCCAAGCTGTGTCAAAAAAGAGGGGTGGGTAAACGCAAACAACTGTACCCAACTGAACCTCTGAGGAGGCGCCAGACGCACCTACACTGCCACCTGCAGAACTTTGCGGCCAAAAGCAGCATCCGAAGATGCAAACACATCAACTTTGTAAAACTTAGTGAAAGTGTGAACCGAGGCCCAAGTGGCCGCCTTGCACACCTGTGACACCGAGGCCTGGTGTCTGAAGGCCCAGGAAGTACTAACCGCCCGGGTAGAATGAGCCGTGACCGGAAAAGGGGGAACCTTGCCCCGAACAGAATACGCATGGGTCACGGTTTTTCTAATCCACTGAGAAATCGTAGCCGAAGAGGCCGCCAAACCTTTGCGCAGGCCCTCTGGCAGAACAAACAAGGCGCCAGCTTTACGAAAAGGAGCTGTAGCAGCCAAGTACACCCGTAAGGCCCTAACTACGTCCAAGGCATGCAACTCGAATTCCTTTGGGTGTGATGGACGAGGGGACAATGAAGGTAGAACAATATCTTCATTGATATGAAAAGAAGAGACTACCTTCGGAAGAAAAGAAGGAATGGGTCGCAAGACCGCCTTATCCTTATGTATCACCAAATAAGGAGACTTGCACGATAGGGCAGCCAATTCCGACACTCTTCTGGCAGAAGTAATGGCAACCAAAAAGGCCACCTTCTGCGACAGAAGTTGTAAAGGGATCTCCCTAATCTTTTCATAAGGTGGTTTTTGAAGAACAGAAAGCACCAGATTCAGATCCCACGGGGCCATCGGGGATCTCACCCGAGGCGCCACATGTCGCACACCTTGTACAAAGGTACGAATCAGAGAATGCGAAGCCAAAGGTCTCTGAAAGAGTATGGCTAAGGCCGAGATTTGGCCCTTAAGAGTACTCAAAGCCAACTGCTTATTCAGACCCTGCTGAAGAAAAGTCAGCACCCTGGAGACTACAAACGAGCGAGGGTTGTAGCCCTCCGCCTCGCACCAGGCAATATAAGCCTTCCAGGTACGGTGATAGATCTTGCGAGATGTGCACTTGCAAGCTTTCAACAAGGTGGGGATCACGGAGTCGGCCACTCCCCTATCCCTCAGCACCTGGGACTCAATAACCAAGCCGTCAAAGCCAGCGAGGGTAAAGCAGGGTGCAAGATGGGTCCTTGAGACCGGAGGTCGTCTCGCATCGGAAGCCGCCAGGGGGCGTCTGCCACCATTTGCACCACGTCGGCGTACCAAGTGCGCCAAGGCCAATCCGGGGCCACCAGAATGGTCGGAATTCCTTCCATCGCTATTCTGCGCACCAATCTCGGCAGCAGACGTATGGGAGGAAAAGCGTACAAGAGGCGATAACGGCTCCAGGGAGCCACCAGGGCATCCGTGGCCACTGCCAACGGATCCTTCGACCTGGACACAAAAGTTCTCACCTTGTGATTGAACCTGGACGCCATGAGATCCACATCCGGTGTCCCCCATCTGTGGCAAATCTGACTGAACACCTCCGGGTGAAGGGACCACTCCCCCTGGTCCAGCTCCTGGCGACTGAGAAAGTCCGCCTGCCAGTTCTCCACACCTGGGATGTAAACCGCAGAGATTGCCGGAACGTGGAGTTCCGCCCAACGCAGAATCAGAGCTGCCTCCGCAGCCGCCGCT
>BLSH010359798.1:1402319-1424673 GCA_018402905.1 Glandirana rugosa
AAAAAAAAAAAAAAAAATGGGAAGTGAAGAAATATTATCTAAAGTGACACGCAGATCCGTAACTATTTCGGAAACCGTAAAATAAACATAGGTGAAGGACTGAACACGGACAAGTGTTAAAATAGGGTCTCTAGAATACTGACATGAAACGGGTGGGTATCAACTAACGAAGTCAACGTGAAAGTCCCTAACTTTACGAGGTCTTTTCTAGAAAAGTACGACTCGATTAGTTTTACTGGTGTCGACTTTCAGTTTACTGACACAGCAACTCTTCCACTAATCGATGTGGATTGACTCAAATGATCAGTAAAAATCCTCCCCCACTAGAAATAAAGTTGAGTCACTAAGACAAAAACTTATTAACAAGAAACAAGGACTGTATAACCTCAATATAGAAAGTGAACCCACAATATGGATTTATATCGACCTATTTTGTTTATGACATATGATAGTCACAGGGACGTAGGCACAAGTCAGGAAGTGGATACAAATAAAATGCCAAAGGCTTTATCAATGCCTAGACGCACAGTGAAATCTATTATAAAGAAGTGAAGGGTAAAAAAAAAAAAAAAAAATTTGTGAAAGGTATTTGTTACAACACAGACCCTCCCTAGATAAGGACATTGCTCCAAACTGGATGCAAGAGCCAGGAGGAAACAGGCCAGAAAAGCTTCCTGGAGGCCTATAGCAACTCTAAAGTAGTTGAATGAATGCATGAGAAAGAGTGGTCATTGTGTGCATGTGAGAGCAAGATCACAAATTCTCCACAAATGTGGCTTGTATGGAAGGATTGCAAGAAAAAAGCCACTCCTCAAAATAGGCAACATGTAGTCATGACTGAGCTTTGCCAAAACGTACCTTGAAAATTCTGAGGCCAAATGGAAAAAGGTGTTATGGTCAGATGGGAGTAAAATTTAATTATTTGGCCTCAACACCAAACAATATGTCTGGTGGAAATCCATTACAGCTCACCATCCAAATAACACCATTCCTACAGTAAAGCATGGAGGTGGTAATATCCTGTTATGGGGGTGTTTCTCTGCAGCAGGGACTGCAGCACTTGTCAAGATAAAATGAAAAATGGATGGGGCAAAACACACCACATTCTGAAGGAAAACCTGCTGCCCTCTGCCAGAAAGTTGGGAGGAAGGTTCCAACATGACAATGACCCATAGCACACCGCAAAAATGACCACACAGTGGTTGAAGGAGAAAAAGGTGGATGTCCTTGTATGGCCTAGTCAGAGCCCAGAATTAAACCCCACTGACAATCTGTGGAATGACTTTAAAGACTGCAATCCACAAACTGTCACCATCAAATTTGACTGAACTTCAGCAGTTCTGCAAAGAAGAGCGGGCAAATATTGCAAAGTTAGTAGAGACATAACCCAGGCTAAACGCTGTGATCAAGCACCTAAGTACTGGAAGAAATTCCCACTGTAGGACCAGAGCACTTTTTGCAATTCGGCACTGCGTCGCTTTAATTGACAATTGCGCAGTCGTGTGACATTGTACCCAAACGAAACTGACGTCCTTTTTTCCCCACAAACTGAGCTTTCTTTTTGTGGTATTTGATCACCTCTGCGTCACTTCTGAACACCGCTATAAACAAAAAAAGAGCGACAATTTTGAAAACACAATATTTTTTACTGTTTGCCAAAATAGATATCCCAAAAAAATATATTAAAAAAATGTATTCATCAGGTTTGGCTGATATATATTCTTCCTCATATTTGTGGTAAAAAAAAAAATTGCGATCAGCGCTTAGCGATTGGTTTGCGCAAAAGTGGCTGCGTTTACAAACCATGAGAATTCATTTATGGCGGTTTTACTATTTTTTTTTTACTAGTAATGGCGGTGATCTGCAATTTTTATTGGGACTGCAATATTGCAGCAGACAGGTCGGACATTTTGACACTTTTTTGGGACCAATGACATTTATACAGCAATCAGAGATTTAAATATCCACTGATTACTGTATAAATGTCATTGGCAGGGAAGGGGTTAACCTGCAGGGGGAGATCTAGGGGTTAACTGTGTTCCCCAGGTGTGTTCTAACTGTGAGGGGCTGGGCTGCCATGGGCATAAGAGATCTAACTGATCCCAGTGACAGGGATCAGTAGATCTCTTACATGCTGCCTGACAGAGTGGGGACCAAGTAATCACGGATCTCCGTTCTCATAGAGGGGGAAGGGCGGTGATCACGGGCTTCCTCTATATGGAAGCTGTGATCATCCCCTTTCTCCAGTCAGGGCAGGCCACATACAGTTAGAACACGCCTAGGGAATACAGTTAACCCTTAGAGCACCCCCTGCAGGTTAACCCCTTCACTGCCAATTACATTTACACAGTAATCAGTGCATTTTTATAGCACTGATCGCTGTATAAATGCCAATGGTCCCCAAAAAGTGTCAAAATGGTCCGACATGTCCGCCCCAATAACACAGCACTGCTAAAAATTGCAGCTCGCCGCCATTACTAACAAAAAAATAAAAACCCCAGAAATGAATTCTCATCATCCGTAAAAGCGGCAATTTTTGCGCAAACCAATCAATAAACGCCAATTGCGATTTTTTTTTTACCAAGAATATAAATCGGCTGAAACAGATGAAAAAAAAGTTTATTTTTTTTTTGGATTTGTATTTTAGCAAAAAGTAGGAAATTTGTATTTTTTTTTTTTTAATTTTTGCAAAATTGTCGCTCTTCTTTTGTTTATAGTGGCGATCAGAAATGACGCAGAGGTGATCAAATACCACCAAAAGAAAGCTCTATTTGTGGGGGGGGGGGGGGGAAGGACAATTTTGTTTGGGTGAAACGTCGCACGACCGGGAATTGTCAGTTAAATCGAAGCAGTGCCGAATCGCAAAAAGTGCTCTGGTCCTAAAGTGTGAAATCCTTCCAGTGCTGAAGTGGTTAAAGCAAAATGTGGTCCAACAAAATACTGACACAAGGGGTGATCCTTTTTCCAACTCAGCGATTCGGTTTTTGATTTTTTTACATTTTTTCCTGACATGTTGGTGTTATAGCGTTCACTTGGATGTAATAAGTTGTTCCAAAAGTAAATACAGCTGGATAAAACAAAAACAAAAACGGCTTGTGTCTTAATTTCAAGCTGCAAAGCAACAGAATGTGATTTTAGGAGGGGTGATTCTTTTTTATATCCACTGTATATGTATGTTTCGTTTTTATTGGGTTGTGAGAGCTCAGTTGTTAATTTATTCTTATTGTTTGAAAAACTGGGGACTGCATGAAGTTCAAGAGCTTCCTGAAGGTCCATTGCCCAAATCTGTATTTAGATGATGCCAAGTCCCTCTCCCCACCCTGTAGGAAGGGCAAGACCAGGTGGCAACTTATATAGACAGATGTGTGCCTTTCCAATCAACTGAATTTACCACAGGTGGACTTCAATCAAGTTGTAGAAACATCTCAAGGATGATCAGTGGAAATAGGATTCACCTGAGCTCAATTTTGAGTGCAATTGCAAAAGCTGTGAATACTTCTGTACATGTGATATTTTTTTGCATTTTTTATTTTTAACAAATTTGCAAAGATTTCAAACAAACTTCGTTCACGTTGTCATTATGGGCTATTGTGTGTAGAATTTTGAGGAGAATAATTAATTGAATCCATTTTGGAAGAAAGCTGTAACATAACAAAATGTGGAAAAAGTGAAGTGCTGTGAATACTTTCCAGATGCATTGTATCTCCCCATATATGGAGATCCTAGATATTGGACAATACTGAAGGGAGGTGTCAAGTTCATAGCTAGAAAAGCATAGACAATTGGTAACATGGTCTCACCTAGTCGGTTTCTAAGAAGTCCACCCACACATGGTAGACACCATGTTTAGGTGTGGTACCACATGTGCGAGTTGTAAGTATCTGGGTGATCCCCATATTACCTCATGCTCCAATGGCTTCTCTTTTAACATCAAACAGCTGGTGAATTGCCAAAGCTTGTGGTTTATCTAAAAACATGCAACATCCAGTATGTGGGTAGGATTACGAGAAATCTTTGAGGACCTACCTCTCCCACGAGTATGTACTACTATAATTTACAAACGCACACACACACACACACACACACACAGTATACACGCATACACATGCATGCATCTATCCCAAAACAATGAATAACCAAAACCGAAATTATTTTTTTCAAGGCTGCCTTAAACAAAGATCACCTCTCTGTCGTTGTGTCAGCTTGTCCTTCAGCCGGGGCCTCCATTTCTGGTTCGTAGGCTATAGTAGACACTGTCGAGGTGGTGTCTGCTTTCGCGATGGTAACCTCTATAGCCTTAGAGACGTCCTCGCCACAGTGTGGGCAGTAGCTGGCATTGTTGACTTGAGTGGCACAAGCTTTGTGGAAGCGGTGGGAAATGCTGGTTTCTGGTTGGCACTCCATGAATGTGCCCTATGAAGAAACAGAACAGATTAAAAAAAGATCCATGTGCACCATACCATGCCTTTCTTATAAATCCACCTTTTTTCTGTCAGCAATGAGCTAAACACATTAAAACCCACGTATTTGCGCTGGCGGAGGTGTTGGACCTGGACATGGAAGACTGGGAGGATATGTGGGACAAACCCCTGCGAGTTCTGGTGGCGAGTAGGGACAAATTAATTCAATTCAAAATTTTACACAGATGCTATTATACCCCGCAGCGATTACAACATATATATCCTTCAGTTGGGGCGTGCTGCTGGAGGTGTGGTGAGGCCCCGGCGGGTTTTATTCATATTTTCTGGGAGTGTCCCATGATTAAACAGTAGTATTGGAGCAGCATTACTCAATTTATTAAGGAACTTACCACTGTCCACACTTCAGCTACAATTAGGGTGTGCCTCCTGGGCTTGGTGGAGCCTCCGGTCCATTCTAGGGCCATGAGAACTCTGCTGGGCATCCGTCTGTTCTATGCTCGCAAAGCTATTGTGCTTAGATGGAAGGATCCTAAGCCCCCCACTTTGAATGCTTGGAGACGCTTGGTCAACACAGTAGCCCCCTTATACAAAGCTACATATTGTTCTAGCGGATGTCCTGGGAAGTTTGAGAGGGTTTGGACTTGTGGACGGAGGCAGATTCTACACTAGATGCTCGAGACTCAGAGGATTAGGTCTTACCTATATCTTCTATATGAAACCCTAATTTAAAAAGAGAAAAGTCCCATTTTTTCTCTTTAACACCTGCTACATCTTGGAAGAGGGGTGGTCCACATTGTGGGTAGCTGAGGCCCCTGGGGGCCGGTGGGCAGTACTACTAATTGAACCCTGAGCTGTTCCTCTAAAGGCAACCTGAGCAGAAGTTTTCAAGTTTTCTAGTTGTTGGTTGTTAGTGGTTAATGATACAAGTGTGGAAGTAAATGTGTTGGCCGGGTATGCCCGAAGGCCTTGTTTTGTACAGCAAACACCTTCAAATAAAGAGAATCTTTAAAAAAAAAAAAAAAAAAACCCACATGTTTAGGTATATAGATGTAAAAAACTATTAGACTTAATTTTTTGCTTCAGTCTCAGAAGTTCAGCACTAGTAACACATAAAAGTACCGTGATGAATTCATAATCTTTATAGAGAATTTTTTAATAATTCCTACCTCCAAATGAATATTTTCTTTGCCTATGCAGGGTAAATTGAAAGGTTTTCTTTAACCACTTCATGTTCGGGGCAAATTTTTAATTTTTTACACAGGGTAAAATCAGTATTTTATGCTTTAAAATTACTTAGAAACCTAAACAATTATATACTTTCTAAAATTTGAGGCGCTGAAGACTAAAATTGTGGTAGTTGCAATTTTTTACGTCACACAATATTTTATCATTTTTTTTAACAGAAAGTGTCACACAATATTTAGGTATAGCAAAATGTATTTAATACTATTTAACAGATCAAAAAGTCAGTAGGTAAAAGTTTGCATACAAAAAGGTTTAAAACTGGGCTTAGAGATGCTTTCTTACACCATCTAAAAATGTACTATTAGATTTTTCATGTGACTGGGACAGGAACTTACGGCAGTGCAGAAATAGCCACACCCAGGGCAACACTGGTGTTTGACCATCTTCCCCCGGTGGTCTTCACACAACACCAAGTGCCGAACCTTGTTCGATGGTCTCATCACTTCGTGCTTCACCACTTCTCTCACACATCGGCTCAGCTGCAAAACAAAAAGTGCATTTCCATTAAAGGTGAGCACCCACTGATGACGTGTTCTTAAGAAGTGCAAATAGGATGGAGTTCAGACTTTATCTGATTTCACCGGCTGCAAACAAGTCAGCAATAGTAAGGTCCATATTTACTTAAAAGGTCAATAAAATTAAATTGAAAATTTGGCATACATTAAAGAGAACAGGTCACAACTAGTCCAATGCAATAATCTCAGCGAAGTCCTTTAACAGGTCATTCTTTACAAGTTTAAAAATTCAGTTTTCAGTTTGGGAGAACTATAGAAGGATCCCCCTGCTGTGTTGAGCTACAGAGGAACTACAATCCAACAGAGGGTGAGTAACTATAATAATTCTATCAAAACACTGAAAAATCTTGTGTATATAAGTGTATGAACTAATTCAGTGGACCTCAACCTTAGGAGGACCAGGGCCTTGTGTAATTTTGCAAGACCTTCCATGCCCTATATCAGCACATTGCTGAGACTTCAAAGTGTTTGGCTAGTTACAGGTTGCGTCTACACAATACACTCAGTGAACTGAGGATCTGTGGCTGTTGCATTCATTTCACCAGTCATTTCTCACAGCCAAGACTTTGCCAGTACATGGCTTCGGAAGCATGAAGTTGAGGCCTGGTGGTTGATAACCATTTATCCAGTTCAACAATGTGACCGTGACACTTGGCACATAGCAACATCATTGTTGGAGAACGCCAATTCTACCAGCTTCCCAATGAAGATCTTCTTGGATGATTAAAGTCAACTTGTGATTTGCTCATTCAGGACAAAGTAACAGGTTCACTTAAAGCACAAGTTTACTTTTAGGGAGCTTGTACTATACCTAAATGCCAAAGCCTTCTGTGTGCAGCCTGCTATGATAAATACTTGCCGTTCTTCCTGTTTCTGCTTGGTGCAACAACACTGCCTGTCTACCAAAAGCATTCACTCTACAGTGTGCACACACCACAGATGGCTGAATAAGGTTCAGCCACAGGAATGAATGAGACTGCGGCGGGGTTGTGCACTTTGAAGACCAGCTGGCAGGCACACTTAGAATGTCTGCGTGATGCTGAGTAGGGCCACATGGTAGAGATCCCTGAAACAGGGAGGAAGGTAGGTATTTAACATAGCAGGTTGCATACAGGGGAATGGGCAATTAAGTATAGTACTTCTTTACTAAAAACCAACTTGAACTTAGTTCTCTGTTTATGCACATTTCCTTACTACTGCGCTCTTCACCTGCCTGAGCAAAATAACAAATCCAATCAATTCAAGCAATGTGGCACATGTTAAGAGATTAAACAGGACTAAGGACAGTCTTCTTCCACACAGAATGGGTTGTCTGAGCAGTCAACTGCCAGGCCTGAGAGCTGTCACATGGAGTGAGACCAGACTAATTTCCAATAAGACCTACGTGAAGCTTATATAGTGGACTTGCTGAGCCAACAAAAGGGAGCGGCTGTTGAGAAGTGAGTATAGGGAAGACAGGGTAAAGGTTGAGCATTGAGGAGAAACCTCTGCTTTAGCCTACATGGGAAAAACACAAGTGTATGTTATCCTTGAAAGGTTTGGCTTTTAGATATGGGTCTATCAAAAAAAGAATAACCAACAAATTATAGTTATCAGCAGCGCAATAAACATTCCACATATAGATAAAGTGCTAGTGCTTTTAAAAGTTCAATATAGTAAAAGTCTCCATGTATTGTGAAGTAACTCCAATCTGAGAACTCCTTCACCCGTGTCACCACGTGAAGTGTGCACACACTGAGGCGCACCAGAACATCAAAGGGTTAACAGCATCTCCCAAATGGGGCTATCACTCCTCCATGCTCCTCCAGATGAATCACAAAAGCACCAGGTGTTATTAGCATATCAAGCCAGCTAGCAATTCCTCCGTGTTCCTCCAAATGGATCACTCATGGAAAGGATAAACAGAGAGGCCCCTCATAGTGTATCATTTAAAAACAACCTTTATTGCACTAAGAGATGTGCTTACATGTAAAAACTAGCAACAGTCATTGATATATGGACAAACGAGCGGTTGTTACCCATCCGCGATCGCCTCTCCACTGTATCACAGCGACACGGTCGGATAACCCACGCTCCGTTCAGATCGTCGTAAGGCTCCACCCTTGACGCGTTTCGTCACTTCCGACTTGGTCACAAGGGCTGGCCACGTGACGAGACAACCCAACTTATGTAATGGCTTGTTAGCGCCACCTAGGGGGCCCAAATGGGAAAATCTCTTTAAGCATTAGTCAGCCGGCAAACTATCCGCCTGTATCATTAACCCTTAATCCACTGATCAGCCCCAATAAATGAATACACAAAATCAGGCTTGATAGTGTTCAAAGTGGATATTGTTATTTCATAATATAGCTGATCACCTGAAAGGTAAGTGTATAAGGGTCTTATAAATGAAAAATCCTGCAGCAAAAAGTTGGTCAAAAAACATTGGCTCAACAAGTCTTTCTTACGAAGGGTTTACTTGGTAATAGTGCAAAATCCTGAAAACAGTCCCACTAGGTTGAATATTATAATATATTAAAATCATAGGATAATAGATTAAACTCAAATGAATCAAATATAATAAATTGTTAAAAAAGGTCTGAAAGTTATGACCACAGTGATTCACACATGCCAAGGCCAATAGACAATGCTCACCCAACAACAATTGGTGCTAAAGGTCAATGGGTATATTCCCAGTGTACTGAGATATTGTGGATCACTACGGCTATACATAGTAACCTTGCACCACTGACCAAAATCAATGATGCCATGGTTCAGCAATTGTATGGTCCAATGCAACCTAAAACACAAAATGTATAAAGTCCACTTACCCAACTAAATGAAGAGGATGATCTCTGGCCCTATCCCCAGTTAGGATTTCAGATAAATCCCTCACTAATAAGAATAATAAATGAATCTATAAAATTCACACAGAAGTTATGACAAGAGACTAATCTACAGAATTATAACAAAAAGACCTACTAGAAGAATGCAAAACTAGAACTGGATCATGCATTGTTCAAAAAACAATTTAGGTCCAGCTCCATCTTGAGGCCTTTAGGGCTCAAGGTCCCCAAATGGTGGATCCAGCGGGTTTCCTTCTTGGAAATCTCCCACACCTTGTTGACTCCCCTCCAATTGGGAACTAATTTCTCCACACCCCAAACCTGTAGTGAGGACGGGTCCATTTTGTGAACCGTCCTATAGTGTAAGGAAACGCTATGGTCCCTAAACCCTTTTATGATGTTCGTGACATGTTTAGCCGTTTAGTCCGTCCAACATACATTAGACCGCACGGGCACATTAACACATACAACAGGTGTAGTATCACATGTTATAAAATGGTCAATCCTATAGTTTGTGTGCGTGCTTGTAGAGTAAAAATTAGTTCTTAATCTCATACTATTACCCGTCAACCTACAGGCTCTGCATGACCCACATGACCTGAAACATTTTCTGTCAGGCCATAAGATAGTGCCAGTACCACTAATAGGGGGGGGGGGGGGGTCTAAAATCTTCTGTACTAGTGTATCCCCAAAACTCGGGGCCCTCATATACACAAAACTGGGTCTAATGTTCAGGATAATGTTCATCAGTGGTACAGTTCCTCCTAATCCTTGTAAACTGACCCCTGGGAATATTCTTGAGCCAAGCAGGGTGATGTCCACTCCCTACCGAAAGATTGCTATTTCGATCTGTTGGTTTAAAATAAACCCTGGTAGCCAGGGCATCACCACTTCTATATATACATAAATCAAGGAAATTAATCTCGGTCTGACTATATTGGTGTTCCAATTTAATGCTGTTCTGATTAATATTCAAGTCCTTGATGAAAAGTTCTAATGATTCAGGAGAACCACCCCAAATAAAGAACAAGTCATCAATGAACCTGCGGTAAAAAAAAGGAGTTCCCTTCCCATTCAGCCATAAACATATTCGCTAAACTGGGAGCAAATTTAGCACCCATAGCGACGCCATTCCGTTGGGCATAAAAAGTTTTGGAACCAAAAATAATTGTGTCGAAGGCAAAAATCCAAGGCCCTTGCCATGAATACCTTCTGTTCCATGGGTACCTCCTGTCTCTTACTTAAAGCCCAATTGAGTGCCAGACTTGCATCATCATGGGAAATGTTGGTATATAGTGAAGCCACATTGGCCGTCGCCAAATAAATAGGTTCATCACCCTGTAGATTGATATCTTTAAGTGCTAAAAGGAGATCCTTAGTATCCTTATCCAAATATTTGCCCAATCTAGCTGTTACAGACCCGATCCCATTAACAATGGGTCTAGGTGGTGGGCAATCAGGATTTTTATGAATTTTAGGGAGCGTATAAATAATAGGGATTCTACAAACACTTGGGATCAAATGAGCTCATTTTTTTATTTAATACTCCAGTTCTGCTCCCAAATGCAACCAATGCTTTCAATTCCTCCTTATATTTATGCGTCGGATCTCTATCCAATTTAAGGTAGGTACCCTCATCAGATAACATTTCATTGATTTGGTTCAAATAAAATTGTATTTCAAATAAAAAAAAAAAATTTTAAAAAATTGTTGGTTCAAATAAAAACCTCCCTTATCGACGGGTCTGTTGAGAATATTCGCTCTTTTTTCTAGACTTTCAATCCCTTCTTTAATGTATCTAGGATTTAAACCTTTTTTCAGGATTACGTTCTCCAAATCACGTAATACCAAATTCTTAAATACCTCCACATAATGATTGTTCGTCACAGGGGAATATACCCATTGACCTTTAGCACCAATTGTTGTTGGGTGAGCACTGTCTATTGGCCTTGGGATGTGTGGATCACTGTGGTCATAACTTTCAGACCCTTTTTAACAATTTAATATATTTGATACAATTTATTATATTTGATTCATTTGAGTTTAATCTATTATCATATGATTTTAATATGTTGTTATAATATTAATTCGACCCAGTGGGACTGTTTTCAGGATTTTGCACTATTACTATGTAAACCCTTCGTAAGAAAGACTTGTTGAGCCAATGTTTTTTGACCAACTTTTTGCTGCAGGATTTTTCATTTATAAGACCCTTATACACTTACCTTTCAGGTGATCAGCTATATTATGAAATAATGATATCCACTTTGAACACTATCAAGCCTGATTTTGTGTATTCATTTATTGGGGCTGATCAGTGGATTAAGGGTTAATGATACAGGCGGATAGTTTGCTGGCTGACTAGTGCTTAAAGAGATTTTCCCATTTGGGCCCTCTAGGTGGCGCTAACAAGCCATTACGTTGGGTCGTCTCGTTGTGTGGCCAGCCCTTGTGACCAAGTCGGAAGTCACGAAACGCGTCAAGGGTGGAGCCACACGACGATCCGAACTGAGTGTGGGTGTCGCTGCGATACAGTGGAGAGGTGATCATGGATGGGTAACAACCGCTCGTTTGTCCATATATCAACGACTGTTGCTAATTTTTACATGCAAGCGCATCTCTTAGTGCAATAAAGGTTGTTTTTAAATGATACACTATGAGGGGCCTCTCTGTTTATGCTTTCCATGAGTGATCCATTTGGAGAAACACAGAGGAATTGCTAGCTGGCTTGATATGCCAATAACCCCTGGTGCTTTTGTGATTCATCTGGAGGAGCATGGAGGAGTGATAGCCCCATTTGGAAGATGCTGTTAACCCTTTGAAGCTCTGGTGAGCCTCAGTGTGTGCACACTTCACGTGGTGACACGGGTGAAGGAGTTCTCAGATTGGAGTTACTTCACAATACATGGAGACTTTTACTATATTGAACTTTTAAAAGCACCATCACTTTATATACGCTTATGTTTTTCACTTATATATACTTTATGTGGAATGTTTATTGCGCTGCTGATAACTATAATTTGTTGGTTATTTGTTTTATTAGGTGTTTATTTTTTACAGCGGCTGCATATGTGTTGTCACTGATCGATGTATAATTGTATTAACCAAAGTTAGTTCTTTAGTGCAGTTATTCACTATATTTATACACTATCAAAAAAAGAACTAACCAAATGATAAAAACTCTACCCTATTATGAAGTCCCGGATTTCTCACCTCCTGGTCAGAGCTCTCGACAGCCATGCATCGATCTCCGGTAATCGCCATCAGTTCATCCTCTTTTGGGGTCTCCATTCGGCAGCTACAAAGGGGAATTCCTTGAAGCCCATCCACCTCCATGTTGTCAGACCCATTGGGAAGACCTTCAAAAAGGAAAAACAATCAAGAGAACTTAGAATTAGCTGCTATGTAAATAGAAATGTGGAGAATTTCCTGCATACATGCTTAAAACTTTGCTAGTGGTCAATTAATGAGAGCACTTCAAACAATCTCCTCTGGTTAAGCACCACTGTTTGCGGGGCCACTATACACCACCATTAGCTTGGAAACACTAGACTGAACTCCTCTAAACACATTAGGCATATGTAAACGATTTCACAAGCTTTTCACAGCTTTCTTGGGGCTCTTACAGCAACCTTCAGTCTCCAGCCTGTTGAACATGGGGGGGGGTGATTGCGGGTAACCAGTGGCAATCGAGTCCGCCCTACCCACTCCCTGGCAGCGCGCGCACGCTCACAATACTAGTTATTGCAGCCGCCGTTAGGTGACAGCGGTTCGCGATAACAAGCCGCTTTGCCGCCGTCACGTTGCGGGGCGGGCGGTCTGCAAGTGGTTAAGGGAACAGGGTCTGTTTTTTTTTTTTTTTAACGCTTTAAGATTTGCCAAATATCAGTTGGTGAAGGACTAGACTACTACTAGGCTGTTGTCATAGATGCGGTTTAGCATTGTGTTGCTGAAACATGCAAGTCCTTCTCTAAAAAACGCATTGTCTTGATGGCAGCATATTCTGCTCTAAAAACTGGGTGTAAAATATGTATGTATGTATATTATATATATATATATATATATATATATATATATATATATACACACACACACACACACACACACACATATACATACACACACACATATATATATATATATATATATATATATATATACACACATATATACATACATACACACATACACACATACACATACACACACACAGTGCTGCCTATAATTATTCATGCCCCTTGCAAATTTTGACTTGGTTACTTTTATTCAACCAGCAAGTAATTTTTTGAAGGGAAATGACCTAGGTATTTCCCAAAAGATAATAAGATGATGTACAAGAGGCATTATTGTGGAAAAAAAACATTTCTCAGCTTTTATTTACATTTGAACAAAAAGTGTCCAGTCCAAAATTATTCATACCCTTCACAAACTGTCAGTCTGTGGGAAAATCAAAAGTTCTATACCATTCCAAATAGTCCAAGCTGTTGTAAAGCATCCTAATTACCCTGATTAATTGGGAACAGCTGCTTTAATCAACTCAACAGGTGAAAAACAGCAGCTCTCTGCAGTTGGTTTGTAGACAGTCATGGCTAAGACAAAGGAGCTCAGTGAGGACCTGCGGCTGCGCATTGTGACTGCTCACAAGTCAGGAAAGGGCTACAAGGCCATTTCTAAATGTTTTCAAGTTCCAGTGGCTACAGTGCAAAGTATTATTAAAAAATACAAGATGTTCCGCACTGTGGAAAATCTCAGAGGACGTGGTTGGAAGCCTAAAGTGACACCTTTGCTGGCCAGGAGGATAGTTAAGAGAGGTGAAAACGAATCCAAGGATCACCACCAAGGCCATCCTGGTGAATCTGGGCTCTGATGGTGGCAATGTCTCAAGGCAGACAATCCAACGGACACTGCACACTGCTGGGTTCCACGGATGCAGACCAAGGAGGACGCCACTTCTCCAGATAGAGCACACAAAAGCTCGCTTGGACTTTGCAAAAGCTCATCTGGACAAAGAAGACGACTTCTGGTCTTCTGTGTTCTGGTCAGATGAAACAAAAATTTAATTGTTTGGTCACAATGATGTTTCTTTCATTTGGCGTAAAAAAGGAGAAGCCTTCAACCCAAAGAACACCATCCCCACTGTCAAACATTGTGGTGGGAACCTATTGCTTTGGGGGTGTTTTTCAGCCAATGGATCAGGGAACCTAATCACAGTAAACGGCACCATGAAAAAAGAGCAATACACGAGGATTCTCAACTACAACATCAGGCAGTCTGCAGAGAAACTTGGCCTTGGGCACAAGTGGACATTTCAGCATGACAATAACCGAAAACGCACAGCAAAAGTGGCACAGTAGCGGTGGCCGCGCCGCTGCGTGACGTCACGTTCCTCGTGGATAAAATGCTGGACTCGTGAGCATGTTCCCTGCAGATGGACGCTGGAGTCAGGAGCTTGCTCCTCGTGGTTGAGAAACTGACAGACACCGGAGCATACAGGGCTGCATTGGAGAGTGGGCACCATCCCTGAATGGCTTCTATTACTACTACTAGTCGTCGGTGAGCATTGCTGGAGATATTTTTTTCTTATTCCTCTCAAACTGACAATCCAACTGATTGCATGCATGCAAGTTCTCCCACATAAAAAGATGATAGAGGCCTGTAATTTTCATCATAGGTACACTTCAACTATGAGAGACAGAATGTGAAAAAAAAAAAAAATCCAGAAAATCACATTGTCTGATTTTTAAAGAATTTATTTGCAAATTATGGTGGAAAATAAGTATTTGGTCAATAACAAAAGTTAATCTGAGTACTTAGTTATATACCCTTTGATAGCAATGACAGAGGTCAAACGTTTTCTGTAAGTCTCCACAAGGTTTTTAAACACTGTTGCTGGTAGTTTGGCCCATTCCTCCATGCAGATCTCCTCTGGAGCAGTGATGTTTTGGGGCTGATGCTGGGTAACGCGGATTTTCAACTCCCTCTAAAGATTTTCTATGGGGTTGAGATCTGGAGACTGGCTAGGCCACTGCAGGACCTGGAAATGCTTCTTAAGAAGCCACTCCTTCGTTGCCCAGGCGGTGTGTTTGGGAGCATTGTCATGTTGAAAGACCCAGCCACGTTTCATCGTCAATGCCCTTGCTGATGGAAGGCGGTTTTTACTCAAAATCTCACGATACATGGCCCCATTCATTCTTTCCTTTACATAGATCAGTCGTCCTGGTCCCTTTGCAGAAAAACAGCCCCAAAGCATGATGTTTCCACCCCCATGCTTCACAGTAGGTATGGTGTTCTTTGGATGCAACTCAGCATTCTTTCTCCTCCAAACACGATTGAGTTTTTACCAAAATGTTCTATTTTGGTTTCATCTGACCATATGACATTCTCCCAATCCTCTTCTGGATCATCCAAATGCTCTCTAGCAAACTTCAGATGGGCCCGGACATGTACTGGCTTAAGCAGGGGGGGCACATCTGGCTCTGCAGGATTTGAGTCCCTGGTGGCGTAGTGTTACTGAGGATAGCCTTTGTTACTTTGGTCCCAGCTCTCTGCAGGTCATTCACTAGGTCCCCCCAGTGTGGTTCTGGGATTTTTGCTCACTGTTGTGATCATTTTGACCCCATGGGATGAGCTCTTGCATGGAGCCCCAGATTGAGGGAGATTATCAGTGGTCTTGTATGTCTTCCATTTTCTAATAATTGCTCCCACAGTTGATTTCTTCACACCAAGCTGCTTACCTATTGCCGATTCAGTCTTCTCAGCCTAGTGCAGGTCTACAATTTTGTTTCTGGTGTCCTTTGACAGCTCTTTGGTCTTGGCCATAGTGGAGTTTGGAGTCTGACTGTCTGAGGTTGTGGACAAGTTGTGGACAAGTGTCTTTTATACTGACAACAAGTTCAAACAGGTGCCATTAATACAGGTAACGTGGAGGACAGAGGAGCCTCTTAAAGAAGAAGTTACAGGTCTGTGAAAGCCAGAAATATAGCTTTTTTTGTAGGTGACCAAATACTTATTTTCCACCATAATTTGCAAATAAATTCTTTAAGAATTAAACAATGTGATTTTCTGGATATTTTTTTCTCATTCTGTCTCTCATAGTTGAAATGTACCTATGATGAAAATGACAGGCCTCTCTCATCTTTTTAAGTGGGAGAACTTACACAATTGGTGGCTGACTAAATACTTTTTTGCCCCACTGTAGTAACTAGTACTTACAATTAGTATTACTGCTATTTAGAAATAGATACTGGCTGTAGTTGTATAGTATAACACAATAAGTGCATGATTTTTTTTTAAAAACATGTCCTTGTAGTTGTAGACAGTACTAGTGAATATATCTAAAATTTAGATTTACTACTAGTACTGTAACTACAAGAACATGTTAAAAAAAAAAAAAAAATAGCATTCAGTAGTATCTAGTATGTGTCAGACCAGTGTTTCTCAACTCCAGTCCTCAAGACCCAACAACAGGTCATGTTTTCGGGATTTCTCTCAAATGAAATGGCTATGGCAATGGCAATTACTAAGGCAGTGAAACGGATCAAAATCCAGAAAACATGTTGGTGCACCTTGAGGACTTTAGTTGAGAAACACTCTGTGTTATACTATACATACTAGAGCCAGTATATATCTAAAATAAATACAAATAGCATGCAATGAAATCAATGTCGTGTATAAAGATTATTTATTATTTGGTACAAGATGCAGTGCAGTGCGCAGATACTACCTTGCATGGCAAGAGAGCTGCACTGCTATAAATTATTAATTAGGTTTGTTTTAGCTGCTTGGGGTTTAGTTTTAAAATTGATTTTAGTCATTTTTTATTTCCCCTCAGATGCGACACCCCCGGCCCCTATAGATCATTCTATGCTGTTCTTCTGCGCTACCAGGCAAGGTGGACCATGTCTGCAGTGTGGAAACATTTTAAAGTTTCTGATGAAGACCCCAAATTTGAAATCTGTTGTCTTTGAGGGGTACAGTGCCAAGGCATTTTTCAACAACAGGTTTGATACACCACCTGAAAACATGTCATCCAGATTAGTATGCAGAATACAAGAAAACAGTGCTGCTTCCAAAAAATGCAAGCACATTAAGTTCTAAACCATCTGTGGCCACAGTCTTCCAAAAGGCTAAAAAAAAAAATTGCAAGTGACAGTCCCAAAGCTTGTGGCATTACAGATAAAATTATGGAATTTATTGCATTAGACGACCAGCCATTCTCTGTTGTGGAGGACATTGGATTCCGTAGGCTCATGGAACATATTCAGCCACGTTACACCCTACCAAGCAGACGCTACTTTTCAGATACCAGTCTACCCGAATTGTTTAGCAGTGTTACAAAATAAGTTTGTGAGCTCATGACAACCGACATCACAGCAATTAGTTTTACTACCGACATTTGGAGTTCAGACATCAGTCCTACGAGCATGCTTAGCCTGACAGCGCAGTGGATAGATGGCAAATTCCAATTGCAAAACATCCTACTTAAAGCACGTGAGATTGTTGGATCACATACTGCAGCAGCAATATCTGATGCTTTAAAAACCATGCTTGACACTTGGCACATTGAGAAGTCTAAAGTGCATCTGATTGTCCAAGATAATGCGCGGAACATGGCAATGGCTATGGAGGACAGTGAACTTAAAAGCATACCGTGTATGGCACACACGCTACAATTGGCTGTGAATGAGGGATTGCTGAGTCAGCTCACCATATCAGATTTAGTATCAAAAGGAAGAAAAATTGTGGGTCAATTTAAGCATTCTACGCTTGCTTATTCCAGATTATAAGCCTTGCAGATACAGTTTGGAATGCCACTGAAATGACTGCAGCAAGATGTAGCCACTCGTTGGAACAGCACCTACTAGATGCTCCAAAGTCTTTTCGAACAAAAACGTGTTTTAGCTGCATACATTGCAGATTACAAACTGCCGGCAACATTGAGCGCATATCAGTGGATGTTAGTTGAAAATTGTTTGTCTCTCCTAACTCCATTTGAACAGTTAACAAAAGAAATAAGCTCAGCTAATGCTTCCATTGCTGAAGTTATTCCCTTGATTGCTGCACTGAAGCGTCTGCTAGGAAAAGAGGTAGAAACAGACCGTGGCGTAAAAACGTCTAAAACCACTCTACTGGAGGCCGTTAACAACCAGTTTCAAGACATTGAGTCCAAACCTCTGTACTGCATTGCAACAGTTCTAGATCCTCAATTTAAAGACCATTATTTTAATGCGGAGAAAAAGCAGCGTGCATGGGAAATGATACAGGCCGCACAAATGGAGGTGTTAGAGGCATCTGGTGAAGGAGTTTTGAGGTATAGCACAGAGGAGAGAAGTATACCAGAGAAACGGCCACATACAAGTTTAGAGGAACAGACTCCCACGCTATCTGACATGTTTAAAGACATTTTACATGAATGCACCCCGGTCCATAGCAGTGCCAAAACTGCAGCTACCCAACAGCTGGAGATTTATTTAGCTGAACAGCCTATTGCCAGAAGCGACAATCCCCTTGAGTACTGGCGCATGAGCAAAAAATGTTTTCCATTGCTTGCACAGATTGCACGCAGATATTTATCTGCCCCAAGCACCAGTACAGAGAGTGAGGGACTATTCAGTCTAGCATCTCATATTCTTGATGAGAAGAGGAACCCTCTCCTGTGAGAAAGCTGAACAACTTTTGTTCTTAAAGCGAAATCTGCCACTTTTACTGAAACTGAAATAGTTAACTTTAACTAGTATCTATTTCAGTTTCAGAAGTTAAACAGTAGCACAGTCCAATTTGGAATTGTAGACAGACACTGACAGTAGTAGTTGTAGTTGTTGTGTCACTTTTGCACTAATGGACTGTAAAGTCGAAATCTCAAACTTTAAATAAAGTTTACAGACTAGAGAGGGTAGTAGTAGGACAGGCCCTTTGCTATATTCTTATTCGTTCTTGTTATTTTTTTTACTAGTTTTACAGGTTTTTTGCACTAGTTTTCAATTTAAGAGAGAACTCCAGCTTTTGAAGCAATTTGAACTGAGCGCCGCTTCTGTAGACTAGACTAACTGTAAACTAGTTTGTGTTCTGGGAAGTCTCAGCTCCACTCATACCCAGAACACAGTGCGGTACGGGTATACTGTATGTACGTAGATGGCCGCAGCTACATACATACAGTTTTATCGCACATGCAGAGGGCTGACCGCTTGGGGAGAAAACTTAGGGAAATTTTATTTTCAACTTAAATGAGAACTAAAGAATTAAAAAAAAATATAGACAATTAGACATATATATTATCTATGTTATTTTTACAGAGAAACTGTGAACAGAATAACGGCCTTCTGCCATAAAAAAAAAAAAAGGATATGGAACAGTATAGGTCAGAGACCAGGCCTGCCAGAGCCCAGGCTTTGCCACTCGTGTTGTTGGTAGTTCTCTCTACTTTATTGTACTAGAAAACACACAGGGGTTGGTTGATATACTAAAACTGGAGAATACAAAATCTGGTGTAGCTCTGCCTCTGCATAGAAGTTAACCAACACTGTCTTTCATTTTTTTTTTGTCAAAGCTTTGATCAAGCTGAAGTTAGAAGCTCTTTAGCTAATATGCACAGCTGCACTAAATTTTCAGTCCAGTTTAAGTAAATCTACTCCAAAATCTCTGCTGCTCCAGTGCTTGGAAATGGGCCCCGCGCCCAGACTGTTGCCTATATTTTTCCCTGCTGTCTTCACTGGACATGCCTTGCCTTATGAGTTATGACTAGGTGAGTCAGTGGATACACTAAAATAAAACAAGACCGAGGGTGCACCAGCCTAATGCATTATCTTAAAAAACAAAAAAACAAAAAAAAAACACATCTCTTTGTTGTTAATAAAATTAAAAACGGACCGGTGGTGGTATACTATAGAACAACCAACAGGTGTAATCCGTTCAAGTTCAAACACCACGCTATGTTAGCCTGTTAGGTTTTCCTTCCAGTTGTCCCATTATGTGATGTGATAATAATGCATATCGTGGCCTATAAGCTGATGTTTTACTTTGACAACAAGCTTTGTTGATACACCTGACTGTTTGTACTAGCCTGTGCACCCTGTCTTGTTTTACAGTTCTTCTATTTTTGAACAATAAACCGTGAAAAATAATATGTCTACACAAGCATATAGGCTCGTAGTCCTTGCAATGTGCTTCAAGTTGGCATTTTATATTATGCCTGTTTTGTTGTTTTATTTTTTTTATTGTGTAGCATATGTACTGTAAGTTTATTATTATTGAATGTATTTCATTTTATTTTCCGTGTTATGTGGGTAACTTACTTTACTTTATTAAAGTACTTATTTTACGTTACTGGATTGTATTGTTTTTATTCATTAACTTCAAAGGCAATAAAAGTAAAATATAGTAATACAATTCTAATATTCTATATCAAAAAAGAAAACAATTATTTAATGAAATTTTTTTTTTTTAAAGTAATTTATTTTTTTATTATTTTTTAATTAAAAAAAAAGGGATTTTATTAAAACTTACCGTAAAATCCTTTTCTCCGAGTTCACTGACAGACGCAGCTCTCCATTGACTTTGTGGGGGTTTTATGTTCGTCCAACTAGGAGTTAACTAGGCAGGGAAAAGAATCAGCTGGCCCCTCCCCTGGGGGCCGTCCTCTCTTCCTACATCAAACCCCCTCACAGTATAGCTCTTCAGTTTGTACACAAGCCGTACCAAAACAGAGCCCAGAGGGGTGGGTGCTGCGTCTGTCAGTGAACTCAGAGAAAAGGATTTTACGGTAAGTTTTAATAAAATCCCTTTTTCTCCTTACGTTCACTGACAGACGCAGCTCTCCATTGACTTTGTGGGGACGTCCCAAAGCTGTGTCAAAAAAGAGGGGTGGGTAAACGCAAACAGTACCCAACTGAACCCCTGAGGAGGCGCAAGTTGCGCCTACACTGCCGCCTGCAGAACTTCGAGGCCAAAAGCAGCATCCGAAGATGCAAACACATCAACTTTGTAAAACTTAGTGAAAGTGTGAACCGAGGCCCAAGTGGCCGCCTTGCACACCTGTGACACCGAGGCCTGGTGTCTGAAGGCCCAGGAAGTACTAACAGCCCGGGTAGAATGAGCCGTGACCGGAAAAGGGGGAACCTTGCCCCGAACAGAATACGCATGGGTCACGGTTTTTCTAATCCACTGAGAAATCGTAGCCGAAGAGGCCGCCGATCCTTTGCGTGGGCCCTCTGGCAGAACAAACAAGGCGTCAGCTTTACGAAAAGGAGCTGTAGCAGCCAAGTACACCCGTAAGGCCCTAACTACATCCAAGGCATGCAAATCGAATTCCTTCGGGTGCGATGGACGAGGGCACAATGAAGGCAGAACAATATCTTCATTGATATGAAAAGAAGAGACTACCTTCGGGAGAAAGGAAGGAAGGGGTCGCAAGACCGCCTTATCCTTATGCATCACTAAATAAGGAGACTTGCACGATAGGCAGAAGTGATGGCAACTAAGAAAGCCACCTTCTGCGACAGAAGCTGCAAGGGAATCTCCCTAATCTTTTTCATAAGGTGGTTTTTGAAGAACAGAAAGCACCAGATTCAGATCCCACGGAGCCATCGGGGGTCTCACCCGAGGCGCCACATGTCGCACACCTTGTACAAAGGTACGAATCAGAGAGTGCGAAGCCAAAGGTCTCTGAAAGAGTATGGCTAAGGCCGAGATCTGGCCCTTGAGAGTATTCAAGGCCAAATGCTTATTCAGGCCCTGCTGTAAAAAGGTCAGGACCCTGGAGACGACAAACGAGCGAGGGTTATAGCCCTCTGCCTCGCACCAAGCAATGTAAGCCTTCCAGGTGCGGTGATAAATCTTGCGAGAAGTGCACTTGCGAGCTTTTAACAGAGTAGGGATCACGGAGTCGGCCACTCCCCTATCCCTCAGCACCTGGGACTCAATAGCCAAGCCGTCAAAGCCAGTGAGGGTAAAGCAGGGTGCAATATGGGACCTTGAGACAGGAGATCGTCTCGCATCGAAAGCCGCCAAGGGGCGTCTGCCACCATTTGCACCACGTCGGCGTAACAGGTGCGCCGGGGCCAATCTGGGGCCACCAGAATGGTCGGTATTCCCTCCATCATTATTCTGCGCACCAATCTCAGAAGCAGACGTACCGGAGGGAAGGCGTACAGGAGACAATAATGGCTCCAGGGGGCCATTACAGCATCCGTGGCCACTGCCAACGGATCCTTTGTTCTGGACACAAAGGTTCTCACTATGTGATTGAACCGGGATGCCATGAGATCCACATCCGGCGTCCCCCATCTGTGACAAATCTGATTGAACACCTCCGGGTGGAGGGACCACTCCCCCTGGTCCAGCTTCTGGCGAC
>BLSH010359798.1:1452896-1466514 GCA_018402905.1 Glandirana rugosa
AAAAAAAAAAAAAAAAAAAAAAAAAAAAACCCAGACATTACAATCACTTTAACCAGAATTGTAATGTATTTGAGGCTAATGCGGAGACCTGAGCCACAAACCGGAGCACAGCAGCAGTAGTTGGAGCTGTAGTAGGCTTTCAGAGCAAGGGACTTACTATAGTGCCCGATGAAGATGGGACCAGGTGTGAGGGGGTTGGAGGGGAAGTGGCACTTCCACAGGGCATACATTTTTTTCCATGGGGAAAGTTGCCAGGGACTGAACCAATCGACATTCAGATTGACTCTGCCCTGGATCTACAGCATTTCACATTTTTGTACATATTTTAGTCTATCTTTTTATGTGACAACACTGAAAAAATTACACTTTGATACAATGTAAAGCAGTGAGTGTACAGCTTGTAAAACAGTATAAATTTGCTGTCCCTTGAAAATAACAACACAGCCATTAATATCTAAACCGCTGGCAACAAAAGCAAGTACACCCCTAAATGAAAATGTCCAAATTGGGCCAAAAGTGTCGATATTTTGTGCAGCCACCATTATTTTCCAGCACTGCCTTAAAACCCTCTTGGGCATGGAGTTCACCAGGTTGACACTGGAGTCCTCTTCCACTCCTCCATGAGAACATCACGGAGCTGGTGGATGTTAGAGACCTTGCGCTCCTCCACCTTCTGTTTGAGGATGCCCCACAAATGCTCAATAGGGTTTAGGTCAGGAGACAGGCTTGGCCAGTCCATTGCCTTTACCCTCAGCTTCTTTAGCAAGGCAGTGGTCGTCTTGGAAGGTGTGTTTGGGGTCGTTATGTTAGAATACTGCCCTGCGGCCCAGTCTCCAAAGGGAGGAGATTATGCTCTGCTTCGGAACGTCACAGTACTTGTTGGCATTCATGATTCCCTCAATGAACTGTAGCTCCTCAGTGCCGGCAGCACTCAAGGAGCCCCAGACCATGACACTCCCATCACCATGCTTGACTGTAGGTAAGACACACTTGTCTTTGTACTCCTAACCTGGTTGCCGCCACACACGCTTGACACCATCTGAACCAAATACGTTTATTTTGATCTTATCAGACCACAGGACATTGTTCCAGTAATCCATGTCCTTAGTCTGTTTCCAGCAAACTGTTTGCAAGCTTTCTTGTGCATCATCTTTAGAAGAGGCTTCCTTCTGGAACAGCCATGCAGACTAATTTGATGCAGTGTGCGGCATATGGTCTGAGCACTGACAGGCTGACCCCCACCCCTTCAACCTCTCTGCAATGCTGACAGCACTCATACGTCTATTTCCCAAAGACAACCTCTGGATAGGACACTAAGCACGCACTCAACTTCTTTGGTCAACCATGGCGAGGCCTGTTCTGAGTGGAACCTGTCCTGTTAAACCGCTATATGGTCTTGGCCACCGTGCTGCAGCTCAGTTTCAGGATCTTGGCAATCTTCTTATAGCCTAGGCCATCTTTATGTAGAGCAACAATTCTTTTTTTCAGATCCTCAGAGAGTTCTTTGCCATGAGGTGCCATGTAGAACTTCCAGTGACCAGTATAAGAGAGTGAGAGCGAGAACACCAAAATTTAAACACACCTGCGACCTTGTAACACTAACGAAACACATGACACCAGGGAGGGAAAATGGCTAATTGGGCCCAATTTGGACATTTTCACTAAGGGGTATACTCACTTTTGTTGCCAGCGGTTTAAACATTAATGGCTGTGTGTTGAGTTATTTGGAGGAGACAGCAAATTTACAATGTTATACAAGCTGTACACTCACTACTTTACATTGTAGCAAAGTGTAATTTCTTCAGTGTTGTCACATGAAAAGATATAATAAAATATTTACAAAAATGTGCGGGGTGTACTCTCTTTTATGAGATACTGTATAGATCATTCTGCGTGTGTGTTGTACTGCTGTACCCAGGGTTAGCTCCAAAGTGCCAGAGGCAGGATTACATGCCAGAGGGGTCCTTGTCAAGTTCCCCAAAGCGCAGCTGACAGATTAAAAGTCTGAAAGCAGCAATCCTATTGGCACACTGACACTGATGCAGCCAGGAGAGAGGGGCTTTCTCCATGCTGAAAAATTTAATTAAGTCTTCAGTCTTACAATATAAAATTAGAATCATGAGCCAGAAACTTGTTCCCAGTAATGAGAGGTCGGACAATAGGAAACAAAACTGGGGATTGCAGGGAGTAGGAAATACAGCACAGAAAAGTCATGGTTCTGCAGGTCAAATGCACCGGCTATCATTAAAGTGTTACCAAACCCAGGAGCCTGCATTTACTATATCTGGTCTCCCACGGTACACAGAACATGGAAAAGCAATTATTTTAGTAAACACAAACTGTTAAATACCCTTTCTCATCAGCTGTATATAGCAGACTTGTGACTTCTATCAGTGTCTGGTTAAAGCTTGTAGGAGAAGCTTTCATTCTCATCTGACTGTCCTATGAGGCTGCAGGACCCCTGACCCTCTGTCTGGACAGTGCTGATTGGCCCTGTGCCGATCACATGCACCCTCCCAAGTTTAAAAAAAAAAAAAAAAAAACTGAGCATGTGCAGTGACTCCAAAGGATCTGTCTTATCAGGAGATGGATTGGGCTTACGCAGTCGGATTGAGGCAGTTCGCTTGGAATTAAAGGTTTGTCTTACTACAAAGACAGAAAAACAATTGCGCTGGACGCATGCCAGGTTTTATTCTCAAGTGGACAAACCAGGTAAACTTTTGGCGACGAGGTTAGCCCCTAAACACCCCCTCCTCATGTTCCCAAACTTAGGAAACCTTACAGCACTATTACTCAAGATCTTAACTTGTTCTTGCAGGAATTTCAGGCCTATTATAAAGATGACAGGAATGTTACTGACCAGCTAGATTTCAACGACTTTGTGGACCAACTTCCCATCCCGACTGACGACCATAGAAACCTTTTAGATAAGGAAATTACAGTGGAGGAGGTTTGGGCGGCCCGTTGGGCAAAGCTCAGGGTGGGTTTACGACCCTTATACTATATAAAATTTGCCCCTATATTGGCCCCTTCCTTAACACAATTCTTCAAAGCTATCTAAATGAGTGGTCCAATAGGGCCACAGTGATGTAGCCAACTACCGTCCTATATCCTTAATACCGACCTAAAGTTATTAACTAAAATTCTGGTAAATCGGCTGTTGACGTTTCTGACTAGCTACATACACTCTGATCAGGTGGGTTTTCTGCCGCATTGACAGGCAGCTGACCAGGTACGCAGAGCGATTGACCTCATATGTATACTTCACTCTTCCTGGGACGGTGGAACGAATAGGACTGAGATGTTGCTGTCCATTGATATCCGCAAAGTTTTGGACTCTCTCTTGTTGCCCTTCCTTTTCTGAGTGATGGCGAGGTGGAACTTCATTCCCAAATTCTTGGCTTCTCTGCAATCGTTGTACAGCTCACTCACGGCCCAGATAATTTTACGAGGCCATAGATCGGACCCGATATCAATTTTGCTGGGCACTAGGCAGGGATGGTCACTATCCCCATACTAGTTGTCGTAGCCATCAAAAACCCTGGTGATAGAGGTACGTCAGAATTCAGACATTTTGGGGGTTGAGAGTGGGGGGAGGAGTCTTAAGTGTGCCTTATTTGCAGATGAGCTGTTTTGGGAAAATTTCGGGGCTCATAGTTAATCAAAATAAATCAGAGGCTCTCAATGTTAATTTGTCTCCTTCGACCTTACAGAGTATCCAAACTCAATTGTCTTTTCAGTGGCAGCACACATCCCTTTCCTATTTAGGGATCCAATTGACCCCAAACGTTCTCTTTATAAGGCCAACTATCCGGCTCAGTTGATGTGAATTTGTCATGGATGGGTTGAATTGCCTCAGTGAAAATAACAGTCCTACCTAGGTTGTTATATTTCTTTCGTACATTGCCTATCCAGGTCTCTGTTAATGCTATGCGACAGTTTCAATCAAAAATTCTCCATTTCATCTGGGGTACTAAAGGCACCAGAATAGCACAGGCCACAATGAATGCTCCTAAGGAAATGGGATGACTAGGTGTGCCTGATTTCAGGAAATATGTGGCTGCACAGCTGGCCCAACTAGGTCAACTTCATAGCAGACATTACAGTCCAGATTGGGTAACAAATACAGGCTCAGGTGTACTTTACATTGGCAATCAATCTCGTCTTCTGGATTTCCCCTAAACGATGCAAGGCCATACTGAGCCCTACGATCTCCCACTCATTATATGTGTAGGACACGAGCTGCAGGAGATGGCCTCTGTGGTCTGCACACATTCCAGTGGCTGCTCTCGGTCAATCCCCTATTTCTCTCCTGGTACGCAACCAGATAGATTGATCTGGTGGTTGAATAAAGAGCTGTATTGCATAGGTGACTATTTCGACCATAGAGGCATACGTCCCCACTCACATTTCATGGGAAGTTTGGAGATGCCCACCACGGAGAGCTTCCATTTACAACAAATCTACTACTGCAAATCACTACAGAAGGAAAGCTCTGACCTGGCGGTTTGAACTGTGTTCAAAAACAGATGCATGCAGGATGCTGCTCTGCGAGGGGGCGTCTCTACACTATACAAATTGTTCATTAACTCTACTGCTAGATTATCCTACCAGGTGGCGTAGGAAAAGTGCCTGTCCATTGCCCCTGAGTTGGAGGGCTGGCGTAAATGGAGCACGCAAATTCATAGGGGTATTCTTAATGTTGCCTTGATTGAAGCAAGCTACAAAGTCCACACCAGATGGTACTGGTGTGGACTTTGTAGCTTCTGTCAAAGATGTATCCGAGCACCTCGGCTTCCTGCTTCAGTGGTTGTAGCCAGATAGGCACACTGATGCATATGTGGTGCCCTAAGGTTTGTCGCTTTTGGATGAGGGTTCACTCATTTATTTTCTCAGTCACGATGATTAATATCACTAAAGCTGCAAGTATCGTCCTACTAAACAAGTCTGTTGAAAATATCCAGCGACACACTCAGACCTTAATTTACTTCATGTTCTTAGGGGCCAAAATTGCTTTAGCGACAGCGTGGAAAAGTAGTTATAGATATTTCACTAGTCAAAAGGAAACTTGCGTGGATCATGTTGAATGAAAAAATTGTGAGCGTCTTGCGGGATGAACAATCCATTTTTAAAAAAATATGGTTCCCTTAGCTTGCAGGTCCCAAATGAACGAAACTGACTTTATAGATAATTGATGGAGGATTCCTGGGTGGATTTACCTTTTTTTTCCTTCACCTCTTCTCATTTCATCTATGGCCCTCCCGATTCATGCCAGCCTTGGCACCATGCTCCAATAACTTTCTTGTTCTTATTTCAGTAGCTCGCGTTTGCACTCGGGGGATCGGAGTCCCTAATATGGGACCGTCATGTTGCTGGCCAATGGATAGTTTTCTGGAAGCTGTAGTCACTGGGGGAAGGACTCTCTCGATTTATAGGCCTATTTACAGTGACTACGCTTTAGTGGGATTTCGATCTCAGGATCCTGATGTATTTTGTTTTTATATTCTGATTACCTGTATAGTTGCCTGAACGGCTACCTCCCAATGTTTATGATGTTATTTATGTCTCATACTTCGTTAATAGATCAATGTGAGCGCTCTCTCTTAGTATGTGTTTATGCCCATGTACCCACTCGTAGCCTTGTGGAAGGCCTAACCCGATTACCGGAGTCCTTCTTTTGTTTCCCCCCTCCCCATTTACGTACAAACTTTGTTACGTGTACTGAGCGCGCGAGGACTGTGCGCTACTCTGTCAAGTGATTAATTACTTCTTGATTTCTTCAAACATATTAATAAAAATGACTGAAACAGGAGATGGATTGTGGACTGTAGAAGAAGGGGAGGATCAGAGAAGACAGGATCAAACAACCGTTTTACACAATGCGCAGGATTAACTTCTTAGGTTCCACAGTGAGAACAAGCAGCTTGCTTTACTGCATATGCAGAATGATTTTTACTGCTGTAGGTGTAGTAACACTAAATATAGCTTCAATGTTGTAAAAACATAGCAGCTAATGTGACCGTATTTGACAGCTGGCATTGCATGAGACAGACTGAGCTACGATTGCGTCTCACACACAGCACTAGGACTTGACCCAGTCTCTCTGGTGCAATACTGGCTGTCAATACAGTCACATTAGCTGCTACATTCTCACAGTGCTGGCCTTACCCAGCAATAGCCCTGGCATTTCCTAACTTTTAGGAGTAGTTTTAAATTAGGCATCTTATATTGCAAAACAAGGCTTAGTGCATAGGGATTCTGGGCAATGGTTATAATAATAAATACTGCTTTTAAGTTTGTGCTATTTTTAGCGAAAATAATGTGCTACACTGGTTTACCTGCAGAGGTCACTATTGCTACTATATTCTACAGAAATGATTAATCAAAAAACTAGTCATGTACAAGGTCTAATCCACAGTAGACCAGTGGCAATGTCTTAATAAATGTAATGCATACAACCTAGAAAGGTCTAGTTGTGGCCTATTAAAGCGGCTGTATCCTTTAGTTGATTTTTACCTACAGGTAAGCCAATAATAAGGCTTACCTGTAGGTAAAATGAATATCTCCTAAACCTATATGGTTTAGGACATATTCAGTGCAGTCCCGGCTTATCCTGCCAGACCTTGCCGGAAAAGAGTCGACGTCTCACAGCTCCGGCCACTGACAGCACCGGAGCTGCGACCCTGGAAGGTTCCCCCTAGGGAACATGGCAGCTCCCTCAGAGGGGACCGTGCGGCCCTAGCTTATTATGACTTTGCCTTACAGGTTTTTTTTTTGTGTGTGTGCTTGGTTGTACAACCGCTTTAACTTTTTTGAGCAAAATAAAAAACACATCCCCACTTAGCAGCGCATTACCTTCTTTAAGATGTCTGACTCTGGTGTGCCTTCTGATGGAGCTGGAAGATCATCCTGGTGCTCGGAGATGCTTGGCTCACCACTCTGGTAATCCTCCTCTTCAGGGTCCTCGGAGTCCTCCTCATCAGAATCCATCTCCATGTTCTCGCCATTTATGTGTGGGATCTCTGACTCCTTGTCACTCTAAGAGGATACACAAATTATAAAGTTAACAAATGAGCATGCAGATATGGCAAATAAACAAGAAAATCGCCTACTGGGAAGTCCTTAGAGCAGATCCCTAACTAAATGTATAAGTTAGTCTCTGCCCCCTCACTCTTAACTTGCTTACTTATTTAAATCTGTTTTTTAAATAACTGTTTGTATACGGTATAAAATGTACCTTCCCAATACCTCATATGCTCTACAACAGGGATAAGCAATTAGCGGACCTCCAGCTGTTACAAAACTACAAGTCCCATCATGCCTCTGCCTCTGGGTGTCATGTTTATGGCTGTAAGAGTCTTGCTATGCTTCATGGGACTTGTAGTTCTGCAACAGCTGGAGGTTCGCTTATTGAATATCCCTGCTCTACAATTACATAGTTGGTTAAGTTGAATAAAGACATCAGTCCATCCAGTTCACCCTGTGTGGATGCATTTACTTCTCTAACACTTCCCATATTCCTGTATATTAGTTACTTCCTGCTGACACGACTGATTGTGGAAGGGAGTTCCACATCTTTACTGTTCTAACAGTAAGGAACCCCTTACACAGGGAAGCCGTGTTCTTGTGCCTCCCCCCCCCCCCTCCTCCTCTGCCACATTTGGCACCTTTTCGGGGGGGAATCGGGTACCTGGTTTTGACAGGTACCCACCCCCACTTCAGGCAGCATTTGCTGAGGTGGACTCAGCCGGAAGTTCAGCCCCCCTCCTCCTTCCCCCGCAGCCGGCCCATTCACAGAGTGCAGCTCGCTTTGCGCATGCGCAGTAGGGAATCAGCTCAGAAGCCTCAAGACTTCACTGCTGGTTTCCCTTAGTGGAGATGGCGGCGGGGGCACCCGATAGCCTACTGAAAAAAAAGCGGCTTGGGCGAGGACACCGCTGGATTCATGTACAGGTAAGTGTCCTAATATTAAAAGTCAGCAGCTACAGTACTACACTATTTGTAGCTGCTGACTTATTTTTTTTTTCTGAATGAGCCTGGAGCTCCTCTTTAAGGTTAAACCGCTTCTCGTCCAACGTCATTGAGTGACAATGTATCCTCTTGAGCAACCCGAGACTGAACAGTTTTCTCTCTATACTAGAATCCCTATTTAGATATTGCGATCATCCCTCTTAAGTGTCTTCTCCAGGGAAAACAAGCTTAATGTGTGTACCCTTTCCTAATAACCCTTCTCCAGCCCCCCTGATAGTTTGGTTGTCCTCCAATTCCAGTACATCCCTCCTGAGGACTGTCGACCAGAACTGGACAGCATACTCAAAATATACAAAAGGGAACCCTCATTCACATCACCAAAGAGGGGGAGGGGAACTAGTGCTACATCTCAAATTAAATAGAACAACCAAACACATGGCCCTATCATAGGCCTGGCTGGTATTCTGTCCTAACACTTATTCACGGAAAGTGGTTCCTTTTGATTTTAATGTGACACAATTTTAACCTTGATCTAATAAATTTTGTACATTTCTTCATATACATACTACCTCATTGTTCTTTTTGGGAATAATACTGCTCAAAATCCCATGGGGCCTTTTTGTTTGGCATACTCCAAATATGGCTGAACCAGAGTTTTGTCAAGTGGTAAAATTATAGATTTATCTCTCGAGTATGTCCTTTTTTTTTTTTTTTACATTAAACAGTATTTATTGAACTTTAACGCATTTACAAAGGAGCATTACAAGAAGTACATTAGTCAACAGTGGTTACATATTCCATAGCAATTATCCTGTATAGGAGCTTCGGTTTTTGTGGGGTGGTACACTGGAAATACAACACACACAACATGCTTTATCAATGATAGTCCTTCCTATTTGATTATATCTATCTATTCTGATCGTATAGGTGGTACAGCAGTTAGCTTTTATAAATAACTATACAAGTGTATGTCTCTATTAGCCACAAGTTTCTGCCACCTGTAGCCAACGGTCCCATGTCTTGTTATATTTCCTCGTACAACCTCTATTAATGTAGATTACCTTCTTGTACGGTAGTGTGTTGTTGACCTCAGAAAGCCATTCACTTAGTCTCGGTGGTGCTTGTTGCATCCAATTGCGTGCTATCACATTCCTGGCTATAAAAAGGGTCTCTTGCAGAAAGGCTTTTGTGAACTTATCCATGTCTGTGCCTGGATAAAGCCCCAAGAGACATTGTCTTTGGTCTAAAGTCAGCGGGGAGCCCATGGTGTCATGTAAAAAAATCTACGGATTTGCTTCCAGTATATTTGTATGAGAGAACATGTCCATATGAGATGAAAAAAGGTACCCACTTCCTGGGGACACATCCGACAGTAAATGGAGTTGTTTCCCAGCATCCTGGCTGTCCTTAAAGGAGTGAGATAGGCCTGGTGAGTGATATACAATTGAGTTAACCTATCTGAGAGTTTGGGGGACACAGCCTTCAAATTTTCTAAAACCTCCTCCCAGTCTTCATCCTCTATTGTCCCAACCTCCCGTTCCCATCTGAGTTTTAGTCTATAGGCTAGTTTTGTGTATACTGGAGTGAGTAGTCTGTTATAGAAATCAGAAATTAGTTTCCTGTGATCTATACCTTTGACGATTTCAATGATAGTGTTAGGAACTGATTGCTGTATTGGTAACTAACTGGGCGGTTAGGGCGTGTCTAACTTGTAAATATCGAAATAGCATATTGTCGGGAAGAGAGTAAGCCTCCTGTAATTCAGCAAAGCTTTTTAATGTGCCAGCCCTGAGGAACTGATGGAGGTATAAAAGCCCTCCGGAACCCCAAGGCTCAAGGCCTGGCAGATGAAGAAGCTCCGAGAGATCTTTATTCATCCAGACTGGAGTGTAATCATTCATTTGGGGTATTCCCATTTTAACCAGTGCTATATCCCATATATGCCTATAATGGGAGAGGAGCGATTTCGGTTGGTGTCCCATCCTATCTGTGCCTGGTCCTAATGCTATCACAAAAAGTGGGTCTGACGTTAGTTTCCGCCATTGTGGGCATTGGAGCTCAAGAAATTATTATATCTGTCTTGTCTATATGGAATAGCTGAGAGAGCTGGGAAGCTATATAGTATAAGTTAAAGTCGGGTAAGGCTGCTCCACCTGAGTCTGTGGGGTTCTTAAGGGATTGCCAGGCTAGTTTGTGCCTTTCCTTGCCCCATACGAAGGGTTTGAGGAGGATATCCAAAGTTTTACAATGTTAAAGTGGGAGGTATATAGGAGCGTGCCATAGGACGTAGAGGACCTTGGGTAGGATGACCATCTTAATGAGGTTTATTCGGCCCATTACCCCCAATAACAGACTTGACCAGATTTGGATTTTTAGCTTTGGTTAGGTGGAGTAAGGGTTCAATATTGAGGCATATGTAGTCTGCTACACTTCTGGTCAGTTGGATTCCTAGGTATCTTATTTGGTCCATTCTCTGTAGCGGGAGATCCGCCTGATTTTTATCTGGGGGAGAGCTGTCTTGAGGCCGGAGAATTCACCAAATTTTTCTATGGTTTGCAGTGCCGCCTGTAAGGAGGAACCCGAGTCCGCCAGATATAGTAATGTGTCATCAACGTACATACTGATCTTCTCTGTAATCGTGCCGGCATTGAGACCCTTTATTCGCTGGTTGGCTCTAATAACTATAGCTAGCGGTTCTGCTGCTAGAGCATATAGAAGGGGGGACAGAGGGCGTCCCTGTCTCGTGCCTCGACTTAAGTTGAAGTCTGCCGATGTCCAACCAATGGCGATAACCTTCGCTGTAGGGGGGTGATAGAACAGCTGTATCCACTTTATGAATCTGGGGCCAAATCCAAAGCCCTCGAGATAACTCCACAAGTACCTCCATTCCACAGAATGGAAGGCCTTGGCCGTGTCCAGTGCCACTACTACTTTGGTGCCTATGTTGTCGTGGGAGGCCTGCAGATTCATAGTCTCCGCAGGTTAAAGGAGGTGTTACGGCCTGGCATAAAGCCAGCTTGGTCGGTGTGTATAAGGGAGAGTATGACTTTATTCAATCTTAGGGCTAATATTTTCGCAAGAATCTTGCCGTCCACCTGCAACAATGAGATTGGACGGTAGGATTCAGGAAAAGTGGGGTCCTTGCCTGGTTTGGGAATTAAGACTATAAGAGCTTCCCTCATCGAGGGTGGAAGACATTGGGTGTCAAATAAGTGGTCATATAGCTGTAACAGCTTAGGGGACAGAAAGCTGCAATATTGCGAGTAGAATTCAATAGGAATTCCATCAGAACCTGGGGACTTAGATCTTGAAAGCCTGTGATGGCATCTGAGATTTCGTCTACAGTCAGAGGCGCCTCAAGCATGTCGATTTGTGTAGTGTTGATAATTGTGGAAGTATGTTCCCCTCTAAAAACTGTGGTAGTGTGTTTTCCCCCTAGAATCTGAGGAGCTATACAGGTCTTTGAATCTGTCTGCCACCACGGGTGGGTCTGTGATTAAGGAGCCCTGTCGGTCGGCTAGTGAGATAACCACAGGGGGGTTTATCTTCGTTATGCACCATAAACGCAAGGAGTTTACCCGCCCGTTCTTGTTCGAACATTTTTTGCTTCAAAAAGAATAGCTTTCTTTTAGAGTGCTCGTAATATAACTGGTCCACTACCCTTGTTTGTAATTTCAATAAATCCATCTGAGCTGGTGTTGGGTTGGCCAATTATTGCCGTTCTGTCATCGCCAATTGCTCTAGCGCTTGTTCCATTGCCAGTCCGGCTGAAAGCTTTAGTCCGTTTATGTGGGAGCTTAGTGTAATTTTTACATGTAGTTTAAAGGTCTCCCAGACCACCGCTACAGCAGCGGTCTGTGCATTTTCCTCAAAGAAAGCCCCCACTCCTTACGGAGTTCATCAGTCTCAGGTAATAGGGAGAGCCAAAAGGGGTTTAATCTCCATCTCCTAGGTGATTTGTGTAAGTTGAATCTCAGTGTAACCCAATAAGGACTGTGGTCAGATAACAGTCTGAGGGCAAAGGAGGCTTCCTCCAGTCCGGTGCTCAAAAGTGAGGACAAGAGAATAGAATCGATACGTGACAGTGTTGTGGGAAGCCGAAAAGCATGAATATGCCCGTCGGTCTCCGTATTTATGTCTCCAGGAATCTACCAGGTTGAATGAGGAGATGAGTCTGGACAATCTGGTGGGACGCAAGTCATCCACTGCCCTAGAGTCGCCTTGAGGTCTGTCCAAGTGGGGATTTAACGTGGCATTAAAATCTCCCAGCCATATCGTGTGACCTGTGTCATTACGAGTCATAAACTCAAATCCTGCTCTAAGCACTGCTGCGCATTAAATGGTGGGGATATATATACTGCCAGTATCAAGAACGTTTCCCCATATATTTCTGCCTTTAAAAAGACAAAACTGCCCTGTGGGTCTGTGACTATTTCGCCAACCACAGAATGAAGCGACTTAGCTATAAGGATTGAAACACCTCTAGCATGGGTTGTGTAGGTTGAGTGAAATGTCCAGCCCACCCAGGGACGCTTAAGAGCCTTCTGAAGCCCAGCTTCTATGTGCGTTTCAACCAGTATTATAACATCTGCATGTTGTTTTTGTAGGAAAGACAAAACTGATGATCTTTTGACCCTGTCCCCCATCCCTCTGACAATCCAGGTGAGAAACTTTATATGCATCTCAGAACCTCAACAAGCAGTTTTACGCCCACCCCGGAAGTACACCAAGGTGGGGGAATGCCTGGAAACTGCGATGAGGCACAGGGCTCCCAAGACCATCAGGAATGGTTGCATGTTCCATCTTATAACATCTTTTAGGATAAACACCCACATTGCCAAAGACCACTGTGATATCAATTTGTGAACATAACTTTTCCCCACCCCCCTCCTCCCTGCTCTACACCCACCCCAACTGGTGCAATCATAAACCCCAAACAAACTGGGAGACCTCACATCTGCAAACTGTTGTATGGTTACCAGCGTCTTTTACCCCCTGCACGAGCGGTACTCTGCTCTCCGCAGCCTGTTCTGCCGCACCGAGAAGAAAAAATGAAGGCGCTCGGCTAGGGGTGTTCCGCTCCGCCACTGGGGGTAGTTGCGAGTATTGCAGATGTAGACTCCAAAGTCAATGTAGGCGAAACTTCGCTGAACTGTCAACAGTTCTGTTGAGAGCAGACAAACTCCATTCAAACCATATCAAAAACAAAAGCACATTAAAATCAAAAAAGAATTGTTAAGAAACCGTCCCGTCCGTGAACGGGAGTTGACAGGATATCTGATTACCTGAGTGGAGAATATTCATCTTCTGTACCCTTATCAGGGTAGCTGACGGTCCTTGCCCTGCAATGTATTCCTCGATATGGATGATCAAAAATTGTACACAGTAATAATCTTTAATAAAAGTTTGTATTTCCCACGTTGCACATGAAATAGTGCCAGTCTAATACGGATCAGGCTTCGATGGGAATATTGTTCAGTTGAGTCGGGGAACGATCGGATGCAGTGTTCGGTTGCGCCAGGGAACTTTCGGGTACCTCCATGTTTACCTCCCCGCGTTCCCTGTAGAAGCAGTGATCGGTTAAGCCGGGGGGCGATCGTGTGCCTCCATGTTTCCCTCCCTGCACTCCAGCCATGAGATTACGGCC
>BLSH010359798.1:1633089-1647206 GCA_018402905.1 Glandirana rugosa
GGGACCTCTATGAAGTGTACGTGTACAAAAAAAAAAAAAAAACGACTAGTGTGTACTAGGCTTTAGTGTAGCAATATCACGTCATTACAGAAAGGACAAAGGGACAGTAAATTTCTCAGTAAAGGGAGTAGTTGGTTTAAACGAAGGGGTGGGGTGGGCAAGAAGGGGAGAGGAGAAAAGGGGGACGGGTAGAGCAGAAAGCCAGAGGGTCACCCTCCAGAGATCAGGCACCACCTTCAATCCATAGACCGAGATGTAACTGGCACCTTCACTCCATATACACAGACCCCGATGACAATCCGGCTCAGATTGGGATACAGCCTGCAGATAACCATCTGTGCATGTGAAGTATCTCCAGGGCTTCCAACGCCCCCTGAAAGTTTCTTCATTGTTTAGGGTGGCAATTAGTTCCTCCATATGGAGGAGGTCATTAACTTTAGCAGAACACAGGACCTTAGTCGGAGGCAGTGTCTGCCTCCAGAGGGAAGGGATGCAAGCTATAGCTGCTTTCAGCAGATGTATAGCGAATCACTATTTCTGGATGGGTCTCTCAGTCAGGTGAAGAAGACACACCCACTTAGGTCAACCAATCTCAGGTGTTTAACCACTTCAATACCGGCCACTTTCACCCCCTTCCTGCCCAGGCCAGCTTTCAGTGCTGTCACACTTTGAATGACAATTGCACGGTCATGCAATGCTGAGCCCAAAGTTTTCATTTTTTTTGAGACAGATAGAGCTTTTTTTTGGTGGTATTTAAAGTGGTTGTCCATCCTTCACAGCCACTTTAACCTACAGGTAAGCCTATAATAAGGCTTACCTGTAGGTTCCCTGCATATCTCCCAAAACTGCACGGTTCAGGAGATATACAATGTACTGTGATGTGCCCATGTCATCGGGCACATGCGCAGTTAAGAAAACTCTGTGCCGTTCCTTCACTGACAATGTGCGGCAATTGGCGGCTGCCGCATGCATGCGCGGGAGTGACGTCACGCGACTCCAGCCAGTCACCGAGTCGAAGATCGCGGCAGTGATGGATGCGGCCTGGAGCGGGGACATTGTGGGCTTCCAATGCAGGTAAGTGCCAAATAATGGGCAAATATGCGATGCATACTAGCCCATTATGCTTTTACATTGCAGGGTAATAAAGAAGTAGTAAAACCCATCAGGGTTTACTTCCTCTTTAATCACCACTGGGTTTTTTTATTTTTTTGCTAAACAAATGAAAAAAGACTGAAAATTTAAAAAAATAAATAAATAAATAAAAAAGTTTTTCTTAGTTTGTTAAAACATTTTCTAAATAAGTAATTTTTATCCTCCACTGATGTGCGCTGATGAGGAGGCACTAATATGCAGCCGACACCGAGCAGCACTGATGGGCACTGGCAGGCACCACTGGTGGGGCACTGGCAGGCATTGCCGAGGAGACCGCACCGATTATCGCACTGATGCCCCTTGTCAGGAGAGCTGCTCATCGGCTCTCCTCTACTCATGCTCTGTCAGCGCGAGTAGAGGAATGTGGATAACCGGCACTTCCTATTTACACTGATCAGATGTGAATGGACACAGCTGATCACATGGTAACGAGCCTCGTCATAAGCTCTTTACCGTTATCGGAGACGCGGTGTGTACAAGCGACACCGCACCACTGATCACAGGGCCTCCCTGGGGGCATGCACGAGCGGCTTGTTCTGAAGGAAGTCATAGGATGTCCAGTTTGAACAATGGAACCCCCGCCCGGCCTATAGCAAAATGATGGTGTTAATGGTAGCCGTCACATCCTCCCAAAAGAGCGCAACTGATTTTTAAAAATGGACTATGGGGTTGTCCCTAGTGCAGTGTACTTTAAATACATTTTTAGTCCTAAATAACACATGTTGTTTTATGGGTCATGTCCCTTTAAGAAAACCCTGGCACTCTGGCCAGGAAGTCAATACGGAACGCACAAAGCTGCTCTGTCTTCAGGTGAACACAAGTGCCTTCCCCATTCTGTGTCTAGAACATCTTGTTCCACCGACCTCCGAGGAGGAAGGACAACGTCAATAAAACTCGATAACTCATTACAGCCCAGCCGGATAATTTGACTTTGGTCAGAATGTCGGTGTAACTGCGTTCTGCTTGTATCTCCACAAATTCTATTTAATCCCATTTACAGAAGACACAATCCATGACACAGACCCTGATGACTAAGGAACTAGCTTCATTTTGTGCCAATCAGCTTTATTTAAAGAAGGAGGGGTTCAGCAGATGTTGGTCACACGTGGCGACGCTCTTTAAAATGTCAAAAGACCAAACAAATCGGATTTCAGTTACTATTTTAGATGTATAATTACCAGCCAAACTGGTTTAAGTTAATATAGCTGGCAAACAAATAAAACAAATAGAATGCCTTGTTCTAGTTGACCTAGCATTAGATATATTGTTGAAAAGTAAAGACATACATGCTAGGTAATATGCAGGTTTACCACTAAGTGCCCATTCACACATGGGCAACTTGAGCTCCGACTTGAGTCACCCCAAGTCGCTTGACAAGTGAAATTCCACTGAAATGAATGGGAGCCGTCTTAATGTAAACTACTGAAGTCGCTCCGACTTCAGAAAAGATTCCTGTATTACTTGGAGTCGACTTCTATCTGACTTGTGCCCATAGAATTTAATGGAAGTCGCGTCCAAGTCGGATCCCCATCTAAATGCAAGCAACTTTGTAGTGACAAGAATAGAATTTATTTGGGGCAGCCCCCTCCCTCCCTTCTCTGAATGGCCACAGGCAAAGTCGTCTGGCATAAGTCGCACTGAAATCGCCTAGCAAATTCGCGCTGAAGTCGGGTCGCCCCTGTGTGAATGCAGCCTTACAGGTAATTATTAATTCTCACAAAGATCATAGTATTCCCCTTAAAACGCCTTCATATGTTTTTGGCTATGTTCACAAAATGTCTGACACAGATCGGCCCCTGCTGAAGCCACTAACCATGTGACTTGTTACAAAGAGTCTCTGTGGTCACTAAGTGACCTGAGCAACTGGTTCGTCCTGTCTGCAGCAGACTAATCAAACATCACAGCCTGGGCAAAGCCGCCTCACTGGAATTCAAGGACTGCTTTTTAAATGATAAAAGTTTTTTTTTTTTTTTTTTTTTTTAAACTATATTGTATAGTTTTGATTTCTTAAGGACAGTCAATATAGATGAGGTTTTGACACTGTACATCAAACACATGATACTGAGGGTTTGTTTAGACAGTTGGGTTATGTATTAGAGAAACAGGTCACGCAAGGGTTAATACACAGATTAGGATGGGATCTTAGGCAGGCCATACAAGGGGCGAGTTTCTTTCCTGCAACCACAGGTTGCAGGAAACAAATTTGCACAATTCCCCCATCAACACAGACAGGGTTGACAGGGGAATCAGCAATGGTCTTCTCCCAGCAAGGGGTGGCCGGGGGTTTGCCGTCTCCACTGGGACAAGACAGTAATTACAGCTAGTGGCTATAGCAGCCGCTAGCGATGATCACAAGAGAATCTGGCAGGCTAGTGGTACCAAAGTTGATCTATCAACTTGGTACATTCAGCCTGCCCATTAACAGTTTGAATCTCGGCCAATTCCCGACTTGAACCATGTATTGCCAGCCTTAAGTTCCGTACACATGGGCCAAATGTAAAAAAAAAAAAAACAACAAAAAAAACGGCCGACATGCGGCCCATGTGTGTCAGAAAACCAGCAGACGACCGACCCCCAATCAGCACTCTCAGCCAATGGAAGATTGAGATCACTAATTGGAATGTTCTGGCAGGGGGTGGGGACACAACAACTCAGTGGGGGAGATCGCTGAACTAACCTTGCATGGTTAGTACAGCAGCTGCGACCGGAGCGGTCAGTTTTTTACCGTGCAACTGTTTGTGTGTACTGGCTTTACTCCAAACCCTTGACTCACAGATGCAAAATCAAATCAAGAATGTTTTTTTTTCAATTTTTGTGGGAGGGAATCAATGCTTTTATTGATTAGAAAAGAATTGGAGAAAGTAGAAAGTTGGATAGAAAAACTACTATTGTTTAATGAATAGACAATAGCAAATAGGCTCCAAAACAGTGCAAGACCAAACTAGGGTAGAAAGCAAGAAACCAAGGAAATTAACAAAAAGTTATAGAGAGAAACTAAGCGAATTTAAAAGAAAAAAAAAACCCAAAAAGAAACAACCCCCCACCCAAAAAAAAAGATGCTCCTTAAATCAGTCAAGGAAATGCATTGAGTAAAAATTTACCAGGTGACATCACCACACTAGTTTGCGGTACCTGCTTTGGAAGTATGAGGGAGAGCCCAGGATTTACTGCTAATATAGCTCAAAGCAGGCTTTTGTGTTGTGGTGGGACCCTATACAGATGACAGGCTTTCCATACTGTATGAAATAATTGGGTATTCCCACCTAGATGTTTTCTTTCCTAAGATCTGGAGATGGTGAAAATGCACATCTGACATTTATAATTTTGGAGGTCCACCCATCTGGTGAATGGTGGTGGACAACATAGTTGGAGCACATTTGATGGGGATTTCAGAACATATGCGCTGCTGTGGATAAGTCACCTGGTTAAAAGATGGTGGATCCCTTTTTGTGTGGTCAACAAAACTCCGTTACACAGAAAGATTGTGGACCATGCAAAATGGCATATTTGTAGCCCATATTTGTGTTTTAGTGAAGATTGTGTACGTGGATAGACTGTCAAAAAGTTCTTTATCCAGACTGTTAAAGTTAGTGCAAGATCCACTTTAAAGCGGAGTTCTGCCTACATGATTTTTTTTTTTTTTGCTGGCATCCACCTAGTTAGTATCCATTACACAAATAAAGTAATTGATAGCTTTAAATCCGGGTAGTCTTCCTATTCATTTTGTACTTGCATTGCTGATTTTTTCTTTACTGGGAGTTCTGGTCTTAGCTGTGGGCATGTGAAGCCCACTCACACCCTCCTCGAGTCCCTTCCTGGATAAGGTGCATGCTGGGTAACCAGCACGCACCTCTCGATCTTGAGTGTGTGTGTCTCGTTGCCATAACAATGGACAGCTACGGAGGAAGGTCCCGTCCTGTTGTGGAAACAGAGAACATGTCTACCCCATAAAATCGCATAATTTCCTGTCAGGAAATAACGCGATTTTACAGCTCAGGGATGCCCACTGACTCATGGGAATTGATGACTCACATCTCCCATGATCCCAGGTGAGGTAGGAAGTGATGCGAAGTGCCGCGGATCAGGAAGTGGAAGATTACAGGGACCACATAGCAACAGGGCACTTAAGGTGAGTATAACTTTTTTTTTCCCAAAGGTGATATATCATGCATAGAGGATTTGAAATATATAAAGATGTATTTGTGGGTGGAACTCCACTTTAAGGCCTGTCTCACACAGGCTTCAGATTTTCTTCAAGCAACTTTCTCTAAGCCCTTAAAGCGCCCTTCAGCTCCTGTTTGAAAATGTTGTACACAGATGTAAAGGAGATTCCTGAATATACTTTAAACAAACTGCTAGCAGGCTTTCAACAAGCTTGAAGTAGTGCTGAAGCCTGCTAGCAGTTTGTTTAAAAGTGACAATCAGCACTCATCATTAAGATCTGTGTTCAACATTTACAAACTGAAATCTCTGCAAATACTTTGTAAAAGCTTGCTGTTCACACTGCTCTTCTACACGCTGAAGCCTGTGGGAAATAAGCCTATTTAATAAAGAGCATTATATACTCGAGTTTTATATATCACAGTAAATGGATTTTAATAAACTGCCCTTTTTAGCTTTACTGCTGGCTAAGAGCTGATAGAGACCAGCTGTGTCATCTACCCAGAACATTGAAGACATCGATTAATACAGGGGGCTTTGTGGCCCCATAGCAGAGGCTGTGCCTCACCTGGAGGTAGTAGTCTATCTGGATGAGGTTGCAGCCTTGTAAGATGGACTGTGGCAATGCCGGCACCAAGATCTGCTCGTCCCATACTGCGTGTTTCCAAGCCTTCACCGGAGCCCCTTCAACCTCTGCGATTGTCCGCAGGTCATAGACACAGCGTTTTGATCTGTAGCCAACTTTCTGAGTTCAAAAGAAAAATAACCACAAGAAATTTCTGTAAGTCTCCACAAAAAACAAAAAAAAAAAAAAAGAATTTTCACATTTGTCATCCTTTACCTAATGTTAGCAGTCACTAAGCTAAATGAGGCTTGCGAGTGACAACTGACAGGACCCCTTGAGGATGCTGGACAGGAGGAAGCCATCCATTTAAAAAGATTGCCCCTACTATACAATCTACATATTATGGATTTCCAATTCTGACAAATCTCTTGTTCCATTGTTTTCTTGGTAAGGAAATACATTAAGCCCTGTTTCACACCAGTGCAATTTGTCGTGTTATTTGACAGTTCAAAATTGCTTGACAAGTCGTACCTCATTACCGGCAATGGAACCGTTCAGATTGTTGCAACTCATATCACGGCAACTTTGAAAAAGGTTGCTGCACTAGTTCGCGATTTCATTGTGACTTGCATTGACTTGATCGCGTGGCTTTGAAATCGCGCTAAGGTGAACCAGGGCTAAAGTATGTCTAAAGCCAAAAAGTTGTTTCTTTTTGAAGTAGGAATAGGTTAGGTCCTGGTTAGTTTTAGTTTTGATCATTTTGAATCAATGTCCCCCTAAAGAGATTTCTTTTCATTTGATGTCCCAGTGACATGAGAAAAAGCAAGAGGGAATCTCTCCAAAGTGAAGGAAAATCCCCTCTTAGGGCCAATTCACACCTGAGCGTTTTGTAGCTTGAATATGCCCAAAGCTACAAATTGCTGGAGGAGAAAAAAAGCAATGATTCTCTATGGAGATGGTTCACATCTCCACTCAAACGCTTGAAGCCAAACGCTCTAGGTTCAAACTAGTCCCGGAGGTATTTTTGTCGCGCGAATCAGGCATATTCTGTCATTTCGGGAACATTTGTATTGCTATATGAATGGAAGCGCGACATGGGCGTTTGCAAACGTGCGACAAAAAGCTTGAAAAACGTCGAAAAACGTCCAAAAACGCTACACTCAGGTGTGAATGCAGCCCAAGGCCTTTAACCCATTGTTTTGCAAATCTATGTACATTACAAACTGTATGATTGAATCAGTTCTGATATCGCTGTATTACTAACCTGACAGCTTATTCTAAATAGGAAACCTTCATTTTGTTTTCAAATATTAAATATTCTAACTACCAGCAAGAATAAGTCCTTACATTTAAAGAGCACCTGTCATTTCCATCCATCATGGCAGTGCCTGTTAGCGGGCATCCACTCACCTGCTGTGGCTATGTCCCTCACCTTGTTGTGTCACTGCTGCATCCCCAGCCATCCCAATAAAGTGAATGGGATTGTCGGTGAGTCATCAGCGGGTCAGAGGAGGAGCCGCTGCGAGACAGAGATGACAGCTGCTCTTTAAAAATTATGATTTAAAATAGAGTTGATTTAAATCAAGCCTTTTTAATCGTGATTTAATCTGACTTGATTTAAACCAAATCCACCCTGCACAGGACCCTTCTGCAATCCGGACCGCAGCCGACACAGACGTGTGTGAACCAGCTCCATTGACAGCCAGTCACATTCGCCTGTCATACAAAATGGATGCAGAGGAAATTCCCATCCAATTCGCACATATGTGAATCCAGCCGAAGACAGCAGTTACAATAGACATCAATAAAAAACTTCCAACTTCATGTTCAGATGACCATTGCAAAATTTGGAATGCTCACCACTTTAAGGCCCCTTTCATATTAGTGTGACCTGAAAGTCGCACGATTTTGCTGCGACTAAGCAATGCCTGTGTAATCTTGAGGTCTACCGACCTCAAATCGCATCAAAGTCGGACCAAAGTAATGCAGGGACTACTTTGAAGTCGCTGCGACTTGAAATCGCACAGATGTGAATGGTACTCATTGGAAATCATGGGGTATGACTTATCATGCGACTTTGCAGTCCCAAGTCACAGGACAAGTCACACAAGTGTGAAATGGGCCTAATTCCCAGTGATAATGGTCAGCACGTCAAATAGAGTGGATGACTCTTAGAAGCAGAAGCACGGAAAGCAAAAACCTGACAGAGGTTCTACTTCTTTTCCTACATAAAACATGTACATCCAGTTTTAGATTTTCCATCACGTTCTGTATCAAGGCCCCCAAAAAAATAACAGAGGTGAAGGCCACATACAGAAATAAACACCTGCCATTATTTTATCACCATTTCAAAAAAAAAAGAAGAAAACATAAAACCATTACACTGGCTGTCTCTGCAACAGGTCATTATGTACAGCGACAGCACAGTTGGTCCTTTTTTTCCCCCCCCCCAAAGCCAATGCTCGCTCTGGTGTTCCGGCCCATTCGTTTGACAGAACAGTGAGCGCCACTCAGCAGGACTGGTTATGCAATCAGTGTTCTGAGCGTGCCTGGGCAGCTGCTGTTCTGGTGAGGTTTTCCCCCTACTGGTAACTTTTGATAAGTCAGGATAAAATTACAGACATACTGCTACTGAGCTATAAAAAAAAATAAATAAAAATAATCAGAATTCATGAGCAGATCTTGATACAAATTCTGTGTACTACCCTGCAGAATAAAGCAGGTACCGCTCCATTTTTTTTTATATTGGGTTTCTATGTCCACGAGGCAGCATGGAGTGTGTTCCAGCATCAGAAGGTGCAATGCAAGATCACCAGATTATAGAGAGAAGGGAGTGGGTGGACCGGTATACTACAGCAGTGCCTGGGTGAAAAACGGAGCTTCTCAGCAGATAGGATGGACTCCCAGGAGCAGCTTTCTAGCTTTACCAAAAATGTACATTTAAAGTGTTACCACTTTTGCAGCCAAGCTCCCATAACACACCTTTGTTTGTTATATGCCCCATTCACATTCCAGAACTAAAAAAAAAAAAAAAAAAAGTTTTTAGAAATTGCAGCTTACCTTTTTAGATGCTTCTTTTCTGGAAACTCCAGCAAGGAAAAAGCCTACTTAGTTCTCTTTGCTTGTGAGGGTCTGGGGAGCGGTGTTTGCCACATCTAACCCTGTCTGTACTGTACTGTATTGACAGCTTTGTTTGTAAGGTGTAAAATGGATTAGAACACTGTCTATCCTAACTAAGGGTTATACATTTAGATGTCAGACTTCTTCAGTATGATAAAGCATAAGTTCACCTTTTGTAACAGGTTACATCCATATTCAGGGTGTAACAGGTTATAGAGATGCACCAGCTCCCGCTCTGACAGCTAGCAGGGGATCTTGGGGATCATCCCCCACCGCCGCTAACGGTCACACACTCCAACAAAAGCGGGCGTGCGGGGCTCCGGCCACGTCATTGATTCACAGTGTTCTGTGAAAGGACAAAAGACAAGGTCGATAGCCTTTGTAGTTGTCAGCTTGTAGTTTTCTATGAACCACTGCGGCGCTGTGGAGTGCCATGGTAGTTCATTCTCTCTTCCTGTCAGATCTGTATCTGCTTGCCCATAAAAAAAAAATTAAAGTAAATGCACATTTTTTTACCTGTGAAAAATGTGCATTTATTATTTTTTTTCTAAAAAGTGGGAACGTATCCTTTTTTTTTTTTTAAAGAATAGAAACAGAAAGGGAACATACCCTTTAATAAGAGGGAGTGCATCCTGTCCTCATGCATTCTACTGGGACAGGCTCTGACTGAAGTTGTTGGTAAATGCTTAAACTGAGCCATAACACCTTCTAAGAAAGGTAAAATTTTTATGTATGATGTGTGAATGGAAACAAACATTGGGCTCACTCAAATTTGACTGCAAATGTGGAAATACAGTTTAACACAAACATAGATTTAAAGAATTAAAAAAAAAAACAAAAAAAAAAAAACAAACACTTAAGTGGTATTAAAACTTAGTTTTTTTTTTTAAAAACAACATGTTATACTTACCTGCTCTGTGCAGCCCGGATCCTCTTCTCGGTTCCACCGCCGGGGCTCCTGACTCCTCCCCCTCAAGCAAGGCCCCCAGAGAAAGCCGCTTGCCCTGGGGCACCGCTGTGTGCTCGCTCCCAAGCCGCTGCTCTATACATCTATAATTTTCCAACGCAATATTCACAACGCACACATTCCTGTAGAGATGGCTGTATTTAGTGAGTGCTGAAGCGACCAACCTGCTGGAACCGTATGTAGTCAGAGAAGGTAATGCCACCAGCACACCAGGATCTCAAAAAACAGGTCAAAAGCTTTAATCCGCGATCACATGGTTACAGCAGAAAGCAACGTTTTGGAGCCACGCAGGACCCCTTCATCAGATATGTGATGAAGGGGTCCTGCATGACTCTGAAACATCGTTTTCTGCTGTAACAATGTGATTGCGAATTAAAGCTTTTGACCTGTTTTTTGAGATCCTGGTGTGCTGGTGGCATTACTTTCTCTCTCTAAACCTCTATAAGACACACAGCCGTGGCTCGGCCAACCCCACCCCCCAACACTCTCTCCTTATTCGATTCACTGGCTGATTGGGAGCATTTTTTTTGGAGCCTGTAAAGCATTGCACCAGCGATCAGTAGATTGTTGGTGCCATGCAGGTCTGCCAATGTATCTACTCTCTCCTTATGCGCTTCACTGGCTGATTGACAGCAGTGGGAGCCAATGGGCACCCGCAGCGGTCACAGGCAATGAGAAGGGAGAGTCCCGGAGCAGTTGAAGCTATGGTGAACATCGCTGGATCTGAGTGAGCTCAGGTAAGGATTGGGTGGGTTGGGGGGCCGCTTCACACAGAAGGTTTATAGAATGCATGAAGGTAAAAAAAACACTTAAAAAAAAAAAAGTAAAAGTATATCTTTAACCAAATCCTTATTTCAGTACGGAATAGAGTATGGAGGTTACAATCTTTCTTTTTGCTGTGTCCTACTTGGAGAAATTTCCCTTCACTAATTCTCCTAGAACCAAAACCGGAGATGACAAGAAAAGCATAGCAAAAATAGATGAAATCAGCACATTATCGAGGCAGCTCCTACCAGCCTCACCTGGATAAGAGATGCCACGATGGCCCCCGTGTCCCGGCCGGACTTGTTCTCCACATCAGTGTGAATTTTGATAGCTTGTCCCACTATATAGCCCCGCAGGTCAGAGGTCACACTGAGCAGCAGCTGGCCCGATTTCACCAGTTTGTAATTAAACTTCTTGGTGGCGGTAGCGCAACTAAGTTGCTGGAAGAAAAGAAGAGAGGGATAAAGTCAAATTAAACTGAAGGTTTGAACAAGCTGACTCCTTCATAACTCCTCAGAAGAAAAAAAGTCCATGTCATGGTAGAACAAGTTGTCTGACAAGTCAAACGTTATAAAACATTTGTTCATCACTTTTCTTTTCAGCTTAAAGTACAACTAATAGCAAAACTTTTTTTTTCATTTTTGGATAGAGTAATGGAGGGGTATAACCCCTTACAAATTTTGTTTTCACTATCAGTGCCCTATTGGGGAGATTTACCTTCACTTCCTGTCACAGAGAGGAAATTCGTACAGTATAGGAATATCTATTGCCCCCCCAAGTCACTTGAACTAGTGCCCTATTGGAAGATTTCCTATTACTTTTCTGGTACTGCTTGGACCTTGAAGGGGAGATGCCCCGAAAGCTTGTCCTGAAAAATTTCATGTTCGTGCAAATAAAAAAAGTATCACGGACAGTACTCAATTTTCTTTGAGGACAACCCAAAATTTGGGATTTTCACTTTTTTACTTTCACTTTCAATGCTAATGGTAAAATGGGACACAAAGAGCAATAACATAATAGGTGTACTAATCCCATCTCCACGCTATACAAAACAAGCCGAATGTTGGCTGTTTTCTTTTTAACCGCCCGATGTCTCCCGACATTCGGCCCTTGTGTACAGGCCTTTAAATGCACTAGAAAATTTGAATGGACTTGATTAACTAATTAAAACCAAACTCCAGCTTACACTTTAGTAGTCACATTTTTTTTTTTCCTTTTGGGATAAAAAGGTTTTACAGAATTAAATATACTCTGACCATTGTAAGCATCCCTGTTAGTGGTCAATGGTTTGTCCCAACCTTATAACTGCCACTTTTACTGGACAGTTTGGTCTGTTAAAAGGAAGCTGACAATGACTAAAACAAAATCTAATGTAGCTGCAGCTAAGGCCTGGTAAACTGCAATATAATAGATTTTTGCTTTTGGGTTTAGATAGGTCAAACTAGAGATCAGACATCACAGATGCACAAGGCATGCCATTGATGAGACAGTTTGCCTACTCTGCACCAGCACACAGATAACTAGACGATCACTTAGAACCAAATGACCCATGATCAACAGATGTTAAACTATAACTTTGAATATTTGTGTTTGAATATCTGCTATAGCCAAAGATCTACAGCCATAAACTGTCACTCCAATTTGTTTAAAGCGGAACTAAACCAAATGAGTTAACAGTTTTAAAAAACAGCTACATTGGTGCATAAAGGACAAGTTCACTTTTTAGGAAAAAATAAATGCACTTTTTTTGCAGTTAAAAAATGTGCATTTTTTTTTTTTTTTGGAGCCTGTAAAGCATTGCACCAGCGATCAGTAGATCATTGGTGCCATGCAGGTCTGCCAATGTATCTGTTTCCCTGTACATCCAACACAAGCAAGCGCATACAATCTGGCAGGAAGAGACAATGAACTACTATGGCACTCCATAGCGTTGTGTTAGTTCATTGAGAACCACAAGCCGACAACCGCAAAGGCTGCCGGACCTTATCGTTTTTTCCATTCACAGAACACTGAATGGACGACGCGGCCGGAGCCCTGTGCGGCAATGTTTGTTGCAGTGTGTAATAGCTAGTGGGGGGGTGAAGAGAAAATCCCCCACTAGCTGGCAGACTGTGCAACAAATGAATATGGGTGTAACATGTTACAGGAGGTGAACTTATCCTTCAGACCCCTTTCACACTGACGTTTTTCCAGCATTTTAGTGCTAGAAATAGCGCCTGTAAAAGTGCCTGAAAAACTCCCCCAATCCACCCCAGTGTGAAAGCCCGAGTTCTTTCACACCGGGGCGGTGTGCTTGCAGGACAGAATAATAAAAAATTAAAAAAAGTCCTGCAAGCAGCTTCTTTGGGGCGGTGCAGGAGTGCTGTATACACCGCTCCTTCACCACCCCTTCCCATTGAAATGAATGGGCAGCGCTTCCGAAGCGGCTGAACACCACTTCAGAAGCGCCGTGTGGCAGCGCTTTTAACCCCTTGTTAACCCCTTCTTAGGTGTTAAAAGCACCTGCTGGCGCCCGAATAGTGGCACCGAAGCAACGCTGTAACATCAGTAAAGTGCCGTAAAACTAGTAAAGCGATGTCAAAAAAAAAAAAATTAGCAGCGCTTTACCGCTACCGCCCCCAATGCCCCAGTGTGAAAGTGGCCTTAATGTATTAATTTACTGAGAATCCTTATTGGGGATATAGGCTGGCAATACACTGTTAGAATCTCGGCCAGCTCAGCAGGAACAGACCAAGATTCAAACCATTGATGGGCAGGCTGAATGATTGATCAACTTTGGTACAACCAGCCTGCCAGATTTGTTTGGGATTATCGCAAGTGGCTGCCATAGCCGCTAGCGATAATCACCGTTTTCTCCTGGCGGGGATGGATTCCCCAGCTGGGAGAAGACCATTGCTTATTCCCCTGTGAGCACTGTCTGTGTTGATGGGGAAATCATGCAAATTTCTTTCCTGCCACCCATGGCTGATGCCTGATGGACAGAAAAACCTGGAAGAAAATTCAACCCACCAGTGTCTAATGAGCAACATATCTGTTTTGGGTGACCTAACCCTTGAACTTGGGATACAAACTTACATCTATATCTGGGATTTCGTTCAGGTCCAGGGGTCGCAGGATGTAGAAGAGTTTACTGGCTTTGTAATCTTTGGACAGCTTCCGGGTTTCTATAACTGCCTTCACCTGATGTGTCACCTTACCAAACGGCCCCTCGAAGGACGTCGGTGCTGAAGCTGAAAAACATGAAATGAAGATGAATCCATGGTGTACAGGACAGGGGAGGGCGTCACTTTATATATTATGGATGCACATTGCAACTAACAAAGGAAGAACCTGTGGCATAACTCCTTCAGCTTTCTGGCTTGTTAAAGCTCACCCCCCTTGTCCACT
>BLSH010359798.1:1669811-1685154 GCA_018402905.1 Glandirana rugosa
CGAGCAATTAGAACGTCGCCTGGATCTTAAAAAACGTCGGTCGTTTGACGTTTGAGTCCTTTCACCGACCATGTTTTCAGAAGAGAATGTCTGGAGAGTGAAAATCAAGTAGGCAAAGTCTCACATGGGGTATGATTTATAAATAAATAACCAAATGAAACATACCAAGGGAATTATATTTTCATGAAAAATATCTTAGGCATCTTCGGGGGCAGGGGCATGACAGACAAGGAGGGGGGAGTTTTTTTTGAGTTGTGTGTCGGTAATTATAGATTTGGCGACCTTTGTTTTCACTCATGTGGGGATTCACTTCCTGAGTTTGCAGTTTGCTGGCTGCAAAAAATTCTAGGTCCGCTGCAAGATTAACGAGCCATCCGCCCTAAACAAAAGAACTCTGTATTCACACAACATTCATCTTCAATGCAAAAAGAAAGAAATTTACCATTGCATACATTTGGTCCAGAAAAACGCTACAGGAGAGAGAAAAGAAAAAAAAAAAAAGGAGGTTTCATACATTGCTGACCCATCTAAGGCTGCTTCCTTCTTTGGGTTCCAAACATATCGCTCAATACAGTCAATACAGTGTAGCGCTCCCCATAGTGAATAGGTGCTTTTGTGAAAGATTTTTGCTAGGAGAAGCAAATTTAGTCAGGCCTGACTGTTGTGCAGGCCCGAGTGATTTGATCTGGGCAGGGGAGTGGCCCAGGGAGAGCTGGAGACTGCAGGAAGGAACACCCCTTGGTTACTCCTCCCCTTTGGGTCCAGAAGATTCTGGAAAAAGGGGATGGATGAGGAGGTGTAACTTTCTGAAGTATGTCAAGTATCGGTACTCGCAAAAATTGGCCGATACCAGAAGGGACGTCGGCGGTGCACATAAAGATTTCCGGCCCTCCATTTTGCGGCGAGTGCTGAATACATGACGCATGTCTCTGGCTGTGCTGCTGTCTGTCTCCTCCAGGCTGTCTGTTAATGGCGATCAATGCGGTTATACCATGTCCTGCATGGCGATGGGTGAGTGCTGTGTTGAGGTCTCCTCTCCTGTCTTTGCAGCCAGTGAGTATTACCTGTACATGTCCAACCCACACCACAGCAAGCATGTCTCTCTCAGCTAGCTTACATGGCAGCCAGTGTCAGTGAGTGTTACCTGGCTGTTACATGTCCCACACCACAGCAAGCGTGTCTCTCTCAGGTTAAATGGCGGCCTGGGTCAGTGACTCACAGTGAGTGTTACCTGTACATGTCCCACACCCACAGCATGTCTCTCTCAGGTTAAATGGCGGTCAGTGTCAGTGAGTGTTACCTGGCTGTTACATGTCCCACACCACAGCAAGCATGTCTCTCTCAGGTTAAATGGCGGCCTGGGTCAGTGACTCACAGTGAGTGTTACCTGTACATGTCCCATACCCACAGCATGTCTCTCTCAGGTTAAATGGTGGCCAGGGTCAGTGACTCACAGTGAGTATTACCTGTACATGTCCCATACCCACAGCATGTCTCTCTCAGGTTAAATGGTGGCCAGTGTCAGTAACTCACAGAGAGTGTTACCTGTACATGTCTAACACCACAGCATGTCTCTCTCAGGTTAAAATGGCGGCCAGTGTGAGTGTTACCTGTACATGTCCCACACCCACAGCATGTCTCGCTCAGGTTAAATGGCGGCCAGTGTCAGTGAGTGTTACCTGTACATGTCCCACAGCATGTCTCGCTCAAGTTTAATGGCGGCCAGTGTCAGTGAGTGTTACCTGTACATGTCCCACACCCACAGCAGGTCTCTCTCAGCTAGCTTACATGGCGGACAGTGTCAGTGTTACCTGTTCTTTCACAAATGTGTAAGACGTTACACTAGAAGCAAGCACACATGACTTTTTTTTTTTTTCACAAAATTCTATGTCTTTTTGAGTTTTTGGCTGAGTCAGAATGAAACTGTTCTAGTGTTCTTGCTCCTCCTCATGCCTAAACTACAGAACTATATTGCACTTGGTTGGTTGTGAACTTGTTGTGATGTTTACAGGTCATTGACATTATAATTTAACATGTTCTGAGCTTTCAAAACTTTGACAAGCAAATAAAAGCATTTTATTTGTTTCATAAGTCTTTTGGAGTTCCAATTCTTCATTTCATAAAGAAAACTAACAGAAATCTTCATTCCCTTTAAAAAATGGTCACATGACCAAAAAATAGGTATCGGGATCAGCGACTACCTAAGGTAAAGTATCGGTATTCGTAGGCAAAAAAGTGGTATCAGTGCAACGCTACTGAACGTGTGAAGACACTGCCTGCTCCATCTTTATAGACCGGCAAAAAGAAATAAAATAGGCCCCAAGCACAGTGCAGGTTTATTGCCAAAGTTTATGTGGAATGTTCCTTTAAATGGTGGGAGTTCAAAGCTGACAGGGGGCCTCATATTCCTGGGACTGGTGAAGGGTAACAGGTAGAGCCAGATCTACTGTGACTACATTACAGAGATTGCCTGTTTCCACAGAAGCTCAACGACTGCAAACAAAAGGCAAAGACTGGGCCCAGGACCAAAACCTGAGTCAGACACCCTCCCCCCACCCAGGGCTGCACTTCTCCCATTACAAGGTTTCCCATTGCACTACATAACCCCTTGTGTAATGTGTAGCTGCACCATCCCTTCCAAACACCTACGGGAAATACAAAGTCCCTGTCAGTTTCACTAGAGCTCTTACAAAGTATGTTTTCCTGCTGTTAACTTTATTAGCTGGAAAAAAAAAAACACACATATGTACTGTACATCTGACTGGGGCCTCATTCACAATGGAGCTTATTCATGCAGTTTTGATGTTTTTTGGCCCTCCTTTTGGGCAGAATCACGTCTTTGGTCCCACTGACTTATGGTGGAAGCTCCTGAAAAACATTTTTGCGTTTTTTCCAGGTACTCCTTAAAGCAGTTCACTCTCTCAATCAACATTAACCACTTAAAGGCCGAGACTTTTTTTTTTAGATTTGTTGTTTACAAGTTAAAATCAGTTTTTTTTTGCTAGAAAAATTAACTTAGAACCCCCAAACATAGATTTTTTTCAGAGAATAAAATGGCGGTTGTTGCAATACTTTAGGTCACATCGTATTTGCACAGCGGTGTTAAAAGCGCAATTTTATTTTTACAAAAATACACTTTAATTAAAAAATAAAACAGTAAAAGTTAGCCCAATTTTTTTCTACACTGTGAAAGATAATGTTACGCCGAGTAAATTGATACCAAACATGTCATGCTTCAAAATTGCGCCTGTTTGTGCAATGGCGACAAACTTCGGTACTTAAAAATCTCCATTGGCAACGTTTAACATTTTCTACAGGTTACCAGTTTTGAGTTCCAGAGGAGGCCTAGTGCTACAATCATTGCTCTCTCTCTCTCTAATGATCGCGGCGATACCTCTCATGGGTGGTTTGAACATTTTCATATGTGGGCGCGATTTAAGTATGCATTCGCTTCTGCGCGCATGCTTGGGTGGGATGGGACGCTTTGAATTTTTTTTCCTTAACATTTTACTTTTTATTTTTACATTGTCCTTTAAAAAAAAAAAAATAATAATAATAATAATAATAATAATAATAATAATAATAATAATAAATGTATATATAGTGTCACTTTTATTCCTATTACAAGAAATGTAAACATCTCTTGTAATAGAAAAAATGCATGCCAGGACCTCTTTAATGTGAGATCTGGGGGTCAAAAAGACCTCAGATCTCATATTTACACTAAAATGCAATAATAAAAAAAAAAAAAAAAAAAAAAGTCTTATAAAAATATGTAAATAAAAAATTTCCCCTTTGAGAGCATTGGGCGGAAGTGACGTTTGACGTCGATTCCGTCATCCAATGTTATGGAACCGAGTGGGGGCCATCTTTCCCTCACTCTGCTCCAGGCCTGTGAGGGGATAGGATTGGATCGTCTTCACCACTAACGATGGATCTGGTAAGCGGCAGAGACGACTGGAGCACGGCGGGGGCACCTCTCCCGCCACTGATAAAAGTGATCTTGCGGCGAATCCACTGCAGAGACCACTATTATCTGAAAGATGACAGGCTGCCGTTTGAGAATGTTGGGGTAATGGCAGCTATCTGCTGCCATAACACCGGTATTCAACATCAAAATACAGACGTAAAATGGCGGTGGCTGGTCCTTAAGATGTTAACCATTTTTAATCCTTATGCTGCTAGCATTCGTAAATAGATAGGAGCGTAGATTATATTTGCTTGTTTTAAACATTTAACATTTCTTCAGTTACTTCCTGGTTTCCAGGCCTAGGCAAGTGATGTCATACATCCCAGGAGGGGTTTTCTCATCTAAGCACACCCTCCTGTCGGTATGCCTGAGCTAAGGGCAGATGGATCCAAGGAAGTAAATGCTACATGAGTCATCTGCCCTTAATCAAGATGGCCACAGTCAGAAAGTGGGGATTTTTTAAAGCAATTTCTCAGCAAAATAGAAGCATAGGTGGGTGGACAAACTTGCTTTAAATATTACAAATGAATTCAATTCTATATTAATAAAATCACGTTTGGTTTGTGGTGCTCAAATGCAATATATTTCCACTTTAACGTCTATGGAAAAAGAAAAAAAAAATTCATACTTTTTCAAGCAACAGGCCTGAGCTACAAGCAACTGAGCACTCAGATGTGAACAGGCATCATTTAAAACTATAGAATTCTTGATTATGAGCATAGGGAAGCAGCTCTCTCTGTGGAACACTCAGGTGTGACTGGGGTTTCTTATTAACTTATGTGAACCTGACTTCATGAGCAAGCCTCACAGTCTTCCTCCACCCTGAATACATGATGTTTTTTGATTGGACAAGGTGGTGATTGTGAAGTCACCTCCTTGCCACCTCATCCAGAAGGAACCTTGTGGTCAGTGAAAAAAAAAAAAAGTTACAAAGTATTTTCTGAATAACAGCAGTGCCAAGCAAGCAACCTCCTGTGGCTACTATGCAGAAGAGCAGCTGCTCAGCACTGGACCTGCTGCGATCACTGTAGTGGTGGCAACTATTATAGGGATTTCCAGCTTCCACAGGGTTTTAGTCAGGTACAAGATACACTATATTACCAAAAGTATTGGGACACCTTTACAAGCACATGAACTTTAATGGCATCCCAGTCTTAGTCCAAAGGGTTCAATACTGAGTTGGCCCACCCTTTGCAGCTATAACAGCTTTAACTCTTCTGGGAAGGCTGTCCACAAGGTTTAGGTGTGTCTATGGGAATGTTTGACCATTCTTCCAGAAGCGTATTTGTGAGGTCAGCACTGATGTGGATGAGAAGGCCTGACACGTAGTCTCTGCTCCAATACATCCCAAAGGTGTTCTGTAGAGTTGAGGTCAGGACTCTGTGCAGGCCAGTAAAGTTCCACCACCCAAAACTCGCTCATCTATGTCTTTATGGACCTTGCTTTGTGCAGTGGTGCACAGTCATGCTGGAACAGGAAGGGGCCATCCCCAAACTGTTCCCACAAAGTTGGGAGCATGAAATTGTCCAAAATGTCTTGGTATGCTGAGGCCATAAGAGTTCCCTTCACTGGAACTAAGGGGCCAAGCCCAAACCCCTGAAAAACAAACCCACACCATAACCCCCCTCCATCAAATGATTTAGACCACTGCACAAAGCAAGGTCCATGGATGAGAGAGGTTGATGTGGAGGAACTTGACTGGCCTGCACCTCAACCCAATAAAAACACCTTAGGGATGAATTAGAGGGGAGACTGTGAGCCAGGCTCTCTTGTCCACATCAGTGCCTGACCTCACAAATGCGCTTCTGGAATGGTCAAAAACATTCCCATAGACATACTCCTAAACCTCGTGGACAGCCTTCCCAGAAGAGTTGACGCTGTTATGGCTGCAAAGGGTGGGCCAACTCAATATTGAACCCAACGGACTAAGACTGGGATGCCATTATAGTTCACGTGCGTGTAAAGGGAGGTGTCCCAATACTTTTGGTCATATAGTGTATGTATACTTACCCTGGCCCAAGCTAAACTAATGACACTATGCAAGAAAAATATCCCACCTAAAGTTCAGTTTTAGGGAATATGCAGGTGGAACCTCTCTTATTTAAACCTCAGACATCTAGGATCTGGTGCTCTCTTTGTTATTGACATATGTGAGGTCATCATATAACTTTAAGGCTGTCAGAAAAAACTATTTGAGACCTATGAATCAGGCAAGAAATTTAAAAGTTAGGATAATGATTTGAAGTCCATCATCTTTTGTAGATGAAAATCTCCACTGTAAGAAAAACTAAACTGTTATCTTGCACAGGGCTGGTCGGTCCAACAAATTCAACCCCTTGACTGTTTAATGCTAAAAGAAATCTCCAAGAACCCTAACGTTTACTCTGTGGGTTCGGATGACTCTTACAATAGTTGGAGGTTGAAGGGCATGGATCTACAGTCAGAGACTGCACCAAATCAACCTGCCTGAGAGGTGTGTAAAAGCCTTTGCTGTCCAAAGAGAACATTAGATTAAGATTTCAGTTTACATTTGAACATGTAGGCAAAAACCAGGCCTTCTTGAACAATGTAATGAAGACTGACCATGACCACACACGCACATAGATGACACGTTTGGCCAAAAAAAAAAAAAGACAGTCATAAATGTGAAGCATGGTGGTGGAAAGGTTATGGTTTGGAGTATGCTACTTCAGACTTTGAGCAGCTCTGTCATCAAACTATGAATTCTGCATCATATGAAAGCATGCTTCATGAAAATGTGAGGCCATCTTCCAAAAGTTGAAGTTGAACCAGAAAGAAGCCTTTCAACACAATGATCTGGAGGCATATTAAACCCACCAAGAAATGGCTCAAAAGAGAAGGGTTATAAGCAGCCTTATTCCTGGTTCACACCAGTGTGGCTTTGAAATCGCACTACTTAAGCATGATTTCAAAACCGTCAGATCAGTGCGATTCGGATCTCCGATTTCATTGTGGCTTGCGACTTCACATAACAGATGTCAATGCAAGTCGCAAAGATTTGAACGGTTCCATTGCGGGCAATAGGGTGCGAATTGTCATGGGATTTTAAACTGTCAAATCGCATGAGCAATCGCGCTGGTTTGAACCAGGGCTTAGTGACAGACTTGAAATTTTGTAGGGGGATTTTGAAATGGGCAGTTCATGCAAAGAAACCCTATATACACATTGTAGTTGAAGGAACTTTAAATGTAGAGGTGCTCAGAAATGTCAGAGTGGTAGGCAATTATACAAAACAAGTTCAAGAAGTCATTTCTGCTTAGCCCGTGTTCACACAGGGGCGATTCAACTTTGATGCGACTTTGCTAGGTCACTTACAACGCGACTTCAAGGCGATTTACAATGCAACTCCATGCCAGGCAACTTTGCCTGTGGCCAATCAGAGAAGGGAGGGAGGAGGTTGCCTTGGTAATTTTCTTTTTTTCCCCTGTAAGTCGCTTCAATATAGATGGGGATCCAACTTGGAGGCGACTTCTTTTGAATTCTATGGGCACAAGTCGGATAAAAGTCGCTTTGTAGTACAGGCACCTTTCCTGAAGTCAGAGCAATTTCAGTAGTGTGCATTAAAGACGGCTCCCATTCACATCAATGGGATTTCAGATGTCAAGCGACTTGCGGCAACTCAATTCGGAGTGCAAGTCACCCCTGTGTGAACGGGCTTTAAAGAGGGCAATGCCAGCTTCTGATGCTTACTTTTTTCCACTGAACACGATTACATCTATTGATTGAAAAGGCAAGTTATTTCTTGTGTTCTTATTCAAAGTATATCACGTTTATCTATATGTACTGTTTGAATAAAGTTTTTAATATACATGTTACATAATTATTTGATCCCCTGCAGATTTTGTAAGTTTGCCCACTTAAAGAAATGAAGGGTCTATAATTGTTATCATAGGTGTATTTTAAATGATAGAGACAGAATATCAACCAAATATCCAGAAAAAAAACACATGATACAAATATTCTAAATTGAGTTGCAGTTCAGTGAGTAAAATAAGTATTTGATCCGCTACCAACCAACAATAATTCTGGCCCCCATAGTAGACTGGCTACAGTATGTGCTCATGTTGTACAAAGATTAGTCCTGTCAATTTAGGAAGGTGCTCCTAACGACAACTCGTTATGTGTATAAAACTCAATGAATCTCTTTCCTCCATTCAAACCTCACCATCATGGGCAAGACCAAAGAGCTGCAAAGGACATCAGGGTCAAGACTAGACCTGCACAAGGCTGGAACGGCCTACAAGACCATGAGCAAGAAGCTTGGTGAGGAGACAACTGTACACCGCCATGGATTGAAATCCTGCAGTGGCCGCGAGGTCCCCCTCGTCAAGAAGGAACATGTACAGCCCATCTGAAGTTTGCCAATGAGCTCAATGATTCAGAGAAGGATTGGGAGAAAGTGCTGTGGTCAGAGGAGAACAAAATTGAGCTGTTTGGCATTAACTCGACTCACCATGTTTGGAGGAAGAAAAATGCTGACTATGACTAAGAACACCATCCCTACAGTCAAGCACGGAGGTGGAAATATTATGCTTTGGGGCTGTTTCTTTGCTAAAAAAGGTACAGGCCGCCTTTGCCGCATTAAGGGGCCATTATGGTAAAATCTTGGATGAGAACCTTCTTCCCTCAGCCAGAACACTGAAGATGGGTCATGCATGGGTCTGCCAGCATGACAATGACCCAAAACATACCGCCAAGGCAACAAAGGAGTGGCTCAAGAAGAAGCACATTAAGGTCATGGAGTGGCTAAGCCAGTCTCCAGACCTTAATCCTATAGAAAATTTATGGAGGGAGTTGAAACTTCGAGTTGCCAAGCAACAGTCAACAAACTAAGGATTTAGAGAAGATTTGTAAAGGTTAGACCAGTGGTTCTCAACTCCGGTCCTCAGGACCCACTAACAGGCCAGGTTTGCAGGATAACTGAAATACATCACAGGTGATATCATTTGCTGCTCAGTGATTGCAGTATTCTAGTCTGCATCTCCCCAAGGTAATACTTAAAATCTGGCCTGTTGGTGGGTCCTGAGGACTGGAGTTGAGAACCACTGGGTTAGACCAAAATTCCTCCTGAGATGTGTGCAAATCTAGTAACCAACTACAAGAAACGTCTTACCAGCAAGGGTTTCTCCGCCAAGTATCAAGTCATGTTTTGCTTGGGGATCAAATACTTATTTTACTCACTGAACTTCAACTCAATTTATAACATTTGTAGCACATTTTTTTCTGGATTTTTGGTTGATATTCTGTCTCTATCATTTAAAATACACCTGTGATAAAAAAATTATAGACCCTTTGTTTCTTTGTAAGTGAACAAACCTACAAAATCTGCAGGTGATCAAAATTTCCCCATGGTTTGTTAGATCTCACCAAGTGGGTTTTCCAATATGGGGGCAACCATTAGGCAAACTTTAGCCCTCCAACTGTTGTGGAACTACAAGTCCCATCAAGCCTCTGGGAGCCATGCTTGTGGCTATCAACGCAATGCTTCCTGGAACTTGTAGTTCTGCAAAAGATAAAGGGCCAAAGTTAGCCTCCCCTTGATCTATAGGTTCATTTCAGCTGCATACAAAGTACTTACAGAGCAATTTCTGGAAGATTTGTGGAATATTGTGTATCGAAATCTTAGGTGAACAGACAGAAAACAAAATTTTAATGTGGCCTACTTTGCAAATGCTTTTATTTCAGCAGCTGTCCAGAATGGGTGCGAATTGTGAAAAACACAAATCTATAAAAATGTGTAAAACCATAAAAGGGACTTCCAGCTCACTGAAAGCGTACCAGGTCTGCCTTCTTAAGCTGAACTCTACCAGGCATTGCACATACAGCGTGACTCATTACAGCAGAACATTAGGTTTGCTTGTACAAACTCTCACTGAACATGCGGTATGGATGTCAGCGAAAGGAAACCAGCCACTGCCAAGCCGCCACTCCCAGCCTGGCATTGACTCCCTATGTCAACCGAGGAGAGTCCAATTTATCAACAAAGCCACGCCGGACATGTGACATCACTAGGACAATGAAACTCTGGGGCTTGGTGAATCATTATATAGGGTAAAGGCTGCTATGCATTGATAACAGAACTAAAGAGGACCTGTCACCTTTGATTCATCTTCAGTTTACAAATGTATGAACATTTCTTACATAGCCATAGGAGAACAATTATTTCATTGCAGAGCTAACAGACTGGCCCCATTATCAACTGTGAGCTCCTCGTTATCTCACACTTATATCATCCCATCTAGTACACACACTTCTTTCCAGCAGAACACATCTGATGCTGAATGATTATGTTACAATCTGATTGTACAATCTCCTCTATGTACACAGACGTCAAACAGCAGACCTGGGTGTATTTAGTGAGCACGCTGGGTTATGGTTAGAACATTTACAGGAAAGGCATCAATGATGCAACCTTAATGACGTCACACCCTGTTATATATATTTTTTATAGTTCTGGGAACTCTTCCTGTGTTTATGATAGTGGCAATCAACTTCCGTACTGAACATGGACTGCATGAGAGCGGCAATCGGCACCCGTGCTGAACATGGACTGCATGAGAGAGAGGCAATCCGCACCCATGCTGAACATGGACTGCATGAGAGAGAGGCAATCCGCACCCATGCTGAACATGGACTGCATGAGAGAGAGGCAATCCGCACCCATGCTGAACATGGACTGCATGAGAGCGGCAATCGGCACCCGTGCTGAACATGGACTGCATGAGAGCGGCAATCGGCACCCGTGCTGAACATGGACTACATGACAGAGAGGCAATCCGCACCCATGCTGAACATGGACTGCATGAGAGAGGCAATCGGCAAAAACGCTGAACATGGACTACATGACAGAGAGGCAAACATGCAGTAGATGAAAGAGGCAATCTGCACCGATACTGAACATGGGTACAACAAGGAAGTAACATGAGGGCCTGCCTAACAGGGCATGAACTGAGCAGGAAGCCAAGGTAGTCCCTCACGCTACACCATTATTGGTAAATTTAAAAAGATATTGTCCAATCATAGTACCGTATTTGCCGGCGTATAAGACGACTGGGCGTATAAGACGACCCCCTACTTTTCCTGTTAAAATATAGGGTTTGGGTTATACTCACTGTATAAGACTACCCCTCTTCCGCAATCTCAACGCGGCTTGTAAGGAGACTTCTATCATAGAAGTCAATGCAAGTCGCGCTGAGATCGTCCTGAAAATAGTGCAGTAAGCGGCGCGATGTGGTGCGACTTGCCAGGGCGAAGCAAGTCGCCCCGCTCGAGGCGATCTCAGCGCGGCTTGTGAGGAGACTTCTACCATAGAAGTCAATGTAAGCAGCGCTGAGATCGCCCTGAAAATAGTGCAGGAACCATTTTTCTAAGTCGGAGCGAAGCGATTCGCTCCTATTAGAACGGTTCCATTGCACAGCATTGAGACGACTTGTCAGGCGACTCAAGTCGCCTGACAAGTCGCCTAGATGTGAACAGGCCAATTTACATTTGGTGGTCACAAGCTAAAAGCATTTTTTTTTTGCTAGAGAATTACTTAGAACCCCCAAACATATATACATATATTTTTCAAACACCCTAGAGAATAAAATGGCGATTGTTTCTATACTTTTTGTCACACGGTATTTGCGCAGCAGTCTTTCAAGCGCAATTTTTTTGGAACAATTTTACTTTTTTGAATTAAAAAATAAGACCACAGTAAAGTTAGCCCAATTTTATTGCATATTGTGAAAGAGGATGTTATGCCGAGTAAATAGATACCATACATGACATGGTTGAAAAGTCCTGTATTTAAAAAGTTCCATAGGCGACGCTTTAAATTTTTTTATCGGTTACCAGGTTAGAGGTGCAGAGGAGGTCTTTTGCTAGAATTATTGCACACACTCTGGCGATCGCGGCGATACCTCACATGTGTGGTTTGAACACCGTTTTCATATGTGGGCGTGACTTATGTATGCGTTTTCTTTGCTGCGCGAGCTCGCGGGGACGGTGGCGATTTAAATCTTTTTTTTTTTTTCCATTTTAATTTGTTATTTTTAGCACTGTTCCTTTAAAAAAAATCTGATCACTTTTATTGCCATCACAAGGAATGTAAACATCCCTTGTGATAGTAATATATGGTGACAGGTACTCTTTTTGGAGAACCGGGGGTCTAAAAGACCCCCCCCCATCCCTCCTTTGCACTTCACAGTATTCAGGTCGCCAAAAACAGCGATTCTGAATACTGTCACTTTTTTAAAATTGGCGCCGTTAGCCGCCGAGTAAACCGGAAGTGATGTTGTGACGTCGCTTCTGGAATTTGCCGAAGGAGACCCGATCGGAGCAGATTATGGCTTTTGTCGGGTCTCCTTCCAGCCGGTGGACGCGCCGGATCGTCGCTCCGGTCTCCCGGTGGGACGGGAGGCCGGAGAAGAGCGGCGGAAGGCGGCGGGGGTTGTCCCCTCCCGCCCCCTGGGGTAACGACCAAGTGGCTCCCGAGCCGGATCGGTCGTTACCCATGGATAGCCGACCGCCAGCTCTAAAAAATGACACCGTGATATAGCCTGCAGGTGCAGGCTATGTCCCGGGAGAGCCACTCAAACCCGACCGCCGCCTATTTACGGCGCTGGTCGGGAAGTGGTTGTGAACCGGCCCTAATCCCCGGCGTATAAGACGACCCCCGACTTTTGAGAAGAGTTTCATGGGTTAAAAAGTCGTCTTATACGCCGGCAAATACGGTATACATGTATGGTCAACTTCAAAAAAAGGAGGACCATACATACAAAACCAGGGATGGCAAGATCGCCAAGAGATAAATATACAAGTTCAACTTGCTCAGTCCCTCATTGCTGAAGGCCATTGCTCAAGGCAAAGTGTTCCCATGTTAGAGCAGAAGCTCCATAGTAGAGATGAGCCGGAGCCTGGTAAATCCATCAAATGAAAAGTCCCTATTGGCTTCTTAGAAGTCACATCAGAAGTACGTTAACGCGTTTCGGCTGTAACAGCCCTCAAGATCCCTGCTTCTGCTTACCACTGAGTGAAATGAAAAGTTGTACATGTCTACTCTTTTTTCGGTTGTGGAAAAATGCTCAAAGAGGTATTAGAAGTGCTATAAACAGCATCAAAGACCTGCCTGGTCAAGGCTACATAAAAAAAAAACAAAAAAACAAAAAAAAAAAAAACAAGCGGCGCCCCAGTAAGTGCAGTAGAGGGTTTAAAACAACCAATTTATTTTAAATTGCACTTACAAGAGAGAAGTATTTTGCAAGCATGTACAGAGTCCAGGTGTCCCAGTCTGGATGGTCCGTGTGCTGGGGGTCCCGCCTTCACATGTGTCTGGTCGCTCCAGTGGGTTCCGAGGCTCCAGGCAGGTGAGCGAGAGGATGAGACAGGCGTCACGAGCCACTGGGAAGCTGGAGGAAGGGTAAAAAAGGCTGTTCCAGGCGCGGGTTTGGAGCAATCCGTGCTCCTTAGGCCGTCACGAGCCAGTGGGGCCAGCCTCCCACTGGCTCGTGACGCCTGGCTCATCCTCTCGCCCACCTGCCTGGAGCCTCGGAACCCACCGGAGCGACCAGACACATGTGAAGGCGGGACCCCCAGCACACGGACCATCCAGACTGGGACACCTGGACTCTGTACATGCTTGCAACACACTTCTCTCTTGTAAGTGCAATTTTAAATAAATTGGTTGTTTTTAACCCTCTACTGCACTTAGTGGGGCGCCGCTTGTTTTTTCTGTTTACTGCCAACAGAGTCACTTCTGCTCCGTCAGCGGCTGCCCCACAGACGTCTCTGCATACCTACTTTGGACGCACGCCACACCTCCCCCCCACTCCTGTGCCTGGCTCCGCAGTACCACCAGAGACACCTGCAGGCGCTACATCTCCCTCCTGCATAAAAAAAACATGGAGGGGCTCATTAAAATAGAATACAAATACAACACACAATAAAAGGACTTGTGTCCGCTGGCAGAGAACTGGGAGGTTTTTGGGCCCTTGAATCATCTCCTACAACTGGGATAATGCCATTACATAGCACTGTACAAAGTGTTTTCAAGACTCTTACAAGGATTCTGTATATGCTGACTGTAGAGATGACCCCATACACATGAGAGGGGCCTCTAAAGAAGCAACGGACTGAATCAGGTTGCTTGACTGAAGTCACCCACCATGCCCACGTCTTTTTCTAAAGCATAGATTGACAGGCCCACAAATCAGGAATTGCAGAAGAGACAGCAGTAAAATAGAATGAAATGAAAAAACACAAACACATATATGGGAACTCATAAGGCCCAGCTAAATAAAAAGTACAGTGTACATTCAATAGGTGGGCACTGTGAGTCACTGTGTCCCCATTGGGTAGATTTACAGCAGGACAGAAACTGACGGGAAAACCTTTAACAGTTGTCACCAGAACAGGAAGTGCGAGGAAATCTTTTAACAGACACCAGTTTTGTGCAGGGAATTCCAATCACTTCCTGATGTGTCTATGCCAGGGGTTCCAACCTCTAAAATCAAGGAAAGTGCTATTTCTTTAAACAGCCAGTTTCAGTTGAAGTTCTATTACAAAATTAGAAAAGGAAGTAAAACTTCAGTTAAATGTCACACAGCTTCCTGCCCTGGATCCGTTTTCTATACAGTGCAGAAAAGGTGTTGCTCGTTGTCCGGCTTTTGAAGAACAACAACTCCCAACGAGTTGTAATAGGAGGAAGAATTCTGTAGAATTATCGGCTTTCAGCTGTTGGAAGACATCCATATAGATTACAAAGCTTAGAAAAACATTCCGCATGCATATCGCAGAGACGCCCATCTGCCCACAAAAGGGCGTTAAAAATTAATTATAGGAACAGCAATCCCCGCATGGAGAACAAAGACAACCCGCTGCTCCAGGAGATTATTACCTCCTCTTTTCCTAGACAAGCTACAAAAATAGCCATGAAATCGGCTTCCTCCATGAATGAGAAAACGTTTATCTGACCTCGAGCCTCAAATCCATCCTACAAATACCGAGAACTAACAGCCACCGATGAGAGAGATGTCTTTCGCTGGCGGTCAAAGTGAAATATATACTAGACTTTAAAGAGAGCAAACACAATCTGCAATCCATTAGCTTTAGTGGAGTGCAGGTCAGACATCAGGGGTCTAAAACACTCCTGATGTCTCATTGGAGAACCGATCACAGTAAATATGCTATCACATAGAGGCAAAAAAATAAGTGTGGGGTGGGAGGAAAAAAAAAAAAAAAAAGGAAAAAAAAAATCACTTTTAGGGCCAATTCCCACCACAAAATTGCATAGAACACGCCATGCGTTCCTGTGCAATTCACATGTGATCTGGGCACAGTGTATTTCCAGCCCACTCATTTGAATGGGCTGAA
>BLSH010359798.1:1694613-1705190 GCA_018402905.1 Glandirana rugosa
CTCTTGGTCAAAAGGAACACAATCTTCACTACCACCCGTGGGAACACTCCTGTTGACAAAAATGTGAAATAGCTTGGCTAACAGGAGTGTTTGTATTAATTTTTTTTATTTTAGTATTTAATAATTTGATTTTGCCACCCACACATACATACATGTCAACATACGTTTTCAAATCCTTGGGGACTGTTAAAGGTACTAACAGTAAATATTTATAAACCCACAAACCTAGTCGTTAAAGTAAAATTAGATAGTTTATTGACTTCGTGTCACTATAAAGGCATCACTTTACTCCAAATAACCTAATTGTCTTTTAATCAACAAAATGACAAGGGTGCCCAAATTTATGCACCTGTCTAATTTCGTTTTGATGCATATTGCACATTTTCTGTTAATCCAATAAACCTCATTTCACTACGGAAATATCACTGTGCTTCAGTTATTTGATAGATTAAAATGAAATTGCTGATCCAAACACCCAAATATTTATAAATGACAATCATGGAAATTGTCAGGGGTTCCTAAACTTTTGCATACAACTGTACATACATACACACCCACCGTTTTAGTTTAATAATTTATGATTTTATTTTTTTTAATTATGTTTGTGAGGACAATCGGTTCGATAAAGTGTAAAAACAGTTGTCCTCACAAGGGTGCCCACCATCACTTCTAACACAAGGAAAACTGGTTCTCTCCTGCAGGAGCGCTGCTCCGGCCCCAAGCCTAGGCCTTTTGGCCCATTCCCCAGACCAACTTCTAGCACTGCTTTTCCTCGTTGTTTCACAGCAAGTCAGAACTGAGGAAAGAAATAACGTATGGAAATTCTCGTCTGACAAAAGCTTTTTTTTTGTTGTTTATTGCTTCTGATCGTGTGCAGTCTTTCTAATTTTTCTTGTACAAAAAAAAAAAAAAATTGTAAGAAAAAAGTACACAAACAAAAATGGTTTGTTCTGTTTCTGTAGGAGTAAAATTTTGGAGTTTGTCCCTACGGAAATTTTAGTTCGGAAGGTCGTAAATCAGCTTTTTGAAAGTGGTGTACACACGATCAAAAAAAAAAAAAAAAAAAAAAAAAATCATACGATCAAATGTTAATCTGATGTTCTTATAGTGTGTAGGAACCTTATCTCCCTGCTGCACATGCCCTGCTCTGGGCAGGGGACCTTCTGTCTTCTGGGGGGAGCCCTCAACTACTAACAGTTCCTGGTTTATACCGGCTCTGCATACCGGCACACTCAGACTCAGGTCTTTAGTAAGACTTGGACAAAGGGTTAGAGCAGTGGTGTCAAACTCAATTTCATTGTGGGCCACATCAGCATTATGATTGCCCATAAAAGGGCCGTTTGTATCTTTAAGACTATATGTCCAGAGCATCCCCTTCCCTTCCATTAGATGTCAAGAGTCACCCCCACCATCAGAAGTTGAATCCTCCACCCTCCCTTACATCAAAGTGCACCCTCTTACCTTATGCTGCTGCTGGGAAGAAGCTGGATGCATTGCTGGAAAGCAGAAAGTAAAGGGTCTGGAGGAGGACCAGAGGTGGGCTGGAGCTCCCCTGCAGCTGCAGGAGAGGTGCGAGGGCCACATGAAATGGCCTGGAGGGCCGGATTCGGCCCGCGGGCCTTGTGTTTGACACCTGTGGGTTAGAGGCTTCATGCCCCTCAAGACTCTTCAAAGCCTCCAGAACCCAATCCGGGAATAACAAAACATGGAGAAAATTGGAAAAAAAAAGTCTTCTCTGATCAGAATCGATACTCTGGAGCCCCTCAGCCTGCATCCACTGGCCTACAACTGTCCCTACCATGAACGCCTCAGACCCCACTTGGCTGTGATGTTCCCAGTCCTCCCCTGCATTGGGGGAACCTGTTCCAATGACAACTGTTTAACCACTTGCCGACCGCCGATCGGCATCTGACGGCGGCAAAGTGGCTCGTTCCTGCAAATCGATATCATACGACGGCGGCTGCGGGAACGAGTTTAGTGAGCGCGCGCGCGCCGCCGGAGGCGCGCCCGTGCGCTCACTGTGTCCAGGGGGGGCCAGGGAGCGGGTGCGGCGGCTTCGATTGCCGCCGGCTACCCGCAATGGCCCCCCGGGATCGAATGAGCGGTGGTCCGTGTATGTAAACACGGACCTCCGCTCTGTGTGAGGGGGAAGGGCTGTGATCACAGCCTTCCTTTACGTGAAGGCTGTGACCACTTCCCTAGCCCAGTTAGGCAATCCCCCATACAGTTAGAACACGCCCAGGGAACATAGTTAACCCTTAGCGCGCCCCCTGCAGGTTAACCCGTTCACTGCCATTGACATTTACACAGTAATCAGTGCATTTTTATAGCACTGATCGCTGTATAAATGCCAATGGTCCCAAAAAAGTGTCAAAATGGTCCGACATGTCCGCCGCAATATCGCAGTACCGAAAAAAAAAAAAAAAAAAAAAACGCAGATCGCCGCCATTTTTAGTAAAAAAATAAAAAAAACTTAAAGGCCCCAAAAATGAATTCTCATCATCCGTAAACGCGACCACTTTTGCGCAAACCAATCAATAAACGCCGATTGCGATTTTTTTTTTATCGCAAATATGAGGAAGAATATAAATCGGCCAAAAACGGTGAAAAAAAATGTTTTTTTATATTTTTTTTTTGGATTTGTATTTTAGGAAAAAGTAAGAAATTTGGTTTTTTTTTGCAAAATTGTCGCTCTTCTTTTGTTTATAGCGGCGATCAGAAATGACGCAGCGGTGATCAAATACCACCAAAAGAAAGCTCTATTTGTGGGAAAAAAAGGACGCAAATTTCGTTTGGGTACAAGGTCGCACGACCGCGCAATTGTCAGTTAAAGTGACGCAGCGCCGAATTGCAAAAAGGGCTCCGGTCCTAAAGCTGGAAATCCTTCCGGGGCTGAAGTGGTTAAAAAGGATTTTCCTTCACTTACTTCCTGCTGTCTCTCCAGGACAAGAACTAAAGAGAAATCTCCCCAATGGGACATACTCTATATAGATCTGAAATAAGTCCAGGGGTTTTTTTTTGGGGTTTGTTTTAAAATAACAAACATGTCATACTAACCTGCTAACCTGAAAAAATGCAATATTTTGGAAAAAATACACTTTAATGAATAAAAAAATAAAAAGTAAAGTTAGCCCTTTTTTTTTTTTTTTTTTTTTGTATAATGTGAAAGATTAGGCACCTCTGGGTGGACACACGTAGGCAGGAAGTGGCTGCAAAGAGGCAGCAGAAGGTCAGCAGCACTGGAATACTTTTTTCACATTTTTTTCGTATAATGTGAAAGATGATGTTAAACCGCGAGAATCATGATCTTTATTCTAAGCAACAAAATTGTGATAAAGCCCTGTGTACCATCAACAACTACCACTCTATGTACAGCTGGGCTCCAGTATTTCATGGTGACAGGAAAACCACCAGACCAATGAAGAGTCACCGTGGGGGGGTTCACATGTAGGCAGGAAGTGGCTGCAAAGAGGCAGAAGATCAGCAGCACTGGAATACTTATTTCACCCTTTTTTTGTATTCTATTTAAAGTGTCACTAAGGCTTCATTTAGATGTGCAGTTGGGTGGTAAAAATGTGCAGTAAAGACATGTTTTTGCCACCCACCAGCGGCCACCCTTAAGCTCCATTAGGCAGCAGATCAAGGCGTTTTACATGCCGCAGTCATGATGCATTAGGCACATAGGTGTGCACAGTTTATTGCAATAGGGTATGCACACCAAGGGTCAAACACACATCTTTCTGCAGCCTCAGCTGTACTGCCAGTGAATGAATGGGAAGTGCTTCCTGTTAATTCACACATGGAACCATAGTAAACACGTCACTATGCTTCGGTTATGAATGGACACAGTGAGCAAGGGTTTATTTAGAAAAGGGGGTGGCAAGTTACAGGGGGAGAGGGGGAAAGCCAGCAGCACAGTGGGAAAAGGGGGCTAACGGGGGTGGGGGAAATCGGCACCACACATAGTGATTAGGGTGTGCGCAGGCACACCCCCTGCGCATGCATATGATTTGGCATAATAAGGAGTTTCCCCCTATAACAGGTTTTTAGTGTCACAATTTCTGGCCAGCCTATAACCCCGCTGTTACATTGGAGGTATTGACTGGCTGCTTAGGGGGTGCAAATTACTTGCTTTACCCCGGGCGCTGACAACCCAAGTTTTGCAGCAAAGGTTTTTTTTTTTTACATTCTATGCATTCAGGTGAAAACCTTGAGGCTTTAGAAGCACTTTGGGGCTCCTGGAAAGCTAAGCTACCTGCAGGTATCAGGGGGTGCCCATTGCAGGGGCAGTTTGATGACTTAAATCTTCATTGCAGTTACACTATAGGAATGACACATCGCTATAAATCAGTGAATAAAGACATACAACATCTCAGCTGTCCCCAAACCCTGGAGACAGAAGACCCCCACAGATCAGAAGCCTGATGATTCACAATATAGGAACTCAGCCACTGAGTCACACAGCTAACCATCTACTAGAACAGGCCTTAACATATCCCAGGAGCCTCAACCACAGCTGCTGCCTAACCAACTGAGCCATGCGTCTTCACATCAATGGAAGGTCTCCGACTCTTTAGGGGTGTTTCTGCACAGATTATAAAAGCATGAAACATCTCAATGAAGGCGTCTTCCTATGCGGCTCTCTGCGTGTTTTATTTATCTTCTTACAAAATGCACTTTCACTTCCCAAAAAGCTCTTCGATAAGGGCTCAGACGACACAGACGTCCTTTCCACAAATGCTCCAAAACATCGAACTTAAATCACACTGGATTTTACAAGTATATACGCAACCACTAAAACAAAAAAAAACAAACAAATACAAAAAAAGATAAAAAAACAAAACAAAAACAGAATATGCAGCATTGTGCATTAACATGTAATGTGGATGTGGGGTATGCTCTCCCAGATGCGACAATCATGGGAAGCTGGTGACTGTGCAGGCCCTGGCTGTGGCAAATATCTGACACACATCAGCCCATGCTGCAGTTACAGTATATAGTCTGAGTAATCAGCAAGAGAGAAGAAAAACTTCCTTCCTCCTGACTGATGGGATCGCCAATTTTGTTCCGGCATCATCCAGGTTCAGCTTCTACTTCTTACTCCAACATGCTGTCTTAGAAATGAAACAAACAATCAAGGAAATCCTGATGTCTGTACAGTTCTGGGATGTGTACACAAATGTCTGACACACAACAGCCCCTGCTGCAGCCTCTCAACATTTGCTTGTTATAGGGACTTGTAAAATTACACTGTACAGTCTGAGTGATCAGTGAAAGAGGAGACATGCATCCTCTCGCTTGAAGCAGACTGATGATACCATCCCAGCAAAGTCACTGGAACTTATTGACGGCTTTTTAAATAATGAATGTTCAAGCTTTTTCTGAAAATTGATATGGTTGCTGTATACTGTGACATGTCAGGAGTCAGACATTATTCATGCAGACCTGTAAAGTCCAAATAAATGGGAAATACACTCGGCATCTTTTTGAACGTGCTACCTCTACTTTGGATGAGGCATTAGCATGGTAGGCTAGTGATCAGTAGTGCATGAATGCGTACATATAAATACTCACAACCACATCTGTCAAGCGACATCCCCACAAAATATTTTATTATTGATATAAAGCACTGAAATACCACCGCTTCCTACGCAGACCTCTGACATCTGTCCCAATCCCAAAGGAGGCACACATCAATATGGTCCTGGGCTTTCAATATGTAGGTGGAATCCCACATCAACATGGGAAGAACATACAGATCTCATACAAAGATTTTCCCTGCTGGGATCTGGACCCAGGTTCTCAGTACTGCGCACCAAAGCAATAACCACTTAGCTACAGAACTGATTAAAAATTGAAAGACTAGACTAAAGCCAAATATACTGATGCATCTGCTCATAATAAGAATAATATATATATATATATATATATATATATATATATATATATATATATTCAAATCAAAGAAACAAGGTTTAGCCAAAGACACTTTCTGCTCCATGACAACATTTAAAGTGTTACTAAGACCCCTTTCACACTTGCGCGAGTTGTCCTGCGATTTGGGACTGCAAAGTCGCATGACAAGTCGTTCCCCATTATTTCCAATGAGTACCATCCATATCTGTACAACTTCAAGTCATGCCGACTTCAAAGTAGTCCCTGCATTACTTTGGTCCAACTTTGATGCAACTTGAGGGCCATAGACCTCAAAGTTAAACCCTCAAAGTCTCATGTAAATCACACCTGAATAATATAGATGCGTTTTCTGTACTACTTCTGTACACCTTTGTAATATGTTTTCATTGAGTCAAAGTTGCAACAAAGTCGGACCAAAGTCGTACTGATCCCAAATCGCATCGCAAGTGTGAAAGGGGCCTAAACCCACAACAGTAAAATCAGTCTGTATATGTAGAATAGCATGCTTGTTATACTCACTGTGGAACTTAAGGGACTAATCCTCTACATTGTGTAAAAAGGCTGCTTAATCCTGTATGCATAGGATTCTTCCCTCCTGCACTGTCTATCTATGGAAGGCCAGCTTAAAGCACTCAAAAGTGGAACTTGCGCTTTAAGACCTCCTCCCCAGCTTCTGAAGGCGAAACAGGGTTTTTTTGTGGAGGAGGGGGGTGCGGATACCCAATTTTTACGGGTACTTCCATTCCCGTCGCCTACGTTTTCGGGGACACAGGACAGGTCCTAGAAGACTTCGGGACCAATCACAAAGCACAGCGCCACGCGCACCCGGCCGTGAATCTGCTTCCTATCACGGTCAGGTGCCTACAGTACCAACGACAGCACTGCGGAGGGGAGGGGGAGAGATCCGAGGCTCATTCCAGCCACATCGCTGGACCAGGAGACAGGTAAGTGGATGTTTATTAAAAGTCAGCAGCAACGCTTTTTGTAACTGCTGACTTAATAAACTTAAAATACAGTGGAACACTTTAAAACAGGCAGGGTAGTCCTCCTGCACATGCTCAGTTGTGTCCTTTATGCTGGAGAGAACATGTACGTGTTGTCAGAGATAGACAGGTCACATGATATTGACATCACATGTGGGCGTGTATACAGGCTGTAGTGGAAATCTCCTCCTACCTGAAATCTCAGCACTGGAGCAACTGTACAGCTTATCATGTGATCGTGGTATACAGATCAGCCAAAAAGGTATATAGTGGCAGAATTTTAATGTAAAAAGAATTCTAAACTGTGGGCAGATGAAATATTTTCATATTAGTGGGTTTAGTAATACTATAAGGCCCCTTTCACACTGGGGCTGGCGGGCGGTAGCGGTAAATCCCCGCTAGTCTCAGCGGGGATTTAGCACTGTTATAGAGGCGCTACGGCGCCGCTATGCAGGCGGGTGCGGGGCACTTTTAACCCCCCCACAACGGGTTAAACAGGGGTTAAAAGTGCCGGCGCTCGGCGCTCCCGGAGCGGTGCCCATTGAATTTAATGGCAGGAGCGGTGGAGGAGCGGTGAATACACCGCTCCCCACATTCCTGAAAAATCATGCTTGCATGATTTTCTTCAGCGCTGCGCTAGCGCAACGCCTCAGTCTGAAAGCATCCATAGAGATGCATGAAAATAATATTTAGAGCGTTATTACAGCGGTAATTTTAGCGCTTTACCTCTGTAATAACGCTCCAGTGTGAAAGGGGCCTAACAGTTCAGTTCCGTTGTTGTCACCATTTTCTGCATTAGCTGGACTGCAGAAGAACGCCCATACACTCAGTAAGGCTCTGTTTCCCACGGGCCTAGCTGCTGACCCGCGATCCTCGGTGGATCTCTTTGCCAGCAGTAGCGGACCCTCGGTTAGCAGGCAATTGCGGGGGGAAATGCTGCTTCCTGCACACCTGTCTGTAGGGGGATTTTTTCCTAAGCCCCATCTGCATCCAGTGGACACAATTGCATCACAGTCCCATTCATCTCTATGGGGTGCAATGGCAAGTGGTACCACCTGCTGAACACAACATACCCCAATTGTTTTGCTGCAAAGCTGTGGCAGTGTATGGGGCTGGCTAATCGTCATTGCCTGGTGTTGACAGGCCCAAGTTCATTTAATGTATCTAATGGAAGTGCACAGCTCGGTAGAAAAATACATGCCAGCAAAGAAAAATAAATAAAATTACTTTTGTAACAGTAAAAAAAAAAAAAAATTCTATCATAACAGCAATGCTTCTACATAACTAGTTTTGCTCTACATTAACCCCGTTCACACCGAATCAGACTTTGCACGTTTTCAGAGCCGCAAGCCGCACCTGAAATAGCAAAAAATTGCGCAGGAACTTTATTATTTTCTAAATCGGTGCGGCGCCGCAAAGTCAGCGTCGCACTGATTTGAACAGTTCCATTGCCAACAATAGGGTGCGACTTATGCGATTTGGACATGACAAGTAGCACCGGTGTGAACAGGGCTTAGTGCTACAGTTTCTAGACTACAACGGTATAACGCATCTACGGGGTGACCCATCTGAACTACAAATAAAAACATCAGGGACAATTTATATCTATGTGTTGACACACACACACACACACACACACACACACACACACACACACACACACACACACTGACGCATTGTGGTATCATTCACTTTCAATCGCACCCCAATGCACTGCAATAGGCAAAAATGTTATGACGTCCACTATTTGGGACTTTTGGTACTGTGGATGTCCATTGATTCCAAACAGCTGCCTTATTGTAATGCACATTACGCATGTGAATTCACTCATCACAGAATTGTAAAATGATCAATATTCAGGTTTTAAAAAAGTACAAATGTGTAGGGAAAAAAAAGTGGTTCCAAAGTTTGGAGCTGCCACAGTTCAGTATGGATTTGTGAAGACAAGTGAGTTCAGGCTACAACCGGTCTGAGCACATTAATATCCAATGACAACATAGTAGAGCCAAGCGCTTCCAGGTGAGCTCAGATGGAGTCTCCATGGAGAGCCGCCTCTGCTCTGACAATAAAAAGGGAGAGTGTTGTGGAGGGACACCTGTACCCCTGGACGGGGGGTGATGGTGGAGGGACACCTGTACCCCTGGACGGGGGGTGATGTTGGAGGGACACCTGTACCCCTGGACGGGGGGTGATGGTGGAGGGACACCTGTACCCCTGGACGGGGGGTGATGGTGGAGGGACACCTGTACCCCTGGACGGGGGGTGATGGTGGAGGGACACCTGTACCCCTGCACGGGGGGTGATGGTGGAGGGACACCTGTACCCCTGCACGGGGGGTGATGGTGGAGGGACACCTGTACCCCTGGACGGGGGGTGATGGTGGAGGGACACCTGTACCCCTGGACGGGGGGTGATGGTGGAGGGACACCTCTGCCCCTGGACGGGGGGTGATGGTGGAGGGACACCTCTGCCCCTGGACGGGGGGTGATGGTGGAGGGATACCTCTGCCCCTGGACGGGGGGTGATGGTGGAGGGACACCTCTGCCCCTGGGCGAGGGTGATGGTGGAGGGACACCTCTGCTCCTGGTACCCTGCACTGTGTCTGCTCTAGCAATGGGAGGGGAGGGTGATGGTGGTTATCTCCTTCTCTGGGCCGCAGGAGGTGACAGAGGACAAGGATCCAGCAGCAGCTGTAATCTGGATTACCAGGAGAGGAGGGCTGGACAGGAGAGGCCTAGTATATCCACAGAGGTGGAGGGGAATGAACAGAGGAAACCTGTACATGAAGGCCATCAATGCTATCCTCATATTCTGAAGACACTAGATTCCTGGCTGTCATGTTCATTCTTTAGCTTCAGTACTTTGACTCGCTGATCCACAAGTACACAAATCTGGCATCATTTGGATTCTTCAAGCTTGTTCTTTGCCACAGATTCAGAAATACCGAAGCCAAAGACAGCCAAGCAAATAGCATTTTCAGGAGGTGGCCAACAATGGCAGCCCCCATGTGTTTTTAAACAAATGTAAATTCCCGGAGCACTCTCTGTGGCTATAGCACACAAAGTTATTTTGGATTACCTGCCTTGCCTTCGCCGATGGCGAGAGTTTAGTGTCCCCATCCTTCTCCTAAGGCCATGAGGAAGGTGTCACCCCCACCTCTAAGAATTCTGTGTATTATGAGGAACCCATCCAAGGAGAGCAACGCGTTTCCACACAAAGCTGACCTATCAGGTCATGGCGGAGCTGTCCTTCATACACCAGTACACTGCCTGCGCTCCTGGACCGACTTGTGATACGCCAGAGGCTTCTCTGATCTGTAACATTTCTTCGCAATGACTCAAAGATGTGTTCTGCGTCTATAAAGAGGAGGCAGCATTATCTGCACCGCCTGGAATGTTCTCATCTTCACATAGGATATAATATATATCTATCATATAATCCTGACCTCAACCCAATCTAATTCATCCCAAAGGAGTTCTATTGGGTTGAGGTCAGGACTCTGTGCAGGCTAGACAAGATCCTCCACCCCAAACTTGCTCATCCATGTCTTTATGGACCTTGCTTTGTGCACTGGTGGGTAGTCATGCTGGAACAGGAAGGGGCCATCCCCAAACTATTCCCACAAAGTTGGGAGCATGGAACTGTGCAAAATGTCTGGGTATGCTGACGCCTTAAGAG
>BLSH010359798.1:1716268-1744283 GCA_018402905.1 Glandirana rugosa
GGGTTCAGCAGACCCCATGCTTTGGCCCGGCTGGTCTTATGTTGAGCACAAACTGGACAAGCGCTGACATACTTCCGACAGTCCTGGTCAGCGGTGGGCCACCAAAAGGAGCGCGAGAGCAGCTCCGCAGTCTTGCGACCGCCAAAGTGCCCGGCCATGATGATGATGGTCGTGGCAAAGTTCCAACACAGTCACACGTTGCGGTTCCGGGATGTAGAGTCTGTCCTGGAACCACCATAGTCCATCTTTTAGTGTCAATCTAGGGTCAGGAGGCACGGTAGACCCGGCCAGGGATTGTTTAACCCGGGACAACAGGTCTTCCTGCAACAGCAAGAAGCTCCGGGACGGAAGAAGAGTATCCGGTGGCGTGGAGTCACCGGGCTCACTGAACATCCTGGACAGGGCGTCCGGCTTTACGTTCTTCGACCCAGGCCTGTAGGTGATGTGCAGGTTAAAGCGAGAGAAGAATAGTGCCAGCCCCTACGGGTGAAGTAGAGGGTCGAATGAAACCTTTTTTAAGGTTGTTGTCTAGGTAAGCCTTGAGGGCTTTCAACTCCAACTCCGAGAGCGGGTAGATCCAGCCAAAAGGTACTTCCGCCATTGGTAGCAATTCTATAGGGCAGTCGTAAGACCTATGAGGTGGAAGTGTGTCTGCCCCCTTCTTGCTGAACACATCCAAGAACTCAAGGTAGACAGATGGAACAGCGAGGCGGGTTTCCGGATCAGAATCAGAGTTCAAACTCAGCAGTGCAGCGGGGGATCCTGGGCCTGGTGGCGGGCAGTTGTGTTGGCAGTAAGGGGATAGAAACTGTACCCCTCCAGTGGACCAGTCACTGGTGGGGCAGTGTGCCCGGAGCCATGGTAGACCCAGAATGATTGGAAAAAGGGGGAATGCTATGGCGTCCAATGACAAATGTTCCAGGTGGCCGCCCGTTGTCCGGGCCAGAAGAGGAACTGTCTCGTGGGTGACTGCTCCGGACTTAATGGAAGACACGTCAACCAAGCGGATGGCCATCCGAAGGGCCTTAGGCTTGAGTGGGATCTGGTGCTGAGCTGCAAAGGCCAGGTCGATGAAGCAGCTGCAGGCTCCGGAGTCCAAGACAGCTGAGACCTTGATGTTCCCATCAGGGAGCTGGAGATGCACTGGCAGAACAAGGTGATTGGGTAGATCAGGCACAGATAGAAGTCCTCCAGCGGTCACATGAAGCCTGTTTCCCGGTTTGACAGGACTTGACAAGGTGTCCGGCACCACCACAGTAGAGACAGAGACTGTGGGTTAGGCGTCTGTGTCTCTCTTCGGAGGAGAGGGAAGAACGTGGAGGTCCGGGTTGCGCCAACCCTGTGGCTACTTCGGACCTACACTCCCGCAGGCGTCGGTCTACCTGGATGGCCAAGTTGATCAGGGCTTCTAGTGTCTGGGGGATACTCACACAGGCCAGCTCGTCCTTAAGCGGCTCCAAGAGCCCCAACCGGAACTGGTGGCGGAGTGCAGCCTCATTCCAAGAGGTGTCTGCGCTCCAGTGCTGGAACTCCGCCACATAGTCTTCCACCATACGGTGGCCTTGCTGGGGGCCGTGGAGAGCCGCCTCGGCTGTAGCCACCTGATGGGAGTCTTCTTACAGCCGAGCCATGGACCGAAAGAAAAGGTCCAGGTTGGTGGTTTCAGGAGCCCTTTGTTCCAGCAGTCGATGAGCCCATACTTGTGGCATCTCCCGCAGTAGTGAGATGACCAGTCCCACCTTAGTAGTCTCTAGCGAGAAGGTGCGGGGTTGCAGAAGAAAATACAACTCGCATGCAATGTGGAAAGTCCGAAACTTCCGGCGGTCCCCCGTAAACTGCTCGGGCAATGGTACCTCGGGCTCGCTAGGGAGGGCCAGTGCGGCGTGAGCCTCCTGCAGGCTGGCACTGGGAGAGGCTGGCACAGAGAGTTCCTGGATTTGGTTTTTCAGCCGGGTGTAATCTTCATGTAAGTCTCTCACCGCTTGGGTGAGCCCGGTTAAGTGTATGCTCAAATCCTCCATGGGAGAGGGCCGCTGCGCAGACTCGGACTGGCTGTCCGTTACTGTCACGTACCTGGTGGTAGAGTCTGGCTTATGCAGTAGGCAACCTCTCTTATGGCCCTGGTTCCAGAACCCCTGGTACAGTAGACAGGGAGTGCTGGAGCACGAGGGCTGGATGGGACACAGGTGGTGGTAGGAAGTTGTCCCGTAGTCTGTGCTAGACTGAAGAGTACAATGTCGTTAACTTGTGGGCAGAGTGGTACAGAAGGAGCAGAAGGTACAGAAGGAGCAGGCAATCGGAAGGTCGGGTGCAGGCAGGGTTGTTAACAGGCAGGCAGGTGGAGGTACAGAAGGAGCAAGCAGAAGGGTGGTCGTAGGCAAGCCGGGGGTCGGTGCAGGCAGAGTTCAAGCAAATGCGGGTTCAGGCCGGGTCACAGGTAACAGGAAGCTTAGAACGGGTCGCTCAGGAACACAGTAACGCTGTAGCAGGGACAGCACTTGCTTCCTGGTGCTGTCCTGCTTAAATGGCTGCTATTGGCCGCCTGGTGGTTCCAAACTTCTTCCATTTACGGATGATGGAGATCACTGTGCTCACCGGGACCTTCAATGCTGCAGACATTTTTCTGTACCCTTCCCCAGATCTGTGCTTTGATACAATCCTGTCTCAGAGATCTGCAGACAATTCCTTGAATTTCATGGCTTGGTTTGTGTTCTGATATGCACTGTTAACTGTGGGGCCTTATATAGACAGGTGTGTGTCTTTCAAAATCATGTCCAGTCAATTGAATTTACCACAGGTGGACTCCAATCAAGTTATAGATACATCTCAAGGATGATCATTGGAAATAGGATTCACCTGGACTCAATTTTGAGTGTCATGGCAAAGGCTGTGAATACTTATGTTAATGTGATTTTTTTCATTTTGTAGTGTTAATAAATTAGCAAACATTTCAAACAAACTTCTTTCACATTTAATCCATTTTGGAATAAGGCTGTAACATAACAAAATGTGGAAAAAGTGAAGCGCTGTGAATACTTTCCCGCATGCACTGTTTGTGGAAATGTAGCCACCCTTTCTTGCCTGCTCTCTAGATGGGATTTGTAGTGTACAAACAAATGGCCACTGCCCCCACCTATAACTTGCCTTTGCAGCAAGGAGCACATGGAAGGGCGACGTATGTCAAACAAAACCAAAGAAGAATTCCCAGCATACCTTACCGACCAGTCTGCAACCAACCAAATTACCCTGTCTAGCGGTATGCGTTAAAAACAGGGGTTTAGAATGCACACATTTATAAATGCATGAGTAAGTTGCAGAGCCAGATCACGACACCCCATTATTATCTGCACCTAACTCTAAATTTTGAGAGCCTCAATAGTAGAAGCACATGCATTATAATGGATAGGCATAGGGCAGGTGAGCCTGAAGGGAGCCCACCCTTCCTTAAAGGTTGTAGTGCGCATGGAGTTGTGCGCATGACCACAATAAATGTGCATTGCTCCTTCCAAACAAATAGAAGTGAGGGGAAAAAGGAGAGCTTCAGAAAGAACTACACTGCATCTGAGCACCACAAACAAATTAGAATTTTGCTCCGGTGCATTTACTTTTCCTCTTGAATATGTGAGATACATGGCCTCATTTGTTACATTCTGTTTGCAATAAATGCTAATTGTCAGTTGGGATTCTGTCTAAATAAAATATGGTCGTCCACCTATGATCTATAGACTATGCGACCACCCCTCTAATCCCAATCTCTCCTTGCTCTAGAGATGTGGGTTTGTCTCTAACTGATACTCTGTGCACACATGACAGTTACTGAACTACTGCCTTGTTGGACTTACCCTAGGTCCACACCTATGCGTTTTTTAGTGTGTTTTGCACTTTGCAGAAATGCACTACAGTCCATTTAACATGGTTTCCTATGGTACACATTCATATCTATGCGTTTTGTGGCCAGTGCATTTTTTCTGTGTTTTGCGTGTAATAGACTTCAATGGAATTGCAGCAGAAACGCAAGTGTTGTGTTTGTGATGCGATTTTTTTGTTTACAAACGTTTATTGACAATTTAGAAGACATATTGAATCAGAGAGTATACATAGGTTTTAACAGTATTCCAGGGAAATACAGTTTGATCAGGATAACAGCATGCACAGTCTTATTCCAAGAGATAAACATAACTCTCGTTTAGCATTCCAAAATGTTGCAGTGCGAATACAGAGTTTTGTGGAACAGAGCATATAATGTACCATAAAACTGAACTGCCCGAATTTATAAGAGGATAGAAGATGAAAAAGAATAAGAAAGAGAAACAAGAGAGAAAAAAATATATATTAAAAAAAAAGAGTGCATCTATGCAGTGTATGCGTCCATTTTGAGCGGTTTAGTACCAGGCCATCTGTCAGCTTGGTGTCAATGTCCTGACGACCCCAACAATGTAGGAGGCCAGTGATTCCATTTCTTATCATAAATGTGCATAGTGTCCATCGGTGTGTGGTGCACCCTCTCCATCAACCTGATTGAATCCATTAGTGAGATTTTGTGGGATTTTTGATGTGTTTTTTTATTTTTCTGTTTAAAACACTGTATATAGCTGGTTGTTAAGGAGGGGACCGGTAAGCCAGCTGTCGCGTCCTTAACAGCCAATGAGTCATGAGTTGTCAGCGGTTCGCTGCTGACAGCTGAATATAGAAAAAAAAATTTCACCCTCCCAAAGCACCAATCCCCAACCCATGTTGAGGGCATGCGGCCTGGTATGGTTCAGGAGGGGGGGGGGGTGCTCGCTCATCCCCTCCCTTTCCTGACCTGTCAGGCTCCATGCTTGGATAAGGGTTTGGTGTGGATTTTGGTGGGGTCCCACGCCATTTTTAAATAAAAAAATATTGGCGTGGGGGGGTACCCTCCGGAACCACACAAGACCTGAAGGGCCTGGTATGGACCTGGGGGGGGGTCAAGTGTTTTTTTTTTGCAATTTTTGTTTTCTACATTCAGCTGTCAGCGGGGAATCATCGGTTGTTAAGGATGCGACGGCCAGCTTCCCGGCTCCCTCCTTAACAATCAGCTATATACAGTGTATTTACAGTGAATTTAAAGAGAGGAAAAAAAAAAAACTTAAAACGCAAAATGCATAAACACTGCATGAAAAGCAAGGGTAAAAACGGAAAACGCACTGCAAAACGTGCCTGAAAATTGCAGCTGCATAGATGTGAACCTAGACTAATCATTTCTAGAAAGTCGGGGCAGTCTTGACCATGGATTGGAACCCCTCCTTTTCACGTCTCCCAGGATGGATTCCAAGGCTGCTTTGAGGGCTTCAGGAAAGCTCCCGATGCTTGTTAAATGCTTTGTAATGTGCGGAGCGTGCCAGCCTTCAGGTGAAAATTTACAAACTAAGATGACAAAAATGACACACTTAAAGCAGCTCTGCCCATCACAGCTCCCACCCGCTAAAGGGTTAAAACTGATAACTTCACAGGCAGTGGTGACGTCTGTGGGTGTGGTGATGTCCCTAATACACGGTATTAATGTGACACTGGAAAAACAGGAACTGAACTGTCACCTGGTGTACACCGAAGTTTACAAAGGCCGATTCGTCATCGCTGGATTATAGGAAAATATGATAGAAAAAAGCGTGGGTTATTTTAGACGCACATTAAAATCAGTTCAAAGGGTTGAAGATAGTTATTTTTAGACATGTGACCGTGATCTTATTGGATTCAGCTAGAAATAACTGTCACTTTTCTTTGAAAGTAAGGATCCTTGCCCTGATGTGTGCTTTATAACAGAGAGATATTTGTAAGAGTGCTTTTTGGGGCATTGCTGTGGTAGCTCAGGCCAAAGACAGAATCACTTAGTCTGCCATTGCTATCATGTGGGAAAATGCTATTGAAACCATCAAATCAGTATGCCAGCCAGGTAAGTATAATGTACAGAAACAGACCATCAATGGCAGCCGTTACATTCCTTAACCAGTTCCGGACCGCCCACCGCACATATACTACGGCAGGGCGGCCCGGCTGCGTGAAACAACGTACCTGTATGTTGTCTGCGCGACCTGGTCTGGGGAGCACGTGTGCCGATGGCAACCTGCTCACCCTGTGATTGGACACGAGTGACATAACGGCAGTCTGCTGATGTAAACAAAGCACACCGTTGTTCTGTCATACACGAAGAGAGAGATCTGTGATTCCTGCTAATCAGGAATACAGATCTTTCTGTTCCTGCAGTGAGTCCATCCCCCACACAGTTAGTAAGCACACTTAGGGAACACATTTACCCCTTTGATCGCCCCTGGTGTTAACCCTTTCTCTGCCAGTGTCATTTATACAGTGTCAGTGCATTTTTTTAGCACTGATCACTCTATTGGTGTCCCTGGTCCCCAAAAAGTGTCACTTAGTGTCCAATTTGTCCACTGCAATGTCGCAGTCTCGCTAAAAATTGCCAATTGCCACCATTAGTATTAAAAAAAAAAAGTCCCTAAATCTATCTCATGGTTTGTAGACGCTATAACTTTTGCGCAAACCAATCAATATATGCTAATTGGGATTTTTTCTTACCAAAAATATGTAGCAGAATACAAATTGGCCTAAATTGATGAGGAAATTTGATTTTTTACATTTTTCTTATTGCGTGTGTTTTATAGCAGACAGTAATATTGTTTTTTTTTTTCAAAATTGTTTATAGCACAAAAAATAAAAACTGCTGAGGTGATCAAATACCACCAAAAGAAAGCTCTTTTTGTGGGGAAAAAGTACATCGATTTTGTTTGGGCACAGAGTCGCACGCCCGCGCAATTGTCAGTTAAAGTAACACAGTGCCGTATCGCAAAAAATGGCCTGTCGGGAAGTGGGTAAAACCTTCTGGGGCTGAAGTGGTTAAAGGACCGGTTTCCTTAGAGCCATCTCAGATGTGCGATCCTGTATCTGGCCACACCTCACCAGCCACAAGGTCACAAATGGACCACTTACCTTTTTCTATGGAGTTCCTGCACTAGCCAGGCCAGTGACATGTTGTCATATTGCTCTAGAAAGTGAGATTCTGAGTGTTCCAGGCCAGTGAGTTCCTTGCCCAGGTGATTCTACTGCTAGTGATGGGTCATCAGTGGCAGAATTGCTCATCTCACATGGCCTTACGGCATATTTTGCTGCTCGTGTACATGGCAAAACGCATGCAAAATACGAGGGTTCTTCAAAACGTTTCTAACGATTATATACAGTATATAAGGGTGCAGAAAGACCCCATGTACAAACAAGAATATTTGGGATGAACGAAAAAAAAAAAAACAATCCGATATTAGTATGGAGATCTCCCCTGCTGTGCTATTGTGTTCTAACAGGGGGATGGCACCCCACCAGAATACTCCATTCAGCGCTGATCGGGAGCCAGTCGGCAGACCTTTTTTGGTTATATGACCCTTCAACAGAAACCGGCCAATCGGCCAGCTTCTGTCAGACTGGCTGCAGCACACATGGGCCGAATGTCGGTCGGTTTCTGTTGAACCCGCCAATTGCACCTGACATTCGACCCGTGTGCGCTAGGCTTAAGAGCCCCTCAACGTTTAGTTTATTATAGCCAACAAAGCCTGTCTTAAGATCAAGTCCAGCCCCTGGGATATCTATTGCAAATTTCTAACAGAGGTTTAACCTTTTCCTACAACAATAAAGCCAACCTCCAGGCAAACAGCTAACTACACATATTTGTATTCCTGTCCATCTTGTCCTGCCCAGCTCTGCCACATAGCAAAGCCATGGAGACCTTTTCATTTTTTTCCCACTGCCATTATATTACATTTACTGGTCCTGCCCCTCCAGCCTGTGACTAGGGAGTGAAAGGAGAAACAGCATGCTGATGACCACATTTTTCTCTCTCTCTGCTCTCTCCTCCTATCTGCTTGCTCAGTGTTAGCTAGCCCTTCTGCTGCTTCACCTTCTTCCAGTCTGAGTTCTGCTGTACAAGGACTGAAGAAGGCCAATACTAAGTCAAATGATTGTGCTTGCTTAAAAAAATATATTTAATGATATAATAATGAATACAGAGGTGCATTGGTTTGTTTTTTTTATTTCTGCCTTAACCAGGGAAATAGTAAGCATATTGCCTATGATGCAGTAAGAAAATCCCATCATCTGCTACCAATCAGCATGTTGATGGAGATAGTGCCCACAGATACAAAAGGTTTAAGGGTGTCAGGAAGTGGGTGGCATTTTACTATCTTCTACAAGGAACATCGTAATTATTATTTGGCAGCTTAAACTAAACCTCAGCTTCTAACTGTGCAGTGGAAGGAGGAAACAAGGGCAGTGTGTACACATTGTTCATGTGCATCCCTGCATGTTGTGTGTTTACATTCTTGGCAGTGGTGTGGCCTGGTTACGTAATCAAAAATCACGTGCCTGTCACACACGGCATCAGAGATTCTGATAGCCATACCCCTGGGCCAACATAGACTTAAAGCTTATGGAAACTCTTTGTAAATGCATGTTTTTAGTTGTAATCTGTTTACAACGTTATTCATGTTTGCTTTTCCTTCCTGACCGAACAACCACACACAAAATATAGTCATACTGTGTATCCCAGCATCAGGAAGTGTTGCCCCAATATATTTGGCATCATTGCATGACCAGTTTGGTATGTAAGCCTGGTAAGTGCTGTCCTACAGCTTTGAATACTCATAGGTTATGTAGTAATAGTTTCCTAAAGAAAAAAACATGTAGCACCCTCTACGTTAGGTAGGTGCTAGATGAGGATTTTTGGTGTTAGAGTAGGTAAATATAGCCTGACTGTTTTCATTCTGGGCATGGGAGTAGTCCAGGGAGTGGCTGGTAGCTTTAGGTGGTGACACCCTTTGGTTGACCCCTCCTTGCTTTTGCCGAAAATTCTGGAAAAAGGGAGTGCGTCAGAAGAGGTGGAACTGCTGGGTATTTGGGAAGCCCTGACCTATCCCCAGTCTGGATTGGCAGGGGGCAGGCCTTCTCAAATCGCCTGGGGCAGCCCAGTCTGCAGGAGAGTTCGGGTGAAAGTTTGGAGATGGAGGCGAGGTACTGAGGCTGTCGAGGCCTTGAGGGAGCTCCCAGTCTGGGGGGAGTGACCTTGGCCTGGGGCTCGGGTGTATCCAGAAGGTTGGAGATTCTGGAGGAAGCACATGAGAGAGCAAGCAGAGGACAGTGGGAGAAGTGTACTTAAGAGAGAACCCTAGGAGAAGTTCACCGTTTGTCAGTGAGTGACACAGCCCAGGGAAGTGGAGATGCACAAAGCAGATTGGGAGGAAGACAGTCTGGAAGAGGTGCAGGAAGAGACTGGGACTTGGTGTCATGGACAGTGTGTTGATGGGCTGGGAGTTGTAGTCCATCGTGGCTAGCTAGCACCAACAAATTAACTCTCTACACAAGGGGAACCTCAACTTCATGCCCGCAAAGGGTGGTGCAGAGGCCTGGTAAATTTACACCAGGTCTCACATGTGCTAGCTAGGCCGAACAAGACAGTTTGGAGGCCTGGTAAATATTCTTCCAGGTCTCACCTGTGCTGAGCAAGCGTTGTGCAGGAGAGAGAAACAAGGAGAAGCAAGTGTTGTGCAGGAGAGAGGAACAAGGATAAGCAAGTGTTGTGCTGGAGGAGGAAGGAGAGTGTATATACTGAGAGTATATAGAGGTCCCTTGTAAAGAATGATCTCTAGGCATCCCATAATCCAAGTTCAAATCCCCTAATAAAAAACAAATAATATTATTTTCTTTATCATCTGTTGAGGGACACAGGAATTCTGAAACAGTCAGGACATCCAAAAAAAAGTCCAGATGTGGGGTGAGCAGCAGCATCAGAAGGGCCAGTGCCCGAATCTGAACTAGAAGAGGTGAAGTTGTCAACAGGAGGTCACACAGATAAATAACAGAAGATCAACCTGATGCTTAGACCAGGACTAGAATTGTGGCCAAAGGGAATGATTATCTCAAAGGATACAAAATCCGCACCAGTAGAAGCTGTGTGCCAAAGTGGCTACTGCTATAGGTGGAGTCATCTAACTACTAGAAGAACAGCAGACTAACAAAATGAATGGTTGACAAAGGTAACAATGGAAGGTTTCCCAGCCTCAAAACAAATTCAATAATGTGAAACCAGCCAGTCTACAGGTGACCATAGATGGATCAAATCTCAACTGGTTCAGCAGGAACCAGCCGATATTCTATCCTTCTATGAGCAGACTGGTTGTACTAAAGTCGATCCATTGATTGTCACCAGCAGCGATCATTGTGTTCTCCCAGCAGGGAGTTGGTGTTCTCCGACCAGCAAAACACAATAACACAGCGGGAGGGATTCTCCCATCAATACTGAGGGGTTTATTTTCTATAGCTCTAATATGAGATTGGGAGAATAAATACAGTACTCTCAAAATAGCAAAAACTGGGCTAATTAGCTCTAAATTAAATTCACTATAGCTCCCAGACAAAAGAGACCGTCCAAACCATTAAGACCCGTACAAACGGTACAATAATTGACCAACAACGGTTGTCCGACAGCGTGTTGTCCGATAATCTGACCATTAGTACGCACGATCTAACAGCTAGTTTCCAATTGTTGGCCAACAGAAGTTGGCTGACAAGACTAGAAAACTTTTGTTGGCCAACAAGGCGTTGGCCAATTGTTGGCTTGTGTGTACAGAAGTTGGCCCAACAAAAAGTTGGAAGTGCAAACACGCATGCTTGGAATCCAGTAAGTGTTCGGTCGTGTAAACCTGTGTTCTTAATTCACAAATCACATTCACCTGAACCTCGTTATACGCTCGTAACACGTCACTACGTTCGGCTTTGTTGGCCGATTACTTGCCTACTGTCAGTACGCTAGACAAAACTGTCAACAGCCAATTTGGACAAAAGTTGGACGTTTAGTTGTTCAACGATCTTCATGTGTGTTCTTGCTAGAAACACGGGAATTGCACATGGAAATAATGTTTCGAGCATGATATGATAGCCTAAATTTAAGCCTAAACTTAAATATGTGGTATATTGTTCAAAAGATAATCTGCTTTTAAACTGAAAGTCTGAGAAGAGATAAATTCCCCCTCTTTACAATTATGTACCAGTACAACTGAGCATACTCAGATATGCAAAATACTCTCATTTTAATTCCCATTAATTTTTTACCAAGAGCTATAGTAAATTCCCAAATTAGCGCCTGGCTAAAAAGCGTTTGCGAACATGAAAATGAGAGTTATATAGCCAAATGCAAGTTTCAACCAGCAATTATAATGGTACAATTGCTACTTCCACAAAAAAAAAAAAAAAAAGACATTTTAACTTTGAGACGAACTGTTTATTTCTCTAAAATAAATTGTCCTTGCAACAATGTTGCTTCTTCTTCATATTTTTTGTTTTTAAGAATGCTAATAATGTGTAATGTTTTCATATTTTGGTAAAATATATGTTTCTCTGTCTCTCTCACTTGTTGCTGTCCATCTCACAAAGATCTTTACCGAAACTCACACAGGTGTCTTCACAAACCACAAACAATAGCATTGGGGTGCGCAGCGTGGCGATCGAGGATTAGGCGTGTCCCTTGGACACAGCCCATCCCCAATCAGGGTAAAGAGCCAATGAAATTGGCTCTTTACCACCTGACTGGCTGTGTCCAATCACAGCCGGTCACAAATGTCAACAAATGGCTGTAGTGCCGTTTCCAGGTTCACCTCCTCAATGTGTGAGGAGACTTGGCAAAAAAACACAGTATCTCCTGATTCCCCCCCCAAATAAAGAGGACCTGTCACAGCCCAACAGAGTACCTGTCACCAAGCCATCAAAGTACCTGTCACTGCCCATCAGAGTACCTGTCACAGCCCAATTGATTACCTGTCACCAGTCCCAGATTACCTTTCACCGCCCATCAGAGTACCTGTCACAGCCCATCTGAGTACCTGTCACCAGCCCCAGAGTACATGTCACAGCCCCGGAGTACCTGAGTACCTGTCACCAGCCCATCAGAGTACCCGAGTACCTGTCATCTCATCAGAGTACCCGAGTACCTGTCACTATCTCATCAGAGTACCCAAGTACCTGTCACCATCCCATCAGAGTACCTGTCACCAGCCCATCAAAGTACCCAAGTACGTGTTACCTGCCCATTAGAGTACCCGAGCACCTGTCACCAGCTCATCAGAATACCCAAGTACCTGTCACTAGCCCATCAGAGTACCTGAGTACCTATCACCAGACCATCAGAGTACCTGAGTACCTGTCACCAGCCCATCAGAATACCCGAGTACCTGTCACCAGTTGGGGTGTTCTCTTCTCAAAATGGGTTTTTTTGAGGGTAATTCAAATGTCCTGGTGCTCCAGGACCTTCAAAAGTGTGATAGGTTGTCAGAAAACTAAATATGTAATTTATGCTACTAGAACGCCTGATGGTGCTCCCTGCATGTTGGGCCTCTGTATGTGGCCAGAACGCGTAAAAGTCTCACACATGTGGTATCACCATACTCAGGAGGAGTAGCAGAATGTATTTTGAGGGGCAATTTTTGCTATGTACGTGCTATGTGTTAGAAAAACCTTATAAATTGACAACTTTGTGTAAAAAAAAAATACGCTTTCATTTTCTTTCCACGTTTTCCAAAAATTTTTGGAAAAAAAATGACATGTTCAAAAGACTCATTATTCCTCATAGAATATACGTTGGGGTATTTGCTTTCCAAAATGGGGTCATTTTTGTGGGTAATTCCATTGTCCTGGTGCTCCAGGGCCTTCAAGAATGTGATAGGTCGTTAGGAAATTTTATGTGTAATTTATGCTACTAGAACACCTGGCGGTTCACCCTGCATGTTGGACCTCTCTATGTGGCCAGGCTGTGAAAAAGTTGGCACACATGTGGTATTGCCATACTCAAAAGGAGTAGCAGAATGCATTTTGGGTTGTAATTGGAAGTATGCATATGCTGTGTGTGAGAAATAACTTATTATTATGACAATTTTGTGTAAAAAATAATAATAATCATTTCTTAATTTTCCCAAGAATTGTGGGGAAAAATTACAACTTCAAAAAACTCACCATGCCTCTTACTAAATACCTTGGACTGTCATTTGGGGGTATTTGTACTTTCCTGACATTTCAGGGCCTCAAGAAATGAGATAAGCCGTCAATGCATCAGGTGTGATCAATTTTCAATGATTTGCACCATAGCTTGTAGACTCTATAACTTTCACACAAACCAAATAATATACACTTATTTGGGTTATTTTGAACCAAAGATATGTAGCAGTATAAATTTTGGCCAAAATTTATGAACAAAAATTACTTATTAGCAAAATTTTATCATAGAAACTAAAAAAAGTTTTTCTTTTTCAAAATTTCCGCTCTTATTTCACTTTTGCCGCAAAAAATAAAAAAAAAAGTGGTGATTAAATACCACCAAAAGAAAGCTCTGTTTGTGTGAAGCAAATGATAAAAAAAAAAAGTTTTTTAGGTACAGTGTTGCATGACTGAGTAATTGGCATTCAAAGTGCAAGAGCACTGAAAGCTGAAAATTGGTCTGGGCAGGAAGGGTGTATAAGTGCCCTGTAAGTGGTTAATTCTTTTGTGGACTAGGTAAACCATGAAATATGTCAATTAAATGTGAATTCTCTTTTTGACAGCTGTTATATAGGCATGGGTGTGCCGTCAGAAGGGGGTGGGGTCACCCAATTAGGTCACCGGGTGGTCCCGCCCTTGCCCATGTAACGGCTGTCAAAGCGAAAAGACAGCAGTCGGTGGGAGCCCTCCCACTGAGGCAGAGCTTTGTTTTTTTCTATTTTTCGGGTCCATGAGGCGGCGTGATGGACGGTGGATGTACATCACGAGACACTTTTTTTTCAATAAAAGAATTGTCAAAAACTGTCTCTTGTGGTTTTTACATTTTGACATTTTTTTGGTGAATGGGTAGGGGTACAATGTGCCCTGTACCCATTCACATAAGGGGGGGAGCGGGATCTGGGGGCCCCCTAGACCCTATAAAAATAGGGGTCCCAGGTTACAGATTACAGGCGTAAGTTCAATCAGAGAATACCAGGTAAATGCCCATAGAATAATTGGGGGAGCATGACCTGAGGACAGCTGTTGCAGTGGGACAATCTTCTGTGTGTCTTAGGAATCTGGTGCCAATGAGGATTTAAGGTGGCCAGAGGTTACCAAGTCATTGTAGGTATGCAGTGTAACAGAGCTGGAGATACACATGGTGCTTCAGAAATAAGAGCTGTCCTGGGATGGTGCTTCCACTAGGCCGAGTAGTGAGAAAGTGAACGGAGAGCCCATGCACAGTTTTCCATCTAGCACAGTGATTCTCAACTCCGGTCCTCGGGACCCCCCAACAGGCCAGGTTTGCAGGATTACTGAAATACATCACAGGTGATATAATTTGCTGCTCAGTGATTGCAGTATTCTAATCTGCCCAAGGTAATACTTAAAATCTGGCCTGTTGGTGGGTCCCGAGGACCGGAGTTGAAAACCACTGATCTAGCAGATGACATCAGTGTCCATTTCCATAGCCTTGACAGTTACCTCTGTAAAATGGTGATGCTGGAAATTTTAAATCGGTGTTCAATGGTACCAACTGTGAGGAAGCTCCCGGGAAATCAGTCTGGTCAGGCTTACCTATTAACTGAGCCTTTAGAGACATGGTCACACCACAAGCTGTGCTATGGCTCTGAATCCAGAAAGTGCTCTGCAGCTAACTAACTGTCAGGGCTGGGCTCTTAGCAGCTCTCTTCTCTGTGCTCAGGCTGCTCAGCTGTTGGATAATTGTCAGCACTCATTGTTTCCACAGTGGCTCACCTAGTTATCATTACCTGCTCATCACTCCCGCCAACAGCCAGCCCCTTCTGGCTATTTAACCTGCCTTGTTCATTCCTTTTGAGCCTTTGCCTGGTCAACCTGGAGTTTCCCTGCTGTGTTCCTGTGAAAGACTTTGCCCGGCTGACATCCCTTCTGGTTCCTGATCCTGTTCTTTTGCCTTCGATTACACTGATTTCTGGTATCCTTATCACTGGCTCGTCCGATTACACATCTTGGCTCCCGATCCCTGGCTTATGTTTTGACTACTTTTACTGATCTGTACTATTTTTACCACTACATTAAAGGTGTGATTTTTACTGCATTTTCTGTCTCAGTCTGATTCATGGTTCCTGACACCAGTCTCTGTGCAGGCACCCGCCTTGAATATTACCTCTGTAAGAGGTCTGTCTGGTTCCATTCTGCTTCCCCAGGGTTTTGGGGGCGATATAGTTCAATGCAGAGGGTTTCTTAACCAGGTTGGGATATACTTTAAAATGCTGCCCCAGACGTTCTCCACGGACAGAAGCAAAGTAGTTATCACGGTCTGGAGTCAGGCTCGGAGGCCAATAGCTATAGCAGTGGCAGGGCCATCTTAATAGCATCATGGTCCCCTGGGCAAAGTAATGCCTGGGGCCCTATAAGCCTCACCCACTTTACGCACATAGTCTCAAGAATTAATATATAAGTAGTTAATAGATTTGAACATATATTTCCTAGTACTTTCAATAAAATGTATTTTAAAACAATAAGAAAACATGTCATAAATCAAAGACTTATAAAACAAGAATGCCGCGCTAAAAGAGCCAGTAAACGAAATGTCTGTAAATAGTGATTAATTCATAAACTAATCAATTCATATGATAAAAAACTATAATATAAATCAGCTGCTATAAATAAATAAATCAAATAGCAAAAAAAAAGTCACTAAAATTCATAATAGTGGTAGCAGCGCTAAAATGTTTTTTAAAAAATATTCTGTGCAAATAGTTCTGTGCAAAAATATATTAAAGTGCTAGTGCCATAAGTGAGTCCTTTTCCAAGTGTAGAATACAGCTTCGTCAGCTTATACTGAATCCTCCACCTCTGATCACCACGTGCATATACACACACTGGGGGCTCACCAGAACTCAGGAATAAAACAGCCTGTTTGTATCTCAATTGTCAGTAAGAGGATCCCATCCCCAGTCCGCATTCAAAGGATAAGCACCGCAAGGAACCATTGATCTCCAGTTCAGACAGTCATAGGAGATAAACATAGAAAGCCCTCATAGTGTATCACTTAAAACAAGCATCTTTATTTCCAAAGTATTATGCGCTTACATGAAAACAGCAGTTACAGTCGTTAGCTCACTTCCAAAAACAAGACTTTTACCGATCAGCCGTCCTACGCTCCTCTCCTCTTACTCCTCTGCGTCTTAGCTGTTGGTGTCTTGATCTGCCTCGGGTCGCCGTGTGGCCACGCGCTGACGCGTTTAGTCGCTTCCGACTTGATCACAGGGGCTGGCCACACGGCGATCCAAGCCCCACTATATAGCAGTATCTTAATATCACCAGGTGGCGTCTCCCGCAAGCTACCAATCCATTCCAAATGCCACAATAGCCACGCAACTCTCCCCTCCATCCATCTATGGATGCGAGTTCACCACCGGCATTTTAAAGCCCACAATACCCGGGATAATGGAATAGAATGGAGCCCACTTTCAGAGAGTCCACAAGAGGTTCAACTGAATCGTACCTAGTACCTCACCTATACAAATTGCATATTAATACAAATACATAAAAATTGATAAAAAACATACAAATTGTGGTAAAACATGTATATGTCATATTCACTTTAAAATATCCGGGGGGTATTTACATCCCTTAGCATGTGCTGGACTACAGTACATAGAATGAAATAAAATAAAATAAACAGTTGAATATGCTAAAGTGACACCAATCCTGCTAGGTTATATAAAACCCACAAGTATACTATGATTAGTCCAAGCACAGGATCAATCACAGCGCTTGCCTAGATGGCCACTTTGAACACAATCTTATAATAATACTAGTTCAACCTATACCCACAAAGTGTTGTAATATTAAAATAGAAATTTTTTTAAAAAGCAAAATCAAAACAAATTTAAAATTGGATAAGGTCAGTATTGACATGCTCCGAAGAAACTGGAGAGAATTAGCAAATAATAAAACTAATATTAGCATATTCTAAAAAATGGAGAAGCAGGAACAGACGGTTCACATAACCACCAAAGGGGTCCCCAATAAGCTCTCAAAAGGAGCTGGTAACCCCTAGACTGGGGGTTCCACCATCCCTCCACTGTTAAATTTACTTCAAAGTACCCTTAATAAAATTACTAAATATAAAATGTTATTATTAATAAATGTGAAACAGTTCAATAGGGTCAGGAGTTATTAATGAAGCAGTTTAGGTCTAGTTCTATATTTAATCCATTCGGACAAAAGGTGCCCAAGAGGTGTATCCAACGAGTTTCTTTCTTCGAGATCTCTCTAATTTTGTTGGATCCTCTCCAATTGGGTAATAGTTTTTCTACACCCAAAAATTGTAAACCAGAGGGGTCCCTTTTATGAATCTCCCTAAAGTGTGCAGATACACTATGATCCTTGAATCCTCTGATAATATTTGACACATGTTCGCCGATTCTCACTTTTAGCGGACGTTTTGTTCTTCCTACATACATTAACCCACAGGGGCAACTTTGTTCGTGAATCACATGCGTGCTATCACATGTGATAAATTGATCAATCGTGTGCCACTTGTTGGTGCTTGTGGACCTAAATTCCAAAATTGTAAACCAGAGGGGTCCCTTTTATGGATCTCCCTAAAGTGTGCAGATACACTATGATCCTTGAATCCTTTGATAATATTTGACACATGTTCGCCGATTCTCACTTTTAGCGGACGTTTTGTTCTTCCTACATACATTAACCCACAGGGGCAACTTAAAACATAAATCACATGCGTGCTATCACATGTGATAAATTGATCAATCGTGTGCCACTTGTTGGTGCTTGTGGACCTAAATGTTGTCCTAGTTCTTACTTCGTTTCCCGCAAGGTTACAGGCCCGACATTTACCACAGGCCCTAAAACCTTTTTTATCCAGCCACAATTGTAATCCTCCTGTGCTTATAGGGGGGTCAAGAATTTTCTCCACTATCGTATCCCCAAAGCTTGGAGCTCTTTTATAGATGAAACCCGGTTTATCTGGTAAGACCGGACCCAGGGTCTTGTCCATTTTTAAGAGATGCCAACGTTTAGCAAAAATCTCTTCCACCTCCCGATATTGTTCATGGTAGTCTGTAATCAAATTCCATTTTCGTCTATTATCAGTCTTAATCTGTCTTGGTTGCTCGTTTAATAAGGCCTACCTTGGAGTATGTAGGATCCTCTTTATTTCTCTATCCAGTTGTTGGGATTTGTAGCCTTTCTGGCTAAACTTCTCTTTGATCATCTCTGACTGCTCCATGAAATGTTGGTCAGTGGTACAATTCCTCCTAATGCGTGTGAATTATACCTAGGGGCCAATTATCCAAACAATATAAAAAGTCCAAACAAGGACACAGCAGCAGGGGACAGCAGCAATCTCAAAGGGTGAGACATTCTCCATTCAGTGCCATCAACTGTTCCAGGGCAATCACTTCTCCAACACCTGAGAAGCATTAAAACACAAAAGAAAACCGTTTGATCAGAGAGTTTTTTTTTTTTTAGGAAAAGTACATATATGCCCAGGGCTGCTGTTAAAAATCGCAGGGCCCCCTGACAGGGTCCCCCACCCTGCAAATATGATAACAATATTTTGTTAAAAATACACTAGAATCACTAGAATCACTAGAAACACTAGAAACAACCACAAGCACAAAAAGTACACAATTTCTGCAATTTGGCTTGCTCTGTATCTTAGGAATTGAGGTTCATGTACATGGTTACTGTGGCCTGTACAGTGTGAATCAGTGTTTTTTTCTTTTTATGTGGTTGGAGCTGTGTGTAGGCAGGCTTTGTTGTACTATGCGGATGTGGTGGCTCTATGAACACAGCCGCAGGTCCTAATTTGACAAGCATGTGGATGCAGGTCAGGTGTACAGCCCTGAACAGGCAGTGTGTATATTGGGGACCACTCACCCACACCTGCACACCTATCAAATTAGGACCTGTGGCTGTGTTCATACAGCCACTGCATCCCCAGAGTAGCAGGCAGCTCCAGCTCCAAACAAACCACTTATTTACATTGTATGGGCTAGACAACCTGAGTGAATGAGCTCAAATTTTTTTCTTTTTTTTTTTTACATTCTTTCTTATTTTTTAAATTTTTTTACCATTTTTTTTCTCACAACAATGTTGGGGAAGGGGGGCTATGGTGAAATATCAAGAGTCTAAACAGACCCCCGAGGTCTCACTTTTGACACAGAGAAAGGGACTGGGGATATACAGTACATTACTAATCCCTTTTTCTGCAGTCTCAGCTGCACTGGACAGTGAATGGACAGCAAACTGTCTGTACAGAGGCCCCTGTTCAAACTGAAGCCTAATAAACACAGTTTGCCATGCTTCAGTTATAAATGAAGACGAGGGAGCATGCAAAATATTATGCAGTTCTGCATAGTAACCAATCAACCTTTAGCTTTAGGCCCAACCCCCACATTGCTAAGCAGATCACATGTGATGTCTGTGCAATGCGAATTTAGCCACACAAACTGTATAGCTGGATTCGTATAGCATTTGGACCAAACTCGTGCAGCACCCGTTTTTTTGTCCGCACCAGAATCAGATCGCGCTGCGTTTCGCAAACTGATTGTGGGGTGTCGTTTACTTAACATACACTCCACAATCAGTTTGCATGAATAGGTTTGCGATTTAGATACGGTGTGAATTTGCAACGAGTTTGCTGTGAATTCGCACAGCATCTATGTGAACCGGGCCTTAGGCTGGGTTCACACTGCTGCGATCTTAGAGATCGCATATGATTCGCACCGCACTGCAGTGTGAGCCATATGCGATCTCTATGCGGTGCAAATTCAGCCATAGAGATTGTATGGCTGAATTTGCATTGCAATCGGATCAAACTCGCACAGGGACCCTTTTTTATTGCAGGGTCAGAATTGGATCATAACCATGCGATCTGATGCCTGTGCAAGTTTGCAGTTCGCACTGTAATATGCGAACTGAAGAGGGGATGTCGTTAACAATGTATTGACACGTCCATTCAGTTTGCATATGGCAGTGTGAACTGCCAGCGGGAGGCAAGCGATGCGGGAACCCGCAGTGGATTCGCAGGGTTCCCGCATCACTGCAGTGTGAACCGAGCCTCATTGTCAAAGCTTAATCAAACAAGCTGAAATTACAAGCTGATTGGCTACTATGCACGGCTGCATCAGATTCTGAGTGCTCCAGTTTAAGTAAATGTAAATCTCCCTCATTGTGTTCATTCACAAAAGGCAAGGACTGGTAAATATGACTTATGATATAAATTTACAGTATATCATATTTTTTTCACACAAATTTTGGTTTGGTGGTATTTGATCACCACCGCATTTTTCATTTTTTATTATATAGACGGAAAAAGACCAAACATTTTGATAAATTTTGATAAATAAAACAATATTTTCTGCGATAAAACATATGCAATAAAAAAAAATCTAATTTCTTCATAAATTTAGGCCAGAATGTATTCTGCTACATTTCTTTGTTAAAAAGAAATTCCTTTGTGGCCACTGGTTCTAACGTTTGGGGTCACATGCGCTGATTTGTATGTCACTGCCTACAACCTGGGTTGCGAGGTTTGACTTGCATTTGCTTTTTCTTCCCCTTTATAATATTCTTCCTTATTTCTTGCTCCTTCTATGTATGGGAGACAACTGTACTTTTGTGTCAATCCCACTATATTTTGTATACCCCCCCCCTTTTAATTGGAAAAAATAATAAAAAGTATTGACAAAGGAACCAAAATCCCAATAAGTGTACAGTAATTGGTTTGTGTTATAGCGTCTACGAACTATGGGATATATACGGGAATTTACACAGCTATATCAATATACTAGTAATGGCAGTGATCAGTTATTTATAGTGGGAGTGTGATAAGGTGGCAGACAATCTGACACTAATAGACCCTGACTGGGAGGAACACTAACTGACTGCCACTGACATCAATAGTGACACTAATACAGAGATCAGTGATAATACTATACACTGTCACTGTACTAATGACACTGGCCGGGAAGGGGTTAACATCAGGGGTGATAAAAGGGTTAAATGTGTGCCTAACAATGTGTAATGTGTGCTATTTTTACTTACAGATATGACTGTTTTTTGAAACAGCCAAATCGCTGTTCTGTGTTTTTAAATACAGAGCTCTGTGCTGTAACTGAACACAGCGGATCAGCAGGTTTCTGCCAATATCATTGGCTGAAACCTGTTGACTAATTTGTGCAATGTCCAATCACAGCACATGTTGGCAGTGGGCATGTGTACGTGCCCAAAAAAATTCAGAAGACAGTTGGCAAGGTATGTATGCCTCCTACCCTCAATAAAACTATGGCAGGTGGGTGGCAAGTGGTTAAACCATTAGTTGACAAGGCGGCAGCTAGGGATGTACACATGCTGGAGCAATGATGCTTCACTTCATGGCTGCAGCAAGAATTCTATCCCCAGGTGCATTTGGCGGGCACTACTGCTCACCGAACGCAACCCAATCAAATAAAAGTATCCATGATGCAACTTTCCCACAACAGTGTGCAATGAACGTGGTTGTGGTGGCGGTGATGCAGCATTTATGGGGTTAAAACAGGTGGTGAGGAGGCAATATCCTCACCACCTGTCAAATGCCTCTGAAAAGCAATCCATGTGCAGATTGTTTTTTAGAGAAGTGGCAGCTTCTTACAGTAAGAGACTGCAAAGGAGAGAGACATATGCATTCGTCAAGTTGAGGGGGCTGAGGAAGGGGGGGGGGGGGGTGTTTGCACAGTGGACTCACCAGTTTTGCAGCCTCTAGTATCCTCCAATTGAATTGTAAATGGTTGTGCAGCTACACACTCCTATCTACCACCTTTATGTGTGTGTACATCAGGGGGGGGGGGCTACCAACAGAACCACAGCAGGGATTGGCTACTTTATGAGCAAAGGGTCTTCAGCACCCTGCAGCCCTGCTCTGTTCAGTCTGAATCCTGTCCCAATATATCACTCACAGAATTTGTGTAAGTGAAATATTTAGTAACAGGATTGGCACAGGCAGCTACAGAGACAGCATAGTTCACTGTGCACCACTGAATCCTGGCTGGGCTGCTGGTGCGGGATGAAGATGGAGCCGCCGACGTTCAGCAATAAGCACTTAGTCAGGGAGGCTCAGTGACAGTGGACAAGTGACAAGTAGGTCAGCTGACAGGCGGAACAGAAGGCGCCGCCCGCAGGACCAAACTGGTACCTGCTTAGCCTGAGTTCCGCTGGTGCTGTTAGTGCCAAGTTGTCCAGAGCTAGAGACTGCAGTTACCATCCTTCCTCCACCACTGCCAGCCTGCTGCATCCCCCTAGATTGCAACAGATCCAGCCCTGATGGTGCCCCATGTGCACCTGGGGCCCCTGGGCAGTGTCCAGGGGTGCCCGTTCAGTAAGACGGCCCTTATCAGTGGAGCAGCACCCACTGATAAGTGGAACAGATATTCACACAGGTCACCCTGGCCGATGACACAGGTTCACCTGAAGTGCGAGGTCTAAGTACTAACCGGTATTCACAAGAGCTCCTGATGTTGGAGATGGGCTTGCCGAAGCATAGTCGAGAAACAAGCCAAATGTTGGCAACGAATAGTTGCAGGTTGGGATTAAGCAGAAGCATAGTTGAGGAACAAGCCAAATGTCGGTAACAAATGTTAGTGAAGAAACGGTAAAAAGCATGAGAGATGAGGGTGAGATATTGGCTGATGAAGGCACAATATTCTGGCAACCAGGAAGTGCAGGTTAAATCAGGAAGTTTATTGGAGGAGCAAAGAGTTCAAGGTTCAAGGAAAAAAATTTTCAAGACAGGATCATTTAAAGAATTGTCTAAGGAACTGTCCAGCATTCCATGTTGCTCAGCAAGTAGAGTCATTGTCAGACACAGCCGAGGTCATAGGTTCAAGTCCAGGTCCTAACAGCAGGCTTCATTTTTCCTTTGCTTTCTGTTAGAGCCTTGGCCTGGGCAAACCCTCTATGGGAGATGCAAAAAGCCATTGTGCTGAGTTACCCTAAATTTGTGAGTTACTTTAAAAGGGTATTTGACGTTCCCGCTTGCTCCATTTCTGCTGCCAAGACCCTCATGTCCATCAAACAGAGTATGAGAACTGTTGCAGATTAAGGCATTGAATTCCATACTCTGGCAGCAGAGGTTGCTTGGAACAATGAGGCCCTTGTGGCTACTTTTTCTCATGGTCTCTTGGATAACATTAGAGATGAGATAGCAGCCTGAGGTATACCTACAGATCTGGAGAAGTTAATTACATTTGTCATTCTCATTGGCTCTAGACTCAGAGAGAGACCTTCCTTTAAGGAGCACTTGCGGAAGTCTCCTATATGCTTGGCTCCGGAGCTTAGCATTCCCACCCTTGCCTCCCTCACCTCCCATGCCTCCTGGTATCGAGTCTGTAAGTGCAAACCACAAAGGTGCACCGCTCAGAACCCAGAGCACAAAGAAATTCAGTTCATTGTAAAAGTATGCACACCTGTGTCAGGTGCTCAGGTTCAGGATGTTCCTCCTCATCCGATAGTCCAAATAATATACAGCAAAAAGAACCGGCACACTGAAGAATGATGTCCAATGAATTTATTCCATGCCCATAAAAATACAGCACACGCAGACGCGTTTCGGCTTGTAGCCTTGTTCACAGCATCGAGTCTGCAAGTGAAGTAGAGCCCATGCAGTTGGGCTTCACACGTCTCTCTGTGGAGGAGAGGGCCTTTAGAAAGGGTTAGAGATTGTGCCTTTATTGTGGCCAGGCAGGTCACTTATTGAAGTCTAGTCCTATCTGTCTGGGAAAAATCTGCACCTGAGGTTCTGTAGGGGACAGACCTTAGGTGGCATTTTTGCGTCCCCAGTTATCCTGAAGGATAAGCCTCTAGTTCCGGTTACCCTTTCTTGGTCTGAGTCATACATCTATACATAGGCTCTAATCGATTCTGGGGCTGCAGGCCTGTTCATAGATAGTGCCTTTGTGTCTAAGCACTCGATTCCACTGCAGCTTCGTGCCACTCCACTTGCAATAGAGGCTATTGATGCCTTTACAGCCTGCCCATGTGACTCATGAGACTGCTCCGTTGACCATGGTCATAGGGGCCCTTCACCATGAGATAATCCAATTTCAAGTAATTTCCTCAATTCATTATCCAGTGGTCATTGGTTATCCTTGGTTACAGAGGCACAATACTTCTTGATTGGCATTGTGCTGAGGTTCTTTCCTGGTCGCCACAATGCAGTAAAACATGTTTTCAGAAAGTGGTTAAGATCTTGTACACGTCTGCACTCTACTCTTTGCCAGAGGAGTACCGCAAAATTAGCAAACTCTTTGACAAAGGTCAGGCCGGTATTTTGCCTTCACACCGGTCGTATGATTGCACAATTGACCTTCAACCGAGTGCCATGCCTTCTCGTGGCCGGGTCTACCCTTTGTCTTGTAGGATAAAGCCTTGGAGGACTATGTTGCCAATTAACTTTCCCGGGGGTTCATCTGCAAATTCTCGTCTCCTGCCTTTGCTGGCTTCTTCTTTGTGAAAAAGAAGAGTGATGAACTGAGACCTTGAATCGATTATGGGGATCTCAATCACATCATGATTAAGAATGCTTATCCAATCCAATTGCTTGCGGAATCATTTGACCGCCTCAAGGGAGCAACGGTTTTCACTAAGCTCGATTTGAGAGGGGCAAACAATCTCGTGAGGATTAAGGAGGGTGACAAATGGAAAACTGTATTTAATACTAGGAATACCTCGTAATGCCGTTTAGTCTCTGCAATGCTCCTGCAATATTTCAGGAATTCATCCACAATGTCCTCTGAGATATGTTGCAGGAAAGTGTGATGGTTTATTTAGACGATATTATCATATATTCAAAATCCCTAGAGAGCCACCACACAGAGGTCTACCTTGTGCTACAGAGGTTGAGAGATAATAACCTGTATTATAAGTTGGAAACTGCCAGTTTTTCAGTGGACCCAGAGAAACTATCTGCAGTTCTACAGAGGCCTCGACCTGTAGGTCTACGTCCGCTACAACGTTTGCTTGGCTTTGCCAATTATTATCGGAAATGTATTCGTAATTTCTCTTTTCTGGTCAAACCCTTCACTGATATGATCAGGAAGGATGGCAACCCACAAAATTGGTCTCTGGATTTCATTAGAGAGTAGAGAACAAACAGGGAAAATTAATATCATAGAAGCCGCTAGCACTAACACATGCCCATATTTGGCATAGACCAAACTGTTTCAGAATTCCTGAATTTCTGTGTCCCTCAATAAACAAAAATACATTTTTATTTCATACAGAAGCTACTACCCTTCTGGCACCCTTGTGACTAATAGTGATGCTTTTGGTGTCTACAGGAGGAGCTTGAGAGTAATCACATTCAAGAACTTAGCTTGACGCTGGCTCTGCCTTAATGCCGATCTTTCCCTTTGGCAAAGACATAGTGACAAATGGCTTGGCATTACTCCTGGGAGCAGCCACTAGAGCAAAGAGAATTTTTTTTTACTTTTTACTGTAGCTGTTATCATACAGTCAACGGGGGCTTATTTATAAATGAGGGTGGATACTGCTTACTGCAGGACACCGCAGTGTTTACAAGTCATTTATATCATTGAGGTGTTCTTCTAGTGTTTTGGAGGAGAATTTGATCACGTGACTTTGACAGATCATGTGACAAGGGTCTCTTTCTCCTATTTTTTTCTCCATTCATTAAAATGAATGGGGCTTTGCTTGCCTCAGAGTACTGAAAGCTAGAGAAGTGGAAAGCAGATTTGTAAAGCACACGCTGTGCTTTATAACTGTACCTGCAGTAGACTTTGTCAAATGGACCCATAAATGTTCTAGTGAAATTAATTTAGTTTTACTCTGTAGGTCTGTCTTAACATTGACTCTTTCCTTTTTATTTATTTGCATGCAGACTTTGCTTAATGCTCAGTACTGCACAGTGATTGAAGCAAAGTTCCTCTGTCCCTCCTTCCTCCTCATTTGTCCCTCATTTTGGTCTTATTTATATATTTGTATATAAAATTCACTATTTATCTATCAAAAAGTGTTTCATGGTGCTAAACCTTTCATCCAAGTTCTAAATTGCTGCATTTGTAAATTCCAAAAGCCAATATAAAGGAATAGTGGTGGTAAAAAGGCACTTGTGGGTTTGACCAATATTTTTTTGCATAATTCTCCTTTTTTTTTAACCAAAAAAGTTTTTATTAACAAATACACAGATCAAGTACAAATTTATTTATTTAAGGTACTTATATAGCGCTGTCAATTTACGGAGCGCTTTACATATATATTGTACATTCACATCAGTCCCTACCCTCAAGGAGCTTACAATCTAAGGTCCCTAACTCACATTCATACATACACATACTAGGGCCAATTTAGACAGGATCTAATTTACCTACCAGAATGTCTTTGGAGTGTGGGAGGAAACCGGAGTACCAACACAGGCACAGGGAGAACATGCAAACTCTAGGCAGGTAGTGTTGTGGTTGGGATTTGAACCAGCGACCCTTTTGCTGCTATGCAAAAGTGCTATCCACTACCGCATTAGTATATGCATGTATATAAGAAAGATAAAACTGTTTCCAATGCAACATTTCAATAAACCCACTTTGAAATGACTCACTGTCCTTGTAATTTGTGATTGATAGTTCATTAATCCATTTGCAATGTTTACCTGTACACAGATTCCCCCCCATCACGCCTATGGTCTCTGGAGTTTATTACATCTATCAACCCATAGGACCTTGTAATATACTCATCAAAACAAATTCTCTAGGGGATAATCCCAGAACATTGCGCCATGGGGAACATAATTTCTCAAATTTATTCAGCGGCCCGTGTTGATATATGTATCTCTCCAGGCGCAGTGTATTACCCATGTGTGCAGTGTTGCCTACCTCCAATATTTTACTGGCAGCCAGTAAAAAACAAGCAATTTTTTCCTGCCAGTAAATGTCAGTAAAAGGTAAAGGTGGCCAGTAAAAAATATGGCTGTGACGCTCTGCTCAGTCTGGAGCCGGCCGAGACCATCCAAGTGCCTGCTACAGTGTGTTTGGGCGGCTCTGGCGGAGGCGGTGCCTGAGCATGTCGTGTGATGTCATGGTGCAAGGGAGCCAAGCAGAGCAGCCAGAGCCTCATGTGTGGGTCTGTGGTATGGGAGCAAGGCAGGCTGGGAGTGGTACTGTCATTGCTGCTTAGACCTGAGTGGACTGAAGGGACCACCTGGCATGGAGAGAGACTGTCACTTTGACTCAGGAGGGGACGTGTCGTGTTGGTGAGGTTTCATCATCACCTGTGCTGCTGAACATTGCTGCCAGTGTCACTGTGAGAGTCAATTTCATGTGTGTGTGCCTTCTCATTCTAATTTCACGCCCTCCTAAGTCCTGTCCTTGAGCTACTTACTATATCTATCGAAAATAAAATTTTAATCTTAAGATTTTTTTTTTTTTTGCGCTACTATCTACCTTAACCACTTGCCGACCGCCGATCGGCATCTGACGGCGGCAAAGTGTCTCGTTCCCGCAAATCGCCGTCATACAACGGCGGCTGCGGGAACTAGTTTAGTGAGCACGCGCGCGCTCACTGTGTCCAGGGGGGCCAGGGAGCGGGTGCGGCGGCTTCGATTGCCGCCGGCTACCCGCGATGGCCCCCCCGGAGCGAGTGAGCGGAGGTCCGTGTATGTAAACACGGACCTCCGCTCTGTGTGAGGGGGAAGGGCTGTGATCACAGCCTTCCTTTACGTGAAGGCTGTGACCACTTCCCTTCCCCAGCTAGGCAGTCCCCCATACAGTTAGAACACGCCCAGGGAACATAGTTAACCCTTAGCGCGCCCCCTGCAGGTTAACCCCTTCAATGCCAATGGCATTTACACAGTAATCAGTGCATTTTTATAGCACTGATCGCTGTATAAATGCCAATGGTCCCAAAAAAGTGTCAAAATGGTCCGACATGTCCGCTGAAATATCGCAGTACCGCAAAAAATCGCAGATCGCCGCCATTTTTAGTA